>LWMK02000118.1:51966-144785 GCA_001693075.2 Taenia saginata
TGTGTATAAGAGGAAGGGGAGGGGGAGGGGGAGGAGGGGGAGAAAGTAGAGAAAGCGAAGGCGAAAGAGGGAAATACTACTGCTGCGCCCAATTCACTGACCACTCAACAAGCGCAATCCATGCCGTCAACGCTACCCACGATTCCAGCTTTTGCTCCTGCTACTCCATCTAGTACTCCTTCGTTGGTACTACCGATGCCAATATCTTCGCAGGCTTTTTCTGGGTAAGGCTCGACTTTATAGATTTAGTTGGAGGACCCAGTGGACAAATTCCTTAATATGGTTTGATTGATGGATGGATTGCCAATTGAATGAATGGCTGATGGACAGGCTGAATGCATGATCCGGCTGGTTGGAGCACCAATGGCATTGGTAATTTTACGATTTTTTTTATCGCACAGCGATCTAGTTGTGGATTTGACGGAGATTTCAGACGACAGTGATGATGAACCACCACCTCCGAAATCATCCAGAGTAACAGCTCCAGCTCCTTCCCCTCCTCCCCCCCCTTCTCTTCCTCCACTTTCCGCGTCTGCGTCTCCGCCTCCTATTCCAGCTCCACCTTCTGGAGTCCCTGTTCAACCACCTCCCCCTTCTCCTGCTGTTGTTGCTGCTGCTGGTGCTGCTGCTTCTCCTCCCTCACTTCCATCTTCAACAGTGACAGCAGCCACGGTGGCGTCACGTCCTCCAATTCTAGTCATTCCAACAGAAACCCCAACTTCTAGTGTCACCACCATCAGTGCGCAAGCCAACGTTACTGCCACCACTGCAGCAGCGATTAGTCATCCACCTGCCTCTGTATCCAGTGAACTTCAAACCCGTCTGTTTGCCCCCTTAACCGCTGTGTCCGGAAGCCGAATCCTCTTCCTTTCCAATCCACAACCCATGTCCTCTTCGAATGTTTCGCCTAGTTCAAATGGTAGGTAATTGTCGGTGTTTCTTCTCTCCACCACTACGCCCATCCCTCATCCAATCGGAATTATTCTACCACTTCATTGTCCATCCTTTTCTTCAAGCACTCCACACTCATCCATCTCGTATCTCTCGATTCCACTTGCATCCAACCATATTTCCACCCAATCCGCTTTGGTTCATTTACCTAGCCATTATTAGATTCAAACATCTTCAGTCGACAATGATTCTTTGATTCACTTATCCATTCATTTCTTCATCCATCCCTCCCCATATCACTGACATCTCCATGCAGACCTCCTTCACCGCGTCTTCTGCCGAGTGAACTCAGCTTGAAGGCGATTTAATCCTGAGAAAGTTGCATTTACCAATGTGTATTTTCTGCCCGCCTTTTATAGCTACAGTTGTTACTCGGACTGTCGTAACCACGGCGACGACAATGACAATACCGTCTGCTGCTGTGACAGTCACCTCTGTCACGTCTAGTGGGAATGCAAAGCGATCGTTAATTACATCTACCACTGCTGCACTGAGTGGTGGCACCCAAGAATCTGGCGTATCTGCTGCTCGTTCTGGGCGATTTAAAATCACCGCCAAGAGGCGATGCGTTCTCTCCTCGTCAACGTCCAATTCTACTGACGGTTCCGCGTTGCCCGCAAGTTCAGTAGTGGTAGGTCTTTAAGGGGTTCAATCTCATCATTTTCAGAATAGTTTTCATCAGACCCGCCCGAATGTTGTGTCCTTCCAAATTGTCAATTAATTTTTTTCCTTCTAGATCATTTCACCGCCTCTGGTTAGTACCACATCGAATCCTCCAACTACAGTCGTCACCACTGTTGCTGGAAGACATTCCGCACCGCCTTCGACGCCTCTAACAACCACTGTCCTTTCTCCCTCCGTTCCTGCACACCGCCTTCGCTCATCTCGTCAAACTACTCAACTTCCACCAACCCCCTCCAAATTTGCTGCAGGACGTGGACGTGGCCGTGGACGTCGTCGTGTCTTCATAGACGACGGTGCCAGTGATCTTGCAACACCATCAGTTGGGATGGGGAGCATGGGAGGAGGAGGATTTGAACCCTCTCTGTCCTCTACCTCCACAGGGGCAGTCTCAGAAGAGGCTGTAGAAGACGAGGTGAATGATGATGAGGAGGACGAGGAGGAGGGTGAGGAAGAAGACGATGATGACGACGATGACTGGACGCCAGGGGCCTCCTCCTCCAACACGACTCCAAACTCAGCGCGTCGACGATCTGCTGTCACAGCGTCAACGCCCAGACGCCGGCCATTGAATTCAAGCGGTGTGGACGGCTCTCGAAGTAGAAGGGGATGAGAGTTGGAAGTTAAGATTACGATGTACTGTTGGTAACGCTGCGTTTTTTTGTGAGTGGTTTTTGTAGAATGTCACGCGAGAACAAGAATATTTATGCCCCGTCTTATAGCCCCCTAGCTTGTCTTACTTGTTTTGAATTAGGTGGAAGGCGTCTTTTGCAACGCGACACTCCTGCTGGTCTCCCTCTCTCTCTAGACGTGTGGTTTTCGAATACCGGGAGGAATGAGGGTGAGGAAGAAGTGGGATTTTCCATCCTTCATCCTCCTTTCCTTCTCTCCATCTCACCAATTGGTTACTCATGGTTATTTCCGAGATAATTGTTCGGCCTTGAGCGGGGGGGGTTGATTCCGTTCTGTCTTGAATTTTGTCTCCAGGGTGTCTCCGACTGTTATATTGGCAAGAACATCGGTGGACATTGTTGGACGCGTGAATTGCATCCGCAATCGGGTCACCTTCGACATTCTGAGGAAGATTTTCAGTTGGCGTCCAGGTCTGTTAGGCTCTGGGCTCCGATAAGAGATCATTTCGTTGAAGAGGAGGTGTAGACCTAAGAGGCTGAAGGACTCTACAATCACTCCTCTATCTTGAGGTTAGTGAAGGGCGCAATCGACTCCACGGTGGGATTGATTGAAGGCGGATTTTTTGAACGGCCATCGGAAGGCGAAAGCTTTTCATCAGTTGTAGGGTATGCTGTAGGTCTGGTCAGGGTTTCTTGAGTGGATCCACCCTAGAGCGCGCGATGCACCATAGGAAACATGGTTTGTAGGTCTTCTGGTTGGAGAACTTCGGACGGCATTCGGAATTCCCCATAACTCTACTTCGATTTCCTCTTGTGGAGTAACGATTTGGTAGGCTTACAAGGAAGTTAGCGGTGTGTCCATGGGTCGGATTTGCCTGATGGTGCGGGACTTTGAGGTATCCTTGAAATTGCAGTAATCTATATCAACGGAAGAGAATTGTTGGGGTTACGGAGGTGGATGGAAGGTTATGGCGCCATGAAAAAAAAGGGGAGAGGGGGAGGAGGACGAACCACAGAGAGATTGAAGAAGTCGCGTGGATAAAAGAACTGACAGAAGGCCAGCATTACGTTCATTCAGGCGTGGACGCCTTCCGCTTGCTATAGTGAGTGATCATCTCAGCTCCTCATACCCGTCTATTTATCCCTTTCCGCATTGAATGCCAAGGGGAGAGACGATGGTCATTCCGTGGAAAAGTGTGTATGAGGAAGGCGTGGAGCGCTCTCTCCTTCGATTCGTGTAATCACCGCCAATTTTGAAGAATGAAATGTTGGGCTTCCATCACCTTATTTCTGAACCCTTATTCCTTCTGTATTCCATGGAATAGACACGCACACATGAACACGAAGGACAAGGTGCAGTCATCCAGTGATGAAATGGCAGGCTGTGGCTTCGGAGTGTACGGTGGTGGGTGATAAATGATTAATGATTCCGACATAGCCGCTGATTTGCTTTCGCAGCCAACCTGACAAGGGACGATGGACGTGCTAGACGGTGAGTCGGTGTGCTGGTCAGGCGGAGGGAGAAATGTCCAACCGTCCAAGACACGCTGTTATCTGTTGGATGGTATCATACGTGGTACGCAGCCTACCCACCTCCAGGTGGTCATGGCCTTACCTTTCCCCACGATGAAGGCGCGAACCAATACCTTCATCACTCATGTTAAGCACTCACGTGGCAGTGTTGACGTGTTGTGCCTCACCATCAACAACGTAGTGAAAGAGAGGAACCCTGTGATTCACCGTTGCAATCACACTTTCATGCTCGAATGAGTTCTAGGTCCTGACTCTACAGCTTCGCCCAATGTCGGGTAGAAAGGTGCAGAAGAAGCCTCTGCAACTTCGAGAGTGGGCAAGGTAAAGCCAGACTCAGGAAGTCAAGCCGACATGTGAATGGTGGGCTTGGAAGAAGGAGAGGGCAGAAGAGGAGGTGGAGGAGAATGAAGTAGCACAAGAGAGATGGGCGAAGGGAAGAGGATGAGAACATCGGTGGGATATGTTGTGTGAAGCAAGCAAACAGTGGCATTTAACAAGTTTTACAATTTCCCATCAATTGCAAGCGGATGCCAGATGAATGGATGGATGGATGGATGGATGGATGGATGGATGGATGGATGGATGGATGGATGGATGGATGGATGGATGGATGGATGGATGGATGGATGGATGGATGGATGGATGGATGGATGGATGGATGGATGGATGGATGGATGGATGGATGGATGGATGGATGGATGGATGGATGGATGGATGGATGGATGGATGGATGGATGGATGGATGGATGGATGGATGGATGGATGGATGGATGGATGGATGGATGGATGGATGGATGGATGGATGGATGGATGGATGGATGGATGGATGGATGGATGGATGGATGGATGGATGGATGGATGGATGGATGGATGGATGGATGGATGGATGGATGGATGGATGGATGGATGGATGGATGGATGGATGGATGGATGGATGGATGGATGGATGGATGGATGGATGGATGGATGGATGGATGGATGGATGGATGGATGGATGGATGGATGGATGGATGGATGGATGGATGGATGGATGGATGGATGGATGGATGGATGGATGGATGGATGGATGGATGGATGGATGGATGGATGGATGGATGGATGGATGGATGGATGGATGGATGGATGGATGGATGGATGGATGGATGGATGGATGGATGGATGGATGGATGGATGGATGGATGGATGGATGGATGGATGGATGGATGGATGGATGGATGGATGGATGGATGGATGGATGGATGGATGGATGGATGGATGGATGGATGGATGGATGGATGGATGGATGGATGGATGGATGGATGGATGGATGGATGGATGGATGGATGGATGGATGGATGGATGGATGGATGGATGGATGGATGGATGGATGGATGGATGGATGGATGGATGGATGGATGGATGGATGGATGGATGGATGGATGGATGGATGGATGGATGGATGGATGGATGGATGGATGGATGGATGGATGGATGGATGGATGGATGGATGGATGGATGGATGGATGGATGGATGGATGGATGGATGGATGGATGGATGGATGGATGGATGGATGGATGGATGGATGGATGGATGGATGGATGGATGGATGGATGGATGGATGGATGGATGGATGGATGGATGGATGGATGGATGGATGGATGGATGGATGGATGGATGGATGGATGGATGGATGGATGGATGGATGGATGGATGGATGGATGGATGGATGGATGGATGGATGGATGGATGGATGGATGGATGGATGGATGGATGGATGGATGGATGGATGGATGGATGGATGGATGGATGGATGGATGGATGGATGGATGGATGGATGGATGGATGGATGGATGGATGGATGGATGGATGGATGGATGGATGGATGGATGGATGGATGGATGGATGGATGGATGGATGGATGGATGGATGGATGGATGGATGGATGGATGGATGGATGGATGGATGGATGGATGGATGGATGGATGGATGGATGGATGGATGGATGGATGGATGGATGGATGGATGGATGGATGGATGGATGGATGGATGGATGGATGGATGGATGGATGGATGGATGGATGGATGGATGGATGGATGGATGGATGGATGGATGGATGGATGGATGGATGGATGGATGGATGGATGGATGGATGGATGGATGGATGGATGGATGGATGGATGGATGGATGGATGGATGGATGGATGGATGGATGGATGGATGGATGGATGGATGGATGGATGGATGGATGGATGGATGGATGGATGGATGGATGGATGGATGGATGGATGGATGGATGGATGGATGGATGGATGGATGGATGGATGGATGGATGGATGGATGGATGGATGGATGGATGGATGGATGGATGGATGGATGGATGGATGGATGGATGGATGGATGGATGGATGGATGGATGGATGGATGGATGGATGGATGGATGGATGGATGGATGGATGGATGGATGGATGGATGGATGGATGGATGGATGGATGGATGGATGGATGGATGGATGGATGGATGGATGGATGGATGGATGGATGGATGGATGGATGGATGGATGGATGGATGGATGGATGGATGGATGGATGGATGGATGGATGGATGGATGGATGGATGGATGGATGGATGGATGGATGGATGGATGGATGGATGGATGGATGGATGGATGGATGGATGGATGGATGGATGGATGGATGGATGGATGGATGGATGGATGGATGGATGGATGGATGGATGGATGGATGGATGGATGGATGGATGGATGGATGGATGGATGGATGGATGGATGGATGGATGGATGGATGGATGGATGGATGGATGGATGGATGGATGGATGGATGGATGGATGGATGGATGGATGGATGGATGGATGGATGGATGGATGGATGGATGGATGGATGGATGGATGGATGGATGGATGGATGGATGGATGGATGGATGGATGGATGGATGGATGGATGGATGGATGGATGGATGGATGGATGGATGGATGGATGGATGGATGGATGGATGGATGGATGGATGGATGGATGGATGGATGGATGGATGGATGGATGGATGGATGGATGGATGGATGGATGGATGGATGGATGGATGGATGGATGGATGGATGGATGGATGGATGGATGGATGGATGGATGGATGGATGGATGGATGGATGGATGGATGGATGGATGGATGGATGGATGGATGGATGGATGGATGGATGGATGGATGGATGGATGGATGGATGGATGGATGGATGGATGGATGGATGGATGGATGGATGGATGGATGGATGGATGGATGGATGGATGGATGGATGGATGGATGGATGGATGGATGGATGGATGGATGGATGGATGGATGGATGGATGGATGGATGGATGGATGGATGGATGGATGGATGGATGGATGGATGGATGGATGGATGGATGGATGGATGGATGGATGGATGGATGGATGGATGGATGGATGGATGGATGGATGGATGGATGGATGGATGGATGGATGGATGGATGGATGGATGGATGGATGGATGGATGGATGGATGGATGGATGGATGGATGGATGGATGGATGGATGGATGGATGGATGGATGGATGGATGGATGGATGGATGGATGGATGGATGGATGGATGGATGGATGGATGGATGGATGGATGGATGGATGGATGGATGGATGGATGGATGGATGGATGGATGGATGGATGGATGGATGGATGGATGGATGGATGGATGGATGGATGGATGGATGGATGGATGGATGGATGGATGGATGGATGGATGGATGGATGGATGGATGGATGGATGGATGGATGGATGGATGGATGGATGGATGGATGGATGGATGGATGGATGGATGGATGGATGGATGGATGGATGGATGGATGGATGGATGGATGGATGGATGGATGGATGGATGGATGGATGGATGGATGGATGGATGGATGGATGGATGGATGGATGGATGGATGGATGGATGGATGGATGGATGGATGGATGGATGGATGGATGGATGGATGGATGGATGGATGGATGGATGGATGGATGGATGGATGGATGGATGGATGGATGGATGGATGGATGGATGGATGGATGGATGGATGGATGGATGGATGGATGGATGGATGGATGGATGGATGGATGGATGGATGGATGGATGGATGGATGGATGGATGGATGGATGGATGGATGGATGGATGGATGGATGGATGGATGGATGGATGGATGGATGGATGGATGGATGGATGGATGGATGGATGGATGGATGGATGGATGGATGGATGGATGGATGGATGGATGGATGGATGGATGGATGGATGGATGGATGGATGGATGGATGGATGGATGGATGGATGGATGGATGGATGTCCCATTTATTCACTTCTAATCATCCGAAGTGATGGCTGCTACGCCTGCTGCCTCCATTCCGCTCATGGTTTCCACACTGTCACTGGCTGTGAAACAACAGTGATGTAGTGGTCGAAGTTCTGTCGTACTTCCAGTTGATTCTCCTCTTCTACCATAAAGCCGAAAGTCCCTTCTGCATAACTGGAGCATACAGCCTACTTATGCCTCCTTTGAAAGAGCCTCCAGCTTGCAGTGTTCGGTACCTCTACAAAGGAGGGGCTTGGGAAGGACGCGGGAGTTTATTTATTCATTCTCTGATAGGTCTTCTAGATTCACACAGTTCTGCACTCAGAAGTTGGACTGTCACATTTACTACCAAATTTATTCTGACCGGTGGAAGCCATTCAGGTAAATGCGTATGCAAGACTGATTGCTCATCGAGGAAGCCGACCTCCTCCAAACATCGGTAAAATACTTGCCACGTCTTAGATTATAGGTTCGACTGGAACGTCCTTTGTGGAAATAACGTAGGTTGAATTTTTAGCTGTCATCATACCAGGGTGGTCGAGTGAGGGAGTATGAGACGTAGTAGTGGAAGTAGCAGTAGTAGCAGCATTTCATTTGACTTGAACGATGGGCTTCTGACATGGAAGTAGTCGCTGAGTAAGGGAGGGAGAGGCAGTTGACAAGCAAGTTATGGGTCTTCCAATTTGACAGGTAGTTTCGCCTAACTCGACATTCCAGAAGGCCAGCAGCCACGCAAATTTAAGCCTTCCCATAGACGAATTCACCAATAATCAGACAGCTAGAACTGTTGGATGGAATCACTTCCACTTCCAGTGCGATGTGCCGAGTCACTCATGCAATGGGAAAGTCCGCTTTTAACACCGTCTCTCCCACAAAAGTTGCAGGATGGCAAGGCACGCTTCAACCAACCAATGAGCAATCAGCTTTGCCGTGCCAACGGTTCCATGGAACGAACAGGCAGCTACACTGGTGATGGAATGAAAGAGCTGGCATTTACCGCGGCTGGGTGATTTGTCGGTGTGGTGTTGGCCAAACTAGCAGCAGTATCGAGGCCTTCTACGTGGCCTTTAGGACTTGTAAATGGCCAATAAAACTTCTTCCCGCCTCCTCCTCCAAAGTGATTCCGTGGTATTTGCAACTGCGGTCAGTGGAAGTGACGAGGTGGGAGAATCAAAAGTGGGAAGAAGGATGTACTACCTCATCAATTTTCCCTTCTTGGTGCTATTTGAAGGCAACAAGTGGTAAGTAGTGCTGCGCCGTATCATTCCCTCCTCCTCTTCGTAGTCCAGAAAGCTCTTGGATGAAGTTGGGCAGAAAATTCTGTGAAATGATGCCAAATTGTTCGTGTCCTGGACATGGTGTTTGCTTGTCGGTTTTATCAAATTCCAGCAAAATCTTCCATCAAACAGTCACCATTCTTGCCGTGACTTTATTGGTCAATGAATGGGACCTTCTCAATGAGAGTTGAAATCCAACTTCTGAACTCAGACTTCGGGGGGCTTGCGTCCACGATTTAGTCCAATTTGCTGATTGCACTAGGCGTGGAAGATTCACTAGCTTCAGTCCCGAACGCCAGTCCGCTGCAAGTACCTTCCACTGTTTGGAATGTCTGGTTGTTTGGAAGGATCCACGAGTTTTACTTTCTTGCGTGTTCTAGAAGTCCTTCACAGTGGTCGTACCAGCCTCCTCCTGATTGGTCAGTATTGTCAAGGTCAAGACAAGTGAGTGATAAATCGAGATGTTTAGGCAACCCTGTGTCCCCTCACGCCGACCTTACGGCCCCACTCCCCCCCCTTAAATGTCCTGATTTGCACTTCTTAAAGGACTATTGTGTTTGAAGAGTCGTTAAGAGGGTTTACGTAATTGGCTACTCTGTCTTGCTTTTCTAGCCAATGGGATTTGACCAAACCGCACTCAAGGTCACTACTCTAACACCATTTGAATATTTTACTGGGTGGTTGTCGAGTTGCCCAATCACTATTATGACAGTAAGTATACACAAAACCTCAGGATTTACTTCTTCATTCATGCTGTATCTGGACTGGACAAGCTCATGACACTTGTCAACTGCTCTCAAATGTGGTGGCCCTCCCCTTCCCCCCCCTCTGTCTTCGTGATTGGTGTTGAACGCACCTGTCAAATTTCAATAGTTCCTTTTTTGGCTTAATTCCCCCTTGCTGGTGTGATGGATGTTGCTGAGGTAGTCACCTACAAGCATGTCACTAGCAAAAATTTGTTTTCTAAAATCCTTATAATGCACGATGACGAAGTTGATTTTGATTGGTTCAACGAAACGCCACCCACTCATTGATCCAGATAGAGAAGTATAGCTGGAGAGGAGGTCTCTGCTTACTCCCTTCCAGCCTTTTTTTGCAAAGATCCACTGACTTGGGAAAGGTGAACTGAAGGGAGGCAGCTTTACAAGAAATCAAAACGATTTAACATTTTTGCGCTTGCCAGCATGGACTTTGACATTTTGACGTGCTTACCGATCACATGATAGTTGCTAAATGAGCGTCAGTGTTGCACTCGTCGAAGAATTCCACCAATCTTTCATTGTTTTGCTGTCAGGAGGACTAAAATTCCTACCACCACTAAGTATCTTCGGGGTCTCGGTTTCCTCAACTGAGTCTACGTGTCACATATACGTGACGTGTGTTCTTATTAATTTACGTTAAATGCAAATTTAAAATAGAAACACAAAGTAGGTGGGAGGCATTGCTGGGCTTCTAAGTGACATCCAATTTTATTGTAGAAACGTAAGGAGGTTGATTTTGCCACAGATGAGAAAGTTCTTCTCATACCCCACACACCTTGCCACGCCTTCAGGAGGGAAGCCGAAACTGGATTTGACCTGAGTCAAACCAAAATGCACATCAGGAAGCAGCCCTTTAGCTTGGATGAGGATGATGGAAGGGCCCGATCTGCTAGCGGTCACGCAAATCTCGAGTTCAGCAAGGAATGGCTTATAACAAGCTGGGAACAGTGTTGCACTCGTCGAAGAATTCCACCAATCTTTTATTGTTTTGTTGTCAGGAGGACTACAATTCCTACCAGCACTAAGTATCTTCGGGGTCTCGGTTTCCTCAACTGAGTCTACGTGTCACATATACGTGACGTGTGTTCTTATTAATTTACGTTAAATGCAAATTTAAAATAGAAACACAAAGTAGGTGGGAGGCATTGCTGGGCTTCTAAGTGACATCCAATTTTATTGTAGAAACGTAAGGAGGTTGATTTTGCCACAGATGAGAAAGTTCTTCTCATACCCCACACACCTTGCCACGCCTTCAGGAGGGAAGCCGAAACTGGATTTGACCTGAGTCAAACCAAAATGCACATCAGGAAGCAGCCCTTTAGCTTGGATGAGGATGATGGAAGGGCCCGATCTGCTAGCGGTCACGCAAATCTCGAGTTCAGCAAGGAATGGCTTATAACAAGCTGGGAACAGATTTGGATGTGCTCACAGCATTCCCCCAAGAGTCGACAACAAAGTAGAAATAGTTCAGAAAAAGGACACTCTTAAGTCTGCGCGATTTGCCACTCGTGAGGTAATCAAATATCTCTGCACTTTGGAAAGGACTCGGTATAAGATCGCCGTCCCTGTCTTGAAAGTGACTTGAACACTTTCGATTGCCTCCTCATTGCAGAAACCGAGAACATGCCTCTGGAAGTTCTGATAAAAGTGTGCCAAGAACAAGGAGAGCTGCAAATCAGTGATAAATTGATTCTTTTTACAAAATATTATGCCACTTGTGCTTGCGTATGCTTTCCCAAGCATTTTAGCCATGCTGGCTGCAGATACTACTGATAATTTTATTAGTAAACTAGTCCGACTTGCTCATGCTATTCCTAAACTAATAGACCCTCCACCCCCGGACTTTCTGTATTTTCAGAATGAATCCGCTTTTGGAGCGGTGTACTTTAGAACGCCTTCTGTTGAAGGTTGGGCAACAGAAACAGCAGAAAGTACTGCTAATGGTAGGAAGATGGAATGTGCGATTTGCCTAATCCAATGGAACCCTCGTGCGTACCGAAATTGTCGCGTTGATTGCCCATTGGCTGTGACAAATCACCAATGCCTCTCTGCCCCTGCTTGTCGCTAGCTGGAACACCAACTTTTGTTGTTGTAGTGTCAGGCGGTTTGAGGAAATGCACAGTTCACCAACTGAACATCTGGAAGGGAAGTGAAGTAAATGCTGCCAAGTCGGTGAAGAAGAGCGATGAAACATTANCTCTGCCCCTGCTTGTCGCTAGCTGGAACACCAACTTTTGTTGTTGTAATGTCAGGGGATGTGTGAATATCAGGCGGTTTGAGGAAATGCACAGTTCACCAACTGAACATCTGGAAGGGAAGTGAAGTAAATGCTGCCAAGTCGGTGAAGAAGAGCGATGAAACATTAACGAAAAAGTAAGACAAAGCCAAACTGCCTTCCTAAGCTGACGAGCTTGAGAAAGTCCCATTCGCGAAGGGTTTCTTTGCGTGCCTTTTTGATGCACTTTTAATTACCAAGTACCTGCATTAGGTGGACAGAAGCGGTTTCCCTTCCCTGTTCACTTTAAAACGAACATATTCTCGGCTTCTGTGTCATGGTCGAGGGGAGGAACCCTCTTCCCACTGATTTACTTGTTTAGATTTCCCCTTGGGGGAGTCGAGTTGATACGACTACACAGACGCCAGGCCTAATTGTGTTTGATCTCCAGGGGAAGCATTTGCGTCTTGAGATCGGTACACACTACATACCATCCTTTGAGGATCAATTTGTGCACGCGAGGTGAGCGAAGAGCTTGAGGATGCCGAAGGATGTCGCTGTTAGTCAGTCAGTCAGCCAGACAGCCAGACAGTCAACCCGTTCTTCTGTCTGCCTGTCTGTCTGCTTGTCTGCCTGTCAATAAGTCAGTCTGTCGATCACANGAGGTGAGCGAAGAGCTTGAGGATGCCGAAGGGTGTCGCTGTTAGTCAGTCAGCCANGAGGTGAGCGAAGAGCTTGAGGATGCCGAAGGATGTCGCTGTTAGTCAGTCAGTCAGCCAGACAGCCAGACAGTCAACCCGTTCTTCTGTCTGCCTGTCTGTCTGCTTGTCTGCCTGTCAATAAGTCAGTCTGTCGATCACACCGCCTGTCAGTCAGACAGTCAGTCAGTCTGTCTGTCTGTCTGTCTGTCTGTCAATCGATCTGTCTGTCAGTTAGCTAGCAAACCAGCTCAAGTAGGTGCGAGCCCAAGAAGATACTTGTCAACAGTTGTTCCACAGCATGCAACACTGATTCACACGTTTACCCTTCCACCATCTTTCCATTTCCAGTTGGTGTGGATGGGAATGTTTTGTTTCTTCCCATGCGCAAAGCGTCACTAAAGGTTGGCACGTCATTATTCATGTTTGGGAGCAAAGAATTCCACGCACAGAGGTGCATTCCTCTCCTTAGAGCGCTCCACCATCTCCAGTTTGTGCGTACTTCTTTATTGCCACCTCCTTGGATCACTGTGAAACAGATTTCATGAGGTGCTTCCAAAGATCTGGAGCCGAGTTAAAGCCAACTCAGTAAGCTGATGAGCTTGAAGTACCTCCTGTAGGTCCAAAGCAACGTCTCGTTGCCATGAGGATTCAAAGTGGACCGAGTATGTAAAGAGGTAGGAGGAGAGGCCGGTACGATGAGGAGCGCCGCAGCGATTGAGTGATAGATATTGCACAGCTCCACAAAACTTCCTAACCATCGTGGAAGCAAGACACACGGAAAGCCACATGAGATCGTCAAAATGCATCAAGAAAACTGAAATATGCATCCATCCATTGGTTAGACTGGGCTCTACCAGACTGGAAAGGAGGAGAAATGTTGGGGGATTACTGCCACCTTTCCTCGTCTTCTTCCTCTTCAAGCATTTTCCCATGAACAGGAGATCGTCAAAATGCATCAAGAAAACTGGGCTCTACCAGAACATGGAGAGCTGTTGGTGAATGATGCTACCAGGGGACTTCAGTCCTCCCGCAAAAAGGGTGGTTGTTTATTATTTCCAGGTTTTGTCCCACGGTGTGAGGATTGATAGACCAAAACAGGGGTATTAAAAGGAACAAGAAGTCGGCGCAGTTCCTTGCTGCACTTTATCCGGAATTTGTCCCAGACTTGGTCTGCAATGAGTTTGTAGTACAGATGAAGCATCCTTGAACAGTCTGCTTCACTTTTCCCTGCTAAAGTACATCACTCAGGTCCGACGGGTTCACCACCAAGTTGATGGTAATCCGGGCTGGCTGGCAACTCCTCGGTTCTGATTATGTTCACCCTTCTGCAGTGAAGGGTGGAGTTCATTCCTTGGAATAACTTGCCAGTTTCCGAAATTGAAGTCAAACAATTTTGTTTTCCTTGTCACTATCACATCATTGGAGTGAATTAGTGGAGTGATGACAGAACAAGAATAAAGTAATAAGTCCCCTAGAGTCTGAAATTGTAGACTTTCAGTTTTATGCGGTTGCTTTGAAATTGCTCCACATCATCTCGCACACTTCCCTCCCAATCGACGCAACAGGCTTCTGGGCCAACAGGAGGAGGAGGAGGAGGAGGAGGGGGAGAGAATTATGCAATGCAGCATTTCCCATCACATGTTGCCTTAAACCAGTAAAGGGTAAGCGCGGGAAAAGGGGAATTGCATGGGGTAATGCCCACTACCCTCCTCCTCCTCTCCCACAACATCAGGTCTTTACTTCCACTGACCAAACTGGAGGTTTTAAAATGGCAAATACCTCAGAATCAGATTGGAGAGGAAAGGAAATTTTATTGGCCATTTACAAGCCCATAAGGTCACAGGGAAGGCGAGGCCGTTGGGGCCACCTGCCCCAATGCTAGTGCTAATTTTGACAACACCACACCTACAAACTGTCCGGCTGTGCCAAACGTTAGCTCTTCCATTTTATTTCACAGGTGAAAATGTTTGCATGGCAAGCTAATCGCTCATTGGTCGGTTGAAGTGTTCCTTGACATCCTGCTGCTCTTGTAGGAAGAGGTGGAGGGGTGGAAGACAGCGCTGAAAGCGGGCCTCGGCATTGACTAAGACGAAGATAATGGCACGTTGAGTTGGGAAGATGTTTGCTGATGTGTGGATGATTAAGGTGGTGTTTCTTGCATGAGGTAACCAGAGAAGCACCTTCAATCTCCCACGGTTTGTACTTTCGTCTAGACGGCGCTTCTAGACTGCAGCCAGGACCTCTTATCTGGTGTGTGTAAAGCAGTCGGATCCAATACGTCCGTTTGGAATGGCTTACATGGCTCATTTACTTCCTTCCTAGAATGCTAAGTATGTAGGATCTACAGTCGACGTGGAAGGTGTGTCACATATCGCGGAACTTCCCCAAATTTCGGGAAGTAGTTTTGGTTTGCTGGAACCCACCCGACAGGAGACAAAGCTTGGTGGTTCAGTCGATGCAATCTCATTTATCCCTCTCCTCGCATGCAAGATGGAGCGGTTGAAATGATGCGCTGGAAGGTCAGCCATTCCGTCGGTCATGAGTCAAGACATTTTGATGCCAGCGGTACCTTGTCAAGTATCAAGACTCAGCATTCAAGATCTGATAGAGTAGTGTCATATAAAAATTGTGGAAATCAAGCATTAGTCTAACTTGCCTTCCATTTTCCTTCTTTACTTGCAGGTTTGAGGTAGTACGGTGGTCAAGTGGAAGTACTCATGTCCCTGATGGACGGGAAGCGATGGAAGAGAAATCATGAGCGTTGCAACATTGTTTGGATGGAAGAAGTAAAGTCACAGATCCCAACAAGGATAGGACAGAAGGAATAAAGCAACTCTCTAATTGTTTGTCCACCCTGTGATATGCGACTTTCGTCGACTTCTCCACCTCCCCCCGCTGTCAAGCCCATTTCTATGTTCCTGTCGGTGTCAGTTTCAGCGTTGATGTAGGTGCTAGGCTTAGTGAAGGCGTTGATGCTCCTACCATTATTTTAGCATCTAGTCCACTGCAGGCCTGAACTTATTCTCTTCATTGAGCATCCAAAGATGATGGATGGGGTACAATCTAAGTAGCATTCATTCCTCGCTGATCCTAGGAGACTGTAGGTGCTTGGTAATAGGTCATACAGACGAGGTTAATTACTGGTGATGTCTAGACTCTTGGCTGGAAGATAACTTTGCTTCCCATCACCTTGCCCCCGAATTAAGTTCTTTTGTTTTTGCCTTACTTCTCCACAGACAAAGTCCTTCCTGATTCACCAAATATATCCTCTAGATCTTCACTGCAGACAACCGTAACTTCGTCTGGAGTGCTTTGCATCGACTGTACACCTTTTGGGCTGTTGGATGAATGCCTGGATGATGACTCGGTGGGGGTCAGTCCGTGAAATCTTTAGGTCCAGCTCCGAGAAGCCACATACAGATATAAGCATGCATCTTCCTTGAAGTCTCTCTCTTTTTTCCCTCCATCTTGGAGGCGATCTACAAACAAATTTGATGACTACTCCCGTGCCAGTCAACCAGTCATTTGACATGTGAAATCACGACTGATTACCCCTAACCTTTTTCCTCCTCTTCTTAATGGTTTGAAGGGAGATGGAGAGAACCATTTCGGAATCTTGAACACCTGTAAAGTTTTGAGCTTCAGTCATCCTTCCATTTATGACACAAATTAAGGTCCGTCATGGACGAAGCTAAATGACAGCGCTGTGGTGGCCTTTAGAGGGATCTTCTTTCTAGGGGAGGGAGAAGTGTCGAACCCAATATGTGATCAGACCTGCATTACTATCCCGATCTCAAACCCATCCTGACGATTTCAGCAATGAGGAAGAACTGCTGGCGAAGAGTTTGTGACAGTCGATGTCTGGGTGAAATGGGCTCGACAGGTTTGACGAGAGATGAACATGGAAGGGCTAGTCTGTGGATAAATACGAGTACAATGGATCCAGAGTGTTAAATAATGCAAAGCTTGGTTTTGAGATGAGTTGAGTGATGACAAGTTGTGAGAGCTTGTCAAATGTCACTGTTTGCTTGCTTCAAACGGCATTTTCCATCGGTTGTGTCATTCCCCCCCCCCGCATTTCCGTTGGGCCGCGTTTCATCCTCTCCCAACTTGGTACAACCCGTCACCCCTGTCAAGTCGACTTCTTGAGCTTGATTTATCCGTCTCGCTTCCAAAGCTACACAATTTTCTCTTCCAACTTGTTGCCTCGCCTTCAGTGAAGCTGAAGCCTCAGGCCCATCGTCACAGTCGACTCTATTCTTGATTGTGGAAGACAATTCATCACCACTGCCGCGTGAGCAGGAGGAAGAGAAGGTCATGAACAAGTGGACGTGGGTAGGCTGCGTGCTATTTGTGATACCATCCAACAGATAACAGCGTGCCTTAGACGGTTGGGCATTTCTCCCTCCGCCTGACCAAATACCTACTCACCGTCTGACACTTGAGGAGACACCCATCGTCTATTGTCGGGTTATATGCGGAAGCAGATCAACGATTATTGTCTAACCTTTTTATAACCCACTTTTAAAGCCACGGTGTGCAGCTCCATCGCTTGATGATTAGATCCTTTCCCCCATATTCTGTTTCTGTACTCGCGTTTGCGTTTTTGTGTACGTTTTGTGAGTTACAGAAAGGATGGGGTCCTAGAAGTAGGGTGCCAAAGGTCAAACGATGACGATTAAGCACTTCTGACCCACTGTGGTTTATCTGGAATGTGTAAAAAGAAGACTTCGTTCTCCAAAACACCAAGAACCTACAAGAATAAAAAGGGAGAAAGTGTATTTTCCTATTAAACAATTGGGATATTGGTAAGATGAAAGGATTCTACACCTTCCCTGTTTGCATATTCCTCCCCTTCGCCTTCGCGAGGTGACTACCACCTACCCCTCTAAATGTAGATGGAAGTCGAGTTGGTAAAATCGAGATGTCTTTGGCGAAAGTGGGACTCAAGGTATCCTCGTATCTCGTTAAGCCAAGATTCAAAGGGGCTTTCCACAGTCACATTCTTCTTCAACATGGATGGCTCCACGAACGAACTGGAGGCTGAAGTTGGATTCCTGCCAGTGGTACCTAAAATAGTAAATCCCTTTCGTCTTGAAGTCGCCCCAAGAGAGCATTGGAAGGAATGAAGAAAGGAGTAGCTGAGCACCTCGCTGTATCAAAATGAAGGTGGAATCAGCCTTAATGCACCGCGGTCTCAGTTTCGTAGCACTGTCACAGCAATGGTTGGGCAGACTGATTCCAACTAGAGCTATGACATGGCTGTTTTCTCCCGCCTCAACGTAGTCATCGAACTCTGCCTATCAAATTTACGTGTCGGATATTTGAGGGGACTCGCTTGGCATAGGAATGCTTAGGTCATAGCGGCAGGTCACATTGTTCAAGACTGGTGAAACAATCATTACCTGTCGTAGGAACGTATTCTTGAGGATGAAGCAGTTTTACAGACATTATACCAATCTTAAGTCTACTAAGTTCCCTCTTTGGCTTTTCAAGCCAAAGCACTGGGGAAGAAGACATGGTGCCACTGCTTGAGATAGTTAAGAGACCACGTCGCAGAGCGGAAATACAAAACCCAGAGACTAAAGTGCTTGTGAATTCCAGGACATGGTTGGATGGAAACATCCAGTCGACACATAGGTTTCCTCTTCTCTTGAGCGTCGTAGTCATCCTTTAATCCATTCATCCACTCCTCCATCTGTCCATCCATTCTCCCAAACATCCAGTCATCTATCTTCTCATCTATCCACCTATCTTTCCATTTGTCCATCTACAATCCGGGTTTTTGTAAGCTAAAAGCACCACGGAGAAGATATCGCTTGTTTACATAGTTAACATTGTCAAAAAGGTAGCAAAAGCAGCACCTCGAAATGCGAGGGGGCATCATTTCTAACCCTTCCATTAGACGTCTTCACAAATCCACTTATTTTTAGGAAACGACAATCTTTTCTTGCGCTGAAGTATGATATTGAGCCAATGAAATCATTGTGACTGAAGTTTTGCACCAAATCAACCGAGAAAATACTGCGCTAGTCACAGAGAGTCTGCAATTCCATCCTGTGGTGTCTGAAAGACCGTGTCTACAGTCCCCCACCCCCCTTTTAACCGTGTAGTAAGCTACATCACGTGAGCCTCGAAGCAGTACCACAAAAAACGAAAAGGAAAATTACTTCCAGTACAGGAACAGTTCCTATTTTGATTTTATGGGAGATTCCATTTTCCCCTGTGGAGCGTCACGTTCTCACCTCCGCCCTCCTGATTGGCTTACATTGGTACCGATGTTACTCGGAGTCTCCGACGCTCTTTAGTCTCATCAGCTATCAAATACACCTAACTCCACCGGTGGGTAAAGACTTTTATATCCCAGTTTTAGGTCTCCGACTACTTCGATTAAAAATTCGGCATAATCTAGCTCCACAGACATGGATATCCACCTCCTAACAGAAACCCTTAAATCCACGTCATCAGCATGACCACTTCATTCACCAGCCAAACAAAACGGCCACTTTGGAGTCGTACTTTCACACCACCGGGTAATTAATTAGGCCAGACAGTGAAGAAACTACTTCCCCCAACAGCCAATCAGGGCGCGGTTAGCAGGCGCAACCACGCACGCGTGTAATGGGCAGGTTTCCCCTAGCAAAGCCCAATTTTCAAAGCATTCGAGGCCGAGGCAATGATGATTTGGACGGTGGCTTTGGGAGTGTTAGCTCTCCTCCACGCCAACTTCGGTACCGCTGCTGTGAGTCCTTTTTTTTTTCGTGTCTGATTGGAGGTTTTTGATGCGTCAGAGTTAAAGTCGTTCAGTGTTGAAAGCTGTTGTGATGAAGTTTAACACTTCTAAACCAAGAAGAGCACTTTACTGGTGGTTTTTTGATGGCGTCCATAGCCTTATCAGTCTACTTCTTCCTCACGGCAAAAAAAGAGCAGTTGTTACTTCGATACTACTTACAAACCCGTTTACATAAGTAGGTCGGTTTCTGTGTCGTCTCCACACTTTATCTGATCGCAAAATAATCCCTTAAGTTTGTCATGCTCCCTCTTCTATAAGATTCGTTTCCAACAATAATTCTCTAGTATCAACAAATTTTCTTTAATAGGCTTATTAGTAAAAGTTCTC
This sequence comes from Taenia saginata, assembly GCA_001693075.2. Classification (NCBI taxonomy): domain Eukaryota; kingdom Metazoa; phylum Platyhelminthes; class Cestoda; order Cyclophyllidea; family Taeniidae; genus Taenia; species Taenia saginata. Next base: position 72,178 of record LWMK02000118.1, read on the forward strand.
TCCCCCCATCAGTGGAAGATTCAAACCTTTGTTGTCATTGTCCACCTTTCCATACACACTTTTTGCCTTTTAATAAGACAAGAGGATCTTTTTATCACAGCCGCCTACATGCTTTCTTGACAGGATTAGACGTGGTGATCCCATTGATAGACACAGGTTCGTCTATCCCCACCCCAACACATTTCAAATTTAGTGAATGTTCCGTCTTTTGTCGGTAAATCATTCTCTCATTTAATCAAGAAAGGGGCCAAATCTTAACTAATTGAGTTTGGCTATTTCATTGTTTNTCCCCACCCCAACACATTTCAAATTTAGTGACTGTTCCGTCTTTTGTCGGTAAATCATTCCCTCATTTAATCAAGAAAGGGGCCAAATCTTAACTAATTGAGTTTGGCTATTTCATTGTTTTTTTGGAAGCCTACTTATTTAAGCGGTATATCACGATGTTAATTTAGTAGCAAAAAACTGTTTGAACATACGTGAGATAGTTTTGCCTCTTCCTTCCCCCTCCTTCAAAAAGAGTGCCTAGGACAGTGCATCTCGGGTTTTCTTGGGGTAGGGGGTAGGTGGATTCCTGTTTGTCGCCTCCTTGAGGGGAACGAGGACGTGAGCCCAACCAGAAGGGTGACGCAAACCAACCACTTGCCACCTAAAAAGTGCAGTCAAACAATTGAAGGCACAGCCATGCGTACCACATCACTTACAGTTTATTTTATTTATGTGGAAAAGTAATTTTGCAGGACTTGCTCTAGAAGAAACCATTGTCACTACAGTCAAGTATTTTATTCTCTTGCATAATACACCAAGCGGTGTGCAGTTTCTGTTCCGTTAAGCTAATTTCTCAAGTACACACAATCACGAGGTCCTTATCGTGACTTGGTGGAGGTGGTTGGTGGTATCGTGAAATGTCACGCATTCGTGTCGTGCCGACGTCACGCATACGTGTCACAGACACGCATTTGATAAATAGCCAAACGGTAGAGCAGTGGCAGTACATACTGCTTCTTGGAGGCCATTAACAGCGTTCAAGAATCTCACAACTTGGTCTGGTGCTGTCACTTTGTTCTTATATCAAAAACTGCCAGGAGAGGAAGGTCTTCCGACGTCCAGGCGATCTGCTTGAAGATATCTTTGAAGAGGATAGGAAATTTAACGGGAAAATTTTAAGGAAAGAATAATTTCTTTTACCTATATTTGCACCGAACCACGTGGGAAGGCCGCAAAGCTGGTGCAGTTATCCGCGTGACTCCACGCGATGCTGCGGAATGCATGCGACTGTTCATTAAAAGAGTAAAGTACAGATAGGTAGGGCGAGGGGGCTAGTCTGCCCTCCATGTGACACATTTGTCTGTACTTTCTACCAGTCTGCACCGAACCTGACTCCTCATGGTAAAAAATGGCGATGGACGCAACGAAAGGGGCTCGAGGTTGTTGGCTTTACGAAGCGATGCATTGAGCCTCTACGCCAAGTATGGAGTGAAGAGGGAGAGAGGAGAGGGATTCCGTGCATTACACTTTTCTGGACCACAGAGGTGTAAGTCCTGATGCTGTGGTTTCACCGAAAGCTAGGCAACATACTGTACAAAAAAACTTGCGCAGACTTGAAAGCGGATGAGGTGAGGTCACACTCATGTGTAATAATGAAGTGGATGAAGATAAAACGGAGCACCGGGAGAGCGGTGAGAGGACTACTTACCACCGATCATTATAACCACACCGAAATCACACCAATTTTTTGTCGGACACTCACTTCATTAAGGTCGTTCTTTCTTCTTACTACCTCCTAAGGCACCTCTGTGTCATTCGATATTAGTTGGGTGCTTTATCCGGTGAAACAGGAAATAAAAAAGGAAGCCAAATCGCTTCAGAATAGAATGTGGCCTATTGAGTGAAAAAGCACTCCTTCATGCCCATTTGCTGGCAGCTGCTGAGAGGCCTGAACCACGTCCAATTCGGAGACTAGCATGTTAGAGACGTGAGTAGGGTCAAGAATCATAGCCATACTCTCTGCAATCGCTTTACTCTCCACCCTTTTGGTGTTGTGCGTCTGCTTCTGGATTCACTCCTACCACTCCTTGGTCTTGACTGCAGCTGGTTGAACGGTCGGCATTGAGCAAAGGCTTTTTGAATACTTCAAGTCACTCCCCTCCTCTTCCAGAAATGCCAATTCCTGTGGTAAAATTATACGTGGATTTAAAAGGGGAATAGCTGGATAGACCCCGCAGTATAGCACGATTGGGTGTGACTAATTCCTAACTCATGATGCTGTCTTGGCAAGTGAAATGAAGGATGTGGGAAAGGCCTATAATCCAACCCAAGTGGAGTGAATAGACATGGTGTGCAATTTACAATCAACAGAGGAATCACACTTTACGAAGCCACAGTTACTGACTGATAATTACTTACTGACACAAAATCGTTGCGTACCGTTTCTCCTTCACCTTCCAGATTCACTCTTTTAGTTGCCAAACATTTTGCATTGCCTTGCAAATTCTTTCCATTGATAAGTGGTATTGTAAGTCATTCTGACATTTCATTACTTCACTTCGCCTANAGTGGTATTGTAAGTCATTCTGACATTTCATTACTTCACTTCGCCTAAAGGAATGGCATTTGTTTAAGTTTTGGCATTTTTTAATCAAAAATTGTCCGAAATTCTTCTACCTTTCTCTCTCGTTCTATTGCTGTCTGCTTACTGAAACTTGAACCAAATGAAATACCTTGATGAACAACCCAATAACGTTATTTGCTAATGTTTGATAATAAGTTGCGCTAACTCCTGTAATATAGTGGTTTAGGCCATCATTTCACTGCTCTTTCTCCTTCCGTCTAGTCATCTTAAATCTGTCCATCAATCTACTGGGAATCTGTCAATCTACTGATGTACTGTGTCCGTATATTGCAGAGTTATTTGTTCTTGGTGTACACGCCCTTTCCTGGACCCGCCAGCCCCAATTTTAACCAAGGGGTTGCCCATCGCTTAGTTATGTAATCCTCCCTTACCTAGTCATTTAGATTCTACCAACTTCAATCTATTCATTCCAAATCCATCCATTTGACAAGGCTTGATAGAATTATTTGACAACGCTCCGAGGTATGCATTCTGAGGCAATAGCTATGGGGGGATTATCTCAAAGATCTCTAAATTACCCATAAATGACAAATGTTGGTACCCAATTAACCATAAGGCATAATTCTATGGTAAAGCTAGCAGAGCAAAATACGGGCCTTTGAAAGCACATGCGGCATTGTTAGTGGTATGCAGGAGGCTCTGTGTTAATGGCACAAACATGTGAAGTGCAACAACCGGCGGTTAAAAGGGAACACTAAGTAGCGGCTCGGTAGCAGCTGCCACGTTAAGAATTGATCTCTCATCCAACTATTCTACCGTTGCTATGGCGTTGAATAAACAAGGGCGTAGACAATCAAAGTCATAAAATATACTTCTTTCTCTAGGTTTTATTTGGCGTCCATTTTCTCTTAACATTTGATGAAGACGTTTTTGTTCTTCGTTAAACAATAACATCCTCCCTCGTAGGATGAGGAGAAATGAGCTTTTGATCTTGACAGTTTTAGCAACTTGTAGGATCACAAAAGGTAGCTGTCTTTTCAACACAAACTGCACAATGAGTTCTATTTGTTCACCTAACTTTCTCTGCTTTTAGCACGACGACTACGAGGAGGAAGTTAATACGGTAAGTCAGGAAAATTTCATTTAAAAGGTAATAATAGCATTGTTTAAAAACTTGTGCATGATTTTTCTGGGGATTAAAAAGCATGTTAAAGTTCCTGCTGATAAGATTGTCCATATGTTTAAAACCGCCTTTAAAAATGACAATTTTATGGGCTTTAGAGACATTCGATAATCGCTTCAGGCGTCTAAGATGCCTAGCTCAGAAGTAGAACAGGAAGGCACTAGGTTCGTGGAAGCCTTTGACGATGTACTCCTAACTTCTGTGGTCTGTATAAGAATGAACTAAGTTCTACTGAAATATGTATAATCAAGTCTTCGAGATTGGACTGCGGCTCTCAGAGCACTCCCCTGGTGTCGCAGCAGGCCAAAGTACCGTTAGCAACATTTTCTACTGACGTGGCGGAATTAGTAGCTGCCATGAGGTTACGGGGACTAAGTGATCTTAAAAAATGGTAAATTACTAAACTGACAATCGCAATTCCTCTTGGACCTACCATAGACCTCATTAATTCATCAAAGCTTACTAAGGAACAAAGAAGTGAGGAACTGAATTGGCGTGGTACTCAAGGGTCGACACGGATGCGATAGCCCTTCTTTAATAGGTCACAGCCTTCTTCCTCCGACGAAAGCCATGTTTACCGCTAATGTAGAATCACTGAAGGCGATACCAACCAGCCACACACGTAGTCAAACCAGACATTATCCATCTGGAGATTATTTTTGGCAACCTCTTTTCTGACAAGAAATCGCAAGTTGCATGTTTTGAGTGCAAAAAATTTGAACCAAAAAAGTTCACTTCTTTCAGAGTAGAAGTGAAAGTTTTTAGGACCTGAAAATATCACCTATTTCGTGAATGTCAAAATATTTAGACAGGCGCTACGTAAAATATCATGATGCCTCTATGAAAAAGAAAAACTAACTCATTTTGATAAAATAGGGAGGCAAAATTCTGTCGAATAGTGATGCAACTAGGGAAAAGGAAAGACAAAATTGGAAAGGGAGTGAACCTGAGAGCCCATTTGTTGTAGCGTCGATGTGCATGGCCTTGTGCCACACGATGTTCTCATGCTTGGTCTGGAATCGGCCAGATTGCTGACCTCTAGTACAGACACCGTGACTCAGCCGCTTGGGTGTGGTTGTCCAGCCTGACCTGGGTCCCCTCACTGGCCTTCTTGAGGGGGGACACGGGAGATGTGTGCGCTCGTGCTGCACCCGCCCGCATTCTCCAATCGGTCCACATGCATGTCTTCCAGCAGGCTCGATTTGGCCACACGAAAAAAATTCATTTCAANCATGCATGTCTTCCAGCAGGCTCGATTTGGCCTCACAAAAAAAAATTCATTTAAAAACTTATCCTTCGACACGATATTCCTTCCTTTCCAAAATGCNAAAAAAATTCATTTCAAAACTTATCCTTCGACACGATATTCCTTCCTTTCCAAAATGCATTCAAGCTTGCTCGGTAACTACTATGTTCTTATTTCACCAACAAACGCCGTGACAACTGGCTAATTTGGTGAATGCAATGTACTCGGTGGACATGCAGAAAAATCATTTTACATTTCTCAAAAAAGTACATGATTGGCAGAAATTGTGACCGAGGTGCAGACTTGTGACGCTTCAAGACTTCCATGCAGGCGAAAAAAGCCGCAAGTACTCGGGCAATAGGACTTCAGACTACTGGCATGATACGAACGCCTGCTTCATGAGCAAAGGTCCAATGGCGGAGAGCTACAGTGTTCCGCCTTACCAAAAACCGAGAATTAAACAAGTAACCAACTTGTTAATGACTGTCTAGAGGGCCCTACTTTAGGGACAGTTTTTAATACCAGCAAAAGACCTAACATCTTGCTCTAATGTTGTTGGTGTGATCAAGTTTTTGGTAACTTTGTTGCAGGTTTTACCCCGAACTGCCGTGCCTATCTACGGATTAAAAAGGCCTTTTCGAAGGGAAGGCAACTCGGTGGTGAAACCCCTGGCCAACTTTGCCACTGGAGTGGTAGAAAAAGATAAGCTATGGATGCTCCTTCCATGGGCAAGTTTTGCACAAAAAGTATAACTTAAGTGGCATGAGGACATTTTAAAAGTAGGTTTGGGGAATTTTTAAATTGTAATTTAGGGTAGCTCATAACACTACTACAAACGATCCTTCCTTCCTTTTTGCTTGAGATAAATGTAGTAGCGCAGTCTACTATTTCATGGAAGGGCTGTCGTTGTTCTCGCCCATTATTTGAACAAATATCAAATTGAAAATGACTTCCTGTTACAAGGAGTTAGGTTACAACTTTGGCCGTCAAAAAATAGGCAAATAGGCCCTAAATAAGGGCAATTTACTATGGAAGAATATGTTCTAAAAAGCACATTTTTGTGTGCTAGATTAATTGTCAAAGCTGTTTAATTTATTGTCAAGTTGTGCTTACCGAAATCGCCTTGACTGATGACGACAGCCAAAGTGTTGTTTACTCGAAAAGTGATTCAAATTTATTTTAAAACAACGATATGGCAGACGGAGAATTAACCGTTACAGAAGCTAGCATTGGTTTCATGATCGATATATGTGGTTCCTAATACAATTCCAAACAAACAGTTAACAAAAGTTGTCATCCCAAATCGCCTTAACAATCTATAAGAGTACAGGCTTTTAAGGAGAGATGATTTTATAACCAAAACTCTAAATCAATTCAGACCATAATGTTTGTTTGGCACTTTTTAGAAACTGGGAGAAAAGATGAAGTACCCTGTACCTGAGGTAGGCTTCTTAAAGCTGCACACATGACTTAGTGAAGTAAACAAAGAAGGTGTTCATTCAATTGTTTAATTTAATTGTTTCGTTTGTAAAGGACGAACTCACAAGACACGGGACGCCAAAAAGCACGCCATTTGGAAGGAAAAAGGTAAGTGGTCCTGAAACATGAAATTTTAGAAATGAGAAAAAGTAAATAAACAAAAGTAGAGATGAACTGTAGAAAGGGTAAGAGAATGTGTAGATGAAAATGGAAAGAAATGGATGTCACACATTTGTGACAGTGGTGAAGAAAGCATCTCCTTCAAGTTTGGCGAATCCGGGCTTACCTACTTAATTTTCTGCTGTCGCAAATATTTACTGTGGTGGGGTATAAAAGTGTAATGTTGTCCATCGCAGGTCTTTTTAGCGTCGTATCCCTACAAACTACAAGGCGGTGAACTTCACGGCTACGCTATGGCCGAGATGGCCTGTCGAGAAGCGGGTGAGGCCTACTTCGGTGACGGAGGCTTTCGGGCCCTGCTGACCACACAAAACCGTCCTCTCAGAAAAATACTGCCCCGACACCTCTTCACTCTGCCCCTCCTCAACCTCCATGTAAGTTGGTGGTCGTTGATTTGATAGTGGTACATCGGTTGCACGGGCTGGTAGGTAAGCATATGACGGAGAAACGAAATTGCTTCGAAAAAAAGAAGTTCCTTTTGAAGCTGTATTTATGTAAAAGACACTAAAAGTTATGTTTACACTGACAGCTGGCATTTAATGTCAGAGTGTCTTGCAAAACATAACCCAAAAAGTGAATACGACATCAAAAACACAAATTATTTGCATGTAACATGCGTCAATGCTAGTAGGATGAGTAGCTGTCATAATCTATACAGATTTCAGTACTTTCAAGGGGTGGAAAATCTTCTATGGGAAAAAAGTCAAAATTGTTTTTTGTGACCTCCCTTAGGGCGAACTCATAGCTCGCAGTTGGCGTGATTTTATGGCTGGAAGACTAACAAACACAACACTGATCTCGATGGATGGAACAAAGGACTCTATTGTGCCTCGGTGGTAGGTCTTTGGTCCTCTTCCGTGGATCCTGCATAACCAAAATATTGTTTAATGTTCAAGGTTTTGCCAAAATCGTTAGCATTTCATTAATTACGTCAAGGTCGACTCGGATATTCGGCACTTCCTTAATATCCTCGGGTTCAAGTTAATTTATCACATGTAAATGGGTTCATTTTACATAAAATTTGCCAGAAGCCATGCACAATCTCACTGCTTTGAGTGTGTCATTCGTATGTCAATAATTAAGGCATTAAATTCGAATGTGATGTTTTAGTAGCACCAGCTACCCCACGAAGATTATATAAACTTGTGTGCCCATCGAGGTTGATAAATCAAAGAGACCACTCAAGGACACCAGGAAAGGACGGCTTTCTGTTGCACAATAAGTAATGCGACTATCTAACGTGTGCGCGTGTGTGTATCGAGGAGCACAAATTCACCTAGTTCGGTCATTAGACTGGCAAAATCTGGAGTCGACGTACTGCAGAGCATCTCGGAATTTTCACCGGCTAAGCCAGTATGGTGCGAAAGGGAAGAACTGACCTACGAAAAGGAGCAACTGATGATGTTGCGGGAAGACATAGCGCAACAGCTAAGTTTGTCCACATTAAACAATGGTGGCTATTAATAACACTTCATTAAATGAGTGATTTAGGTGATGTCTCAAACCTCCCACTTCAACTACACCCTGATTTAACGCATAAATTGCAACAAAAAAGAGGATTTTGCAGGTATATAAGGGGTTACATAAGTTTAAAAGCATCAAAAACTTACTGGACGTCTTTTTTAGTTCGGTGCAGTACGTCTAAGCAGACTCTGTTCCATTTTATGACCAGTTGTTTCGATTAAATAATGGNTTTGCAGGTATATAAGGGGTTACATAAGTTTATAAGCATCAAAAACTTACTGGACGTCTTTTTTTAGTTCGGTGCAGTACGTCTAAGCAGACTCTGTTCCATTTTATGACCAATTGTTTCGATTAAATAATGGACTTCTCCATCCAAACCATAGTCATAACAATTTGTTGAGACATACATCCAGTAAAACATTGAAGTAACTATGAAGCATGTAAATCCATAGGTAGCTTTATTATCAATATTCAAAAGGACCATAGTGCCAGGAATGGGGTTTGAAGCTACCAGCACAGAGGTCTAATCGCAAAATGTATTTCGGTTTTTGGTTCTTTGGTACAGGGAATGGAAGTACTACTGGCTTGGCGATGGGTACAAGCGAACGTGTGAACAATGGACTTCGAGTTACTTAATGGATGTGGCCAATGTAATCACTTTCGATTACGCAAACGACGCGGTGGTTCACGACGTAGCTTCGTGTTCATCAGATCTTCATCTTCTTTGCTACTCCGTCTGCGAAGATTATGATCTATTTCTGTGAAAAAGATTGCAAGAAACAGTAAAACAGTAATTGCCATAGGCATCCAAATATTGAACACACATACCACTTATGAGATTACTGAAAAAGGCCTACTGAAGTGACACTGCTAGGCATATAGCAGTGGAGAGTGACCAAACCTTAAGCAAATGCATGCAATTCCTGCATGTTTTTAGAACCACCTTCCCTACTGAAGTGACACTGCTAGGCATATAGCATAAATGTGGAGAGTGACCAAACCTTAAGCAAATGCATGCAATTCCTGCATGTTTTTAGAACCACCTTCCTAACAACTTGACATTTGTAAATGCACAAATAAACGTTCATACAGGAACGTAAAGTATACAGGCATTGCCTTAACAAAGCAGTTTGAAAATCAAAATTAATAGCAGCATGGTTGTGTAGCTTAGCATAAGACCAAGAGAGCAGCTAACTCATATCAAAATTTCTACGTGGCAAAAGGGACTGTAATAATTAATTGACTCTTGCGTAGACACAACCGAACAAGCTTTCAGACATTTAAAAATGGAAACGAGAGGCAAATAATTAGCGAAATTGGGAGGCATATCAAGCATATATTTTTTTAAGTTTTCAGAGAATATTGCAAAGAAAACCTGCGCAATTGCAAATGGGCGATAGCTGGTAAAACATTTGAAAAATAAACAACTAATTGCTGGCTCAAACAACTATTTTATTATAAATATAACTGGAAGCGAAAAAGTAGGATGCAGAAGTGAAAACAGGTAAAAAACTTTATACGTTACTAAAATTAATGAGAAGCAGAGACGATTGTGTACGGTGAAAGGAGATCTATGGCTGTGGCTACGTGGTTTTCTTCCAAGAAATAATCCGATCAAATAGCTTGATATAGAGTTTATCAAGACATCCATGCATGCACGGTCATAAAAATGGCAAAAAGCATTAGAAGTGTGGCATCTCATCTAAAGTGCATCTTAGAGAGTTACTCAAATGACCAGTTTAAGACTAGAAGATTTTCGAAGCATCCGCATCAGTGTCCAGACCCGCATTACGGATGATGTGTGCGGATACTCATAATCAGACTTCACTTTAGCTGTGCTGTGTTTTTTGCCCACTTATCTTCCGGTTTTGGTTGCGGTTAAAATCGGCTGATGGGCGTTTTGTTTTCATCACCGTCTCCATCATAATTCATCCTCTCCGCTAGATGTATGTTCTGCTCTGCTATCCTGCTTTCCTAGTCTTCAGCAAGACTTCAAGGTGCCACATAACTGGCTATGCGATTGTTTGTAAAAAAATTCTACGATTGCAAACTCTCAAAACTTACTGGTCATTAGACGACCCGTGTTAAGTTATAGTATTCTTTGAGGACGTACATTTTAGTTGCGCCCGTAATTTTTACAATCCATCTTCTCATAATTTTTGGCAAAGTTTTTACGGAATAAATGTTCGACAAAAATTTTTCCAAGTCTGTTTTGGAAGGCAACCCATTTAGACTCACAGTGACATAGAATTCATTTTTTATTATTAAAGCAAGTCTTTTACAGGAATTATAAGGCATATTTGTTTTCTCTTACTCCTTGGAGGTTGGTTTCCTCTCATCAATTACTTGTGTATAGCTGCATGTCTAAGGTCAAAGTTAGTTATTTAACACACATTAATTATTATCTTAAAAAATGGTTTAAGGCAACTTATAGGGTCATTTGTACTAAAAGTCCTGAAAGTGAGACATTAATGCAAATGCTAATTAGTGTCACGCAATACTTAAAACAAATTTCGTAACTTTGTAATTTCTTTAATATTTTTTATATTAAAGGCAAAAATAATTAAAAAATAAAACATGTCACTCCATTTGCTGTCATAGTGTGCCGTGGTAGGGTCCCGCCTTGTCGACAATCATGGCTTTGTGTAGGGGGGCTTTCGTTTCAAGTCGTTATCTGCGTGGCAAAATTCTGCCCCTTGCCGCATTTAGCAGGTTCTACCAGACCGTCCCCGTGAGAATACCTCAAAGTGTCTTCGCCAACCACCCGTAAGTCTGGATTTTCGCCAATCTGATCAACTTAGTTACAGGATTCTCACTAAATTGCGCCAAAGCCACCTTGGGTCTGTGCGTTACTTCTCTTGTAAGTGTGCTATTAACATTATTTTATTCTTTACTAGCATTACCACGCCATGTCGTCGTCACTTTGCCAAATCTGTCCCCTACTATGGAGACGGGAAATGTTGTCAGCTGGGCAAAAAATGAAGGAGATCAAGTGGGGGAAGGTGATCTATTGGCTGAAATTGAGACCGACAAGGCCACCATGTCGATGGACTCCAGCGACGAGGGCTACGTTGCTAAAATTCTCGTTCCTGCTGGCACCAAAAACGTCCCTATTGGAACTGTAAGACATTCATCGCTACCCTCCTAATTACCCACTTCTTTAGCCACTCGTGATTATTGTGGAGGACGAGGCTTCTATCGGTACTTTCAAGGACTACAAACCGGAATCTGCTGGGGTACGTATTTTTGCCAGTTAGTCTGCTAGAAATTCTGCCTTTCCGTCATGTCTTCAGGCTTTGTTTCTCTTTTTTTCCATATTTCCTGTTGTCATTTCGAGGTCTTCTCTTTGATTTTCCATAATGGTCAATCATTCATGCCGAATAATCCTCTTAAGTTTTGTCTCGACCCTACCCTGTTTGAAACTAAATGTTTTTCATTTTGATTCCTCGCTGGAATTCGAATTTTCTCCACTTGTGTCCTTTTTTTTGTTGTTCTGACTTAGTCCAATGAATAGGGGTCAGAATTGCTGCTTGGCGTCCCATAGTATCCCATCTAGTCTGTCATCCTTGTGTTTATTCGGACCCTTATGACGTCTTTAGATCGGTTAAAGTGTTTGGGAAGTAATCCTTATGGTCTGCAATGGGCTCACAATGAAATCCGTGTGAACCCGGTTTTCTTCCGCCCAGAAGCTTCCATCTGTAGTTTTAGCATGACCTCGTCAAGTATTTCTGGTGGGTTCCGGATGTTAACAGTGAAACTAGGTTATCTGTGGTGCAGCTTACTGTGAACTTTTACAAATTAGTACTTGTAAAATTGGTCCGGGTTAACGTATTTCAGGCTTGCACTTGGGATTTCGAAGTAATTTGTTTAGGTGCTACAATAAAACCAGTGTTTCACTCCCCCTGATGAGTTAGCTTTCCCTTCAGACGCCACACCCCTTTTCTGACATGGAAATCTAGCAGGTCGTGATACTCTCCGGTTCTGGTAATAGTTTTATGAGTTCAATTGAGATGGTGAAGTTGACTGTAACCAGAACTTCTATGTCTCAACGCCCCGCCTCCTAAGTGCTCAGCTCACTTTCCCAGTGGCGAAGTTGTTTTATAATCATTATTTTAATTAATTTGCCTCACTTAACCCATTCCGCATGTCCAGGATTGTCTCGCTTTTGTTACTAGAACAGTAGCAAATTCCTCTGGATGCATTATTTTCACATTTTTTGGAAGCATGGGTGTTTCTAGGCTCGTTAATTTGCCTTTCGATTATACCATGATGCCCCCGGTATTATCACGTCAGCTTTAGTCGTGGGAATACAGCTCTGGGCTTCAGTGTGGTTTTGGAAGCAAACAAATTCAGTCCCTGCAGGCTGAATACCGATTTTTATGCAGGCGTGGGCTCCGCGCTCCAGGGGTTGTGCTGTAGCCTTCCATTATGCAAGACTACTTACTTCGTAGCTTAGTGCCATAGCTGTTGGAGGGAGTAACTAGTTCAGCATTAGGTCAAAAGACAGAGTGTCAGTTTTCAACCTTCAAGATCTATAGGGCTCCAATCTTATCGACTGTAAATTTGCCTCCTTTTTACAGGCTCCCGCTCCCTCTGCTGCACCACCAGCACCACCACCCCCGCCTGCACCAGCAGCTACGGCTCCACCGCCACCGCCTCCACCCACACCAGCAGCTGCACCACCACCACCGCCACCGCCCCCCCCTCCTGCGGCTCCTGCTATGCGTCCAGCTGGCTCCGGTGGTCGTCTGTTCATCTCTCCGCTGGCCCGACGTGTCGCTCTTGAGCGTGGCATTGATTTATCCACGCTCACTGGCACCGGCAGTGGTGTCGATGGCTGCTTTGTGCTAGCCGATCTGGACAAGATTGCTGTAGGTGCACCGGCCGCTTCCGGCTACACGGATGTTCCACTCACTGGAATGCGATCGGTAAGTCCGGTTCGCGGGTTCTTGCCGTGGTTTTGTTTGGTGCTTCATTTTGTGGACTTCTGCTGGGGAGGAAGCCCTGTCAACAATTTTGCTTTCAGATATTTTAGAGTTCGAATAGCCTCTATCTAATTGATACGTGCTGTAAGGCACTTTGGTAGATCTTTGGTATGGAATGTGCTTTAAACCCTTGTGGGAGTCGTAAACTCGCTTATTTTCTTTCGAGCCCCTGAATTCAAGCCCCAATATCTCTGGACTCCATTAATGCGTGAGGAGTTGATTTTGAAGAGCCTGAAGCTTTTATTTGGTTAATTTTTCCGAAGGCTCATGGTAGTCCTTACTCAGTATCGAAGTCTCGCAAACTTTGCCCTTCGAAGGGAACTAGCTTAAGACACCGATCTCCACTGAAAAAAATGCAAATTACCAATAGCTCCATCTAAGTATGTGTGCCTACCCACTGCGTCATCAAAGCCTCCCTTGAGGTGGTGGCGGTGGTAGTGATGTGACTCAGGTTATTTATGCCTTTTGCAGCATTATGACCTCATTGTCTGCGTCTCCCACCCGTAGGTGCGCGTACGCCCTGTAACCGCTGTTTCACCGACTAGAAAAAAAAACAGACTGCACCACCTTTTTCATACGCATATTCGCATTTTCAGACCTAATTCAGGTGTTGAACTTCGTTTGCGCTTGTTTACGGGTTGTGAGGCCCTTTTAAAGGTCACTTTTATAGCATTTACACTTTCGTCTGAAAAATAAGACACATTTACGACCACACTAAGCCAAAATCGCCTTCATGTAACCCTCTTTTCCCCTCATCTTTGGTCAGACCATTGCCAAGCGCCTGACCGAATCGAAACAGACGATTCCGCACTACTACCTCACTGTAGAGGTGAAGTTGGACGAGGTTCTGAAGCTGCGTGAAAGTGTAAATGCTTCGTTGATGAAGCAGGCGGCACCCGGTGAGAAACCTGCCAAGATCTCCGTCAATGACATCCTCATCAAGGCCATGGCACTTGCCAACAAAGCTGTGCCCGAGTGTAACTCTGCATGGATGGGCAACTTTATTCGTCGGTAAGCTGATGCCTCGTCTTCGATGTTATCACCCTCGAGGTTCGGTGTTGGCCACCTCTGGTGGTTCTTCTCAAATGTGCTCGCATTTTTTCTAGCTAACTACTTTTTAAACATTTTCCTATTTTTTGTCTTCCTCTTTCACCTAGCTACGCTTCCACTGACGTCAGTGTTGCCGTAGCGACACCCAATGGTCTCATCACTCCCATCATCTTCAATGCCGATGCAAAGGTTGGTTCCGCCCTCGTACACACCGGCTGTGTGAGGTCTCCAAGTTGACTTTCTCTCTGTGCTTTTCAGGGTATTCTCACCATCAGTCAGGAGGTGCGCGCCTTGGCAGCAAGAGCGCGAGAGAACAAACTGAGACCGGAGGAATTCCAGGTGGGTTGATAATGTATTAACTCGCTCTCCTACGTCTTTGTTACGTCTCCCAGACATCAACCCTTTTTCTGGGTGGGGCTTACCTTTTTGGCGGCTTCTGTGGTCATTTTTGGGAAAAAATGGGTTGGAGTCCCAAGCCAGGCCCTAAAAGGCAGTTATTAAAACTCTCCATGATTCTTGTAAAACAGGAAAGACCGGCTCTCTTACTTACTTTCGAAGAGAAATGACAACTTGGGTGTCTAGTAACATAAGCAGTTCGTGGTTTGAGGGTTCATCCCAATGTTAGACGTTTTCGATGGGGATGCTTCGCTTTTCTACAGTATCAATGGTTTTTTTTCATGAGGTTGGGGGGAGCGTCTTTTTCCCTCTCGCAGTCGGAACTTAAATGGGAAAGTAATTAGGAAGATGTCCCTGCCTATTTTTAGCCCCCAAGCATTGGGATGGATGTATGCTTGTTGAATTGCGTGGACTCGTGGACGTTATTTTGATGGAGGGAACGAATTGTGAGGGGATGTCGTAGGCGCCGAAATGGCTTTTCTCCCATGGGCAAATTCCTCCTTTTTTACATTAGCAAACCACGGATTTGGGTGGTCTCCTAGGTATCGCTGCAAGTCACTCAAAATCCCTACATACCGTGTGGCATCCCCACTTCTTTAACCTGCGGCTCTGCGGATCCCACTTCAAGACAATTTCAGCTGGAGCTGCGTCATTTTGACCTATTTATTGATGCCGATATCCTTCACTTATTCTCCGAATGCGTTCTTGATGTGCTTTTTCTATAGCGGTGGTTTCCTTCTTGGACCAATTCCCTGCCACTGAAGAGGGGGAATCGTTTGACTTCAAAATTGCCAGCCATCTAAGTTTCGTAGCAATAAACCCCTTTTGATAGCCGGGGTTATAGAAGGTGGCGATTTGGTTGCGGCATGGAGATGCACTGTGGAGCGCCATCATCGTGGCTATCGATTTGCTTTGGCAGCAAGGCACACGTGTGCATGCAGCCTGGCGCAGTACACAAGCACCCAACACAGTTGGAAGATGTGTGTGCGTGTGGGTGTGTGTACACCCATGGTTTTCTATAACTGGACATTCTTTCTTTTCCCGTCTGCCTCCCTTTAACCACTCTAGGGCGGTACCATCACCATCTCCAACCTTGGAATGTACGGCATCTCGTCCTTTAGCGCGATCATCAACCCGCCTCAGGCCTGTATTCTCTCCGTTGGTGGATCGGAACAGGTTGTCGTTCCTGATGAGGAGGAGGGGTACGTCTGGTCCGTCTTGATATGGAGAAGCTACTTCTTTTGTATTTAACCGTCCTGGTTTACCTGGAAGTGATTCCATTATGAGGATCCACCTTACTTGACTGATGGCCTCATTTGGAACAGGGAATCGTTACGACCGCTGAGATAGAATTTCTAAGAATTCTGCCTGTATGGGATCGTCTGTTTGTGTCTAGTTGGCTTGTACGAGTGTTGAAGAAGGCATCGAGATGCTTGCATTCTTCATCGCGTTACCCCTGGAATGCCCATCACCCTTTGCGTGGTACCTGCCTCAGCATTGAGTGTCGGTTCTTTAATTCTGCTGGTTGGTTTGGCATTCTTGAAGCAAATTGGAACCTCCGGTCCTTGCTGTTTCAGTCACCTTCCGGGCGTAGGTGTTGACATAACTCGAATAGTGCATATCATTGTCTACATTCACTGGGTTCGATATTCCTAAATCTGGAACCATGCCATGCCACAGGGTTGGAATCGGTTTCGGTGATGGAAGCGAAGTACAGGTCTACGAATGTTTCTTCGTCAAATGCTGACGAGCCATTCCTTTCTTCCCCTGCTGTAGCCACAAAGCGGTAACAAAGTTGGCCGTGACACTCTGCTGTGACCATCGCGTTGTGGACGGAGCCGTCGGTGCGAAGTGGTTGAAGGAGTTCAAGAGCCTAATTGAGATGCCCGCTCGCATGCTGTTGTAGACATCGTTGACGTCTGGGGGAGGAAGGAAACGTTTCTACCGGCACCACTGCACGTACATATGCACGCTATTCAAAGTGCTTTGCCATTTTTTCTCCACCCTTTTTCCATCAACGCTTTCACTGTTCGCGTATCCCAGTCTCTTCCCCTCACCCTCCCTCTCTTTTTTGTGTCTCGGTGTAATCTCCCATCCCTCTCCTCCTCCCTTTCTCCTTCCCTTCCCCCGCCTTTAGCTGCAGTTGTTACTCTATCTCTGCCTTGGAGGCTTCTTTTGTACTAAACCCTCTACCTCTGCCAACAATCAGGATGTGCGGGGAAAGTAGGTGGTGAAACCGTCTTTTGCCTTGTGGGTAGGCTTTGGAAATCGTCGAGGTCCAATTTCGAGGGTTGTTTTCTTGCTTTTTGTGTTTGGTGGAGGAGTTAACTTGTATCCTGCCTGTGTTTAGAATAGAAATAAATTGTCGGTTGTTTTGTTGTCCCCTCCTCCTCCTCCTCCTCTGTGTGCGTGTGTGCCTCCTTCCTCTTCCCCCCTCTCCTGGGGTCCTCTTTGCTCAAGCGATGCAGTGGTAGCTTACCCCCTCCTCCTGGGTTGGGTGTTGGTTGCACCGTGGATTGAGTGGAAGTAATTATTTTTTTTTTTTTGCGTGTTGTGGGGTTTCCATGTTTGCATTTGGCATAGTTTCGTGTTCTGCCAGGTGTGGTTGAATTGTTAAGCTGTGCTTTCCTTGGAACGGTGAGCCACGACCCCATCGTCCTCGGAGGTCAACGTTGCAGCACGCGAGGTAACTGTAGTGCAGACTGTTCCAACAGGAACAGTTAAACGCCTCCCTTGAAAGGGTCCGTCATATTTCAGCCCGACTTGTGTTCACCTGAGGTTGCAGTTTACCCGTTGTAGCTGGAAGTAGCCGGCGGTTTGGATGTTCTACTGGAGCTCTTTCAGAACTTGGGTGCGATCTCGCACTGTCCTTTGTTTCCGGTGGGAGACTTGAAGAACTGCTGGAGGCTCTATCGGCTACTCGATTGCACAGTCAGGAGCTCTCATCCAGCAATGCGAACGTGCTGGAAGCAAACGGCTCTCCCTCCTCTCCCCCATCCACCTCCGTCCGTCTGCCAACCATGAAGTACCGTGTCAGGTCCTTTTTCAAGGACCGGATTTGTCCTCTGCCTGATGCTTCACTAGTTCCATGTCTTGGGAAGGGTGAAGGTGTATTCAACGCACCCCAATTTGATCGGGCTGTGTCGAGTGGACGCCAAACAGTTGTTGTTCGGACCTCGGTGAACCACGCAAACACATTAAGGGTTCATCGTCTTCGAAGGATGAGGTGATCCTCACCTTGGAATTGACAAGCTGCTCTTCCAAAGGCAAGGAACCATTTCTCTTGGCAGATTATTCAACGATGATCGATTGGTTCTAGCTGTTTCCACTTAAGGGAGGGAAAGAGTTCGCGGGGAACAGTTCTGCCCGGAAACCTTCACACACGCAATTCAAGCAAACGTTTGTGGCGCATGGCTTGGGAGTATGTGCTGATGGTGGTGGTGGATCATAGAATGACAGCCGGTGATATTCTCCTTCGCTGACCAAACAAAGGATGGAAATCGACTGCGAGCATTGAATAAATGAGATTGAGTTGGTGGATTTTGGAGCTTCCACTGGGACACTTCAAGTTGATGTAGGACTCATCGAGTCACTTCGTTACCACCCTCCCTAACCACAACTGATAACTGATCAGCTCTTAGTGGTGCAGCTTCAATGGTTTCCACGTGGTGCTCCTAGCAACCGCACCTTCTACGAAGGCTAGACAACGAATTTGCAGCTTGGAAACCCACGAGGTCGACTGCCTCACAACGCATTCGCCGGTCTAACCCACGGGGTGTGGGTCACGCCCGTAGGGTAATCTAGATCCTTTCAGCGTTGAAGCGTCTCCGTTCGTTGATCCGAAAGATCCATTGCTTTAAAATGTCAGTTGATTCATGAGTCTACTCGGAGAGGTGAAATAGGTCGTGTCCACTGAAATGTGGAATAGTAGTGAGCCTTTGATCAACACTGCGTCTTCTGTCTCCTCCACTTACCCCTTCACGAATTTGCTACTAGTCCATTCATCTTGCAACCATCCATCCATTTGTAACCTACCCATCTGTCCATCCACCCTGTATCACTCAAAAAATGCAGGGAAATTTATTGGACGCCTTCGTGGGGTTCCCTCACCACCGCCAAACGGACAGCTAATCTGTCGACGGGGCGCAACCGCACGAGGACGAAATTTTATTCATGCCAACACTTTGGTTCTACCACTTCAAAGATAAAAAGACATTGAAAGACTCTTTTCGCGCCTCCTCAACTGCCTCTACTTCCTTTTCTTCCGCTTTCTCGTCTTCTTGTTCGATTCTACAAAGCAGAGGAAGGTAAAAGGCGGCTGTTAAGTTTGGAACGTCCAATTCCTTTGAAAGCACTTCAAGTATCCATCTTACTTTCGTTAGACTTGCGTCTCCGAGGGGTACTTGTTGAAGGCTTTGCGCCCTCATCATTGGTCTCAGCATCTGCCGACCAATCGGTGTCGAGAGCAGGAAGGTCTCGAAACTCGTTGGCGTACCTCAACCGATTTGTTGCTTGTGCGAGTCTCGAGGACGTCTAAAATGAAAAGATGGTTCTTGAAGTTGGAAGCCGTCTAGAGGGCCTTTTAAAACATCATTCATTCTACTGGTTTCACTAAGCTTTCCACACGTCTCGGAACAACTTCAACCGAACCTAGCCAAAGCCCTTCGGATCTCACGACAGATTCTAGCCAATCGAGACCCTCTACATTAAAGTCAGATTTCCTTTTCTTGGAGCAGTCTCTACTTCTCCGAGTAAGTTCCACTTAGAGGTAGCCTCTCGTACCACCTTGCTACTTCATTGGCATCAGGACGGACTCCAACCAGTCAACTTCAACCTCCTGGAACCCCTCAGAAGTCTTCCCCATCCCTTCATAGCTTTCATCAGAGCTGGAATTTCACTGAGAGCCAAAAGTTATCCAGCCCGTCAAAAGAAATTCTCCACTAAAACTAATTTCACCGCGCGTTTTACTGTCTTCAAGACGTGTCACACTTGCCTCAATTGACCTAGACGACGGCGTCGTGCAACCCTAAACTGTCTGTAGGTGGCCTTCAAGTAGCCTAAAAGCCTTCTTCTGGGTTCAAAAAAACATTATTTAGGCCTAGATGGCTTCCAACCAACCAAAAGCGTGACAGAACCCACTGACAAGCCAACATGCTGTTCGTCAAAATTTTCGAAGGCGGTGGTACCCACGCAATCAAACAGTACCTTCGTTTGCGTTCCAACTCGCGGGAAAAAATCCGTGATGGGAGGAGTAGTGCTGGGGAGGGCACCCTCGTATGTGGCCTTGAACCGACCAATCACCGGAGCGAGAGTTCCTTCACTCATCTGTTTCGACCAGCCAAGTTTCTCCATCGCGTATGTGCTCGCAAGTAATCGAGTGGTTAAGGAAACCAAAGATCAAAAGGGCAGGAAGTCAAAAAGACTGACTCAAATACCCTCGTCTGTTTTGTTTTTGAGGTGACGGGGGATATTAGAAGCCTCCCGGGGAGACTTGAGTTAGCTAGCACGAATGCATGGATAAACATTTTTAAAAAGGCTACATCTAGCCAAAAGTCTCAATTTTCTGCATGGAATTTAAGTAACGAGAATGGGCCATTTGATCGAAAAAAGGGAGTGCACACTTATCAATTGGGTTTCAAGACTAGACAACACCTACTAATGGCCAGTCAGTAGTTATGTTGTTTCAAACTGGCTGGGCGCGATTGAAAAGGATATTTTACCAGAGGGGACATGTTGGGCACACCCCAATGGAATTGCGCAGACTCGGATGAGTTTTCCACTCTTGGAGATAGGTAACCCCTTACTACTCTTTCACTAGGAAAGTCTAACAGATAATGCCTTTTAAGTAAGTTTGCTTACCGGCAGGAAATTTAGTACTGGCCCACCGACAACCCCGCTCCTGACACTTCCGCCGAAACTCCTTCAATGGGAGCAAAATCTCGTGCTCCTCAGGTATCGAATCGGGATCTGAGGTTGTAGTGAAAGTGGAGAGTATTTCTAGTGCTTTGATGGGTCCAATTTTGTCAAGCCCATCGGTGTAGTCACTGCCACACAGAAGGGCTATCCGCACGAATTGCTGCCTGTCCAGACCTGGTTATTAATCAAAGAACGGATGCTACTTAAAAAATAACAAGTAGATACTGCACCCCCAGGCGAAAGAATTGTTTGCTTTATTAATTACTAACCCAGTTGTTCACGAATGTCCTTGAGACAATACAACGAAGTCGAACTCGATTTTGCTCTCTGTTTATCCCTGCCAAACAGGTGTCGACAGACGAGAGTTGCCCCAAACACCCAAACGTCTGAGTCGTCGCTGGCGACAACGTCCACCAATCCGAGTTGTTGAAGATGACAACACTGAGCTTCGGCCTCCTCTGGACTGTTGACGAGAGGGAAACCGAAAAGCTGAACTAATCTCTGAAATAAGTGGGAAAGAGACGAGTCTTGGTTTGCACATCCATCTCTCATTCCCATCTACTGGAAAAGGGATCAACGAAATAGATGGAGAGAGGGATGGGTGAACGGAACAAAAGGTTTTACCTGAGCCTCGGCCACGCAACTGGTGGTAGTTTCCTGTGCCTGTCGTTCAAGCTTTTCGAGTTCTGCTCGTAATGCATCGTCGTCGATTGTCAAGTCGTCCTCCACTTCAGGCTCCAAGAAGGTCTGCGTTTTTGGCAGCGTTTCAATTGACTGCGCTGGAGTTGGAGGCTCTGAAACATCGGCAAATTCTCCCAAATCGGATGAAGGTACCTCTGAAGGTACTTCCACCACTGTCGTCTCTACTTCAACACTTCTCTGTTTGTTTTCATGTCTTCTCTCACGGTCTACATCCTCATTCCCCTCTGGTTGACTGACGACCTGTTCAAGATCACTACAAGCCTTTGGGGCAGCGGAATCATTGAGAACGTCGATGAATTCATGCGAATCTGTAGACGACACCTCCGAGTCTGATCCCTCTTCAGGTTTTAAATCACCTTCTTCTTTGACATCATCAACCTTTGCCTCGGTAGTGCTTTCCCTTGGTTGGTCCAGAGGTTCCTCAAGTTCAATTACTTGATTAACTTGATCTTTCCCAAAATCTGTGGATTCTTCGTCCTTCGCTAACTGTGCATCGCTATGAACAGCCTGACACACTTCCGATTCCGATGAGGAATATTCTTCGGAAGTCTTTGAAATCCTTGCTTTCGCTCCAATATTACTACCTTCGATTGTTTGAACGTCTTTTCGTGGACTATTCTCCCTTTTTAAGTACTCTTCATCATCACAGACGGGCCCGTTGACCGGATGTTCAAGAAGTCTAAAAGGCAATAATAGAACGAACAAAATCCTACCGGTTTAGACNTGAAATCCTTGCTTTCGCTCCAATATTACTACTTTCGATTGTTTGAACGTCTTTTCGTGGACTATTCTCCCTTTTTAAGTACTCTTCATCATCACGGACGGGCCCGTTGACCGGATGTTCAAGAAGTCTAAAAGGTAATAATAGAAAGAACAAAATCCTACCGGTTTAGACGTTCTTTCAACTCATCAGCTTGCTCTTTGGACGATCGCCTACGCAGCAGAATTGCATGACCCTCGTCCTGCGAGGCGATTCGCTGTACGGTGACGCTTATATCCGGTCCAGAGGGAAGATTTTGCGGTACCACCGAGGCAAGCAGCACTTCATTCATCTTACTTTCGATCTCCACCTTCTTGATCGTTAAATCGCGTCTTGCAATGAGCCGATTCACCTGCGTCTGTGAAAAGGATTCTCCCACCTGTGCCTGAAATAAACAGCCTACTTATTAAGCTTTCAAGTAGCAACTATCATGCCTTAATTAGGATGGGCTTACAGACTGGGAGGAGGGCTGAATCGGTGCGTTTAGAAGGATCAAAATGACCTGTAATTGGACCTGAGCCGGCAGCGCATTAAATGCATCTGATTGTAGGTCGATAGAGTGGCTGTTATCCTGCATAAACAAGGAAAATTTTATCCAAAACTTGAAAATAGGGGCTTACAACAAAATCCCAGGCTAGTTGTGAGGCTGACTCCTGTTCTTCCTCGAGATGTAAAACTCCTGTAGGTGGTCTGAAAACGATTAAAAAACGAAACTGTCATAAGAGATACTCAAGTCAAACAAGGATGGCCTTTGGAAAGATGGGAGAGATGGTGGCAGCAATCACGGTAACCAGTTCCAGCACCTATGGCGTGAGCCCCAACTCGATTCGCATTTCAAAATGGCATATAAAGAAGATTGCCTAAAACAAATTCGCAGGAATATCCGGCCTAGTGCTGCCTGTTTCATTTCGAGTAAAATGACATACACTGCATTGATTGGGTTGCTCTGAGTTCCAAACATTTCCACATCCAATTCAGCCTTGCGAATCGCTTCTGTGCTGTTGAAACGCTCCAAAAATTCAGCTGCCAACTCTGTAGGACCAAGAAAGGATAACAAAGTAACCATAACTACTCATGATCACATCGTAAGCAGAGCAGGAGGAAGTGCATATTTAATTACTCCTGCTTTGCTCCTGCGACTTGGTGGCGTTTTCAGCCAAACGACGAAAGAGACGTCTCAATAGACGGTCCCTAGCTTGATTACTTTTCTCCTGGGCTGTAATCCGACTGATTCGACGGGCTGTCTAAAAGAAAAAATCGGAGTACCACTCATCTGTTCACTTCAAGCCAGAACAAGGGCAAAAAACGTGAAGCAATAACCAGTTAAAGGGTGTTACGTACCCTACGAGATAGGAAAAAGTTAAGTAAAGGGTAGTACGTACCCTACGAGACAGGAAATTGTTAAATGAACCCGAATAATATTCGCCTCTCAAGTTTACTCTGTTTACTTAAATAACTAACGTCATATTTCGGCTAAAGCACTAAATTTCGAGCCGTTTTTCCCAGTCCTGTAGTTTTTATAACTGACAAAAGGTTAAAGTACCTAGTTACCTATCGCGGAAAGCAAAATCAATTTGAATGTGGTAAGATGGCGTGCCAATATTTTTTATCAAACCCCTCACCATAGTTGCCTTCTTAAGTGCAGGAACAGCGCCATCAAAGACAAAGACAGGACGGATTCCGAAAAAGAGGAGTTTGCAGATACGTCGAAAGAGAATGGCCAAATGACGGTTGCGACCGCCTTTGGCTTTTGCTTTGAGCGCCTGATACAGCCAAATATTCATGTCTAGAAAATGGGAATAGACACTTTATAACTCGGACCTACCAATAGCCACTCGCTTGCCTCGGAAGTGTTCCAAATCAACCCTACGGCGAGAGGGTTCGAGAATTTGCCAGAGTCCCTTTACACCCATTATTTGCGGGGAGCGAGTTGCTGCAAGCGAAAAAAAGATTATCATGCTGTAATAAGAACCAGTTACTGAGTCAATGTATTGGTTTTGAAACCAAACCGCTAAAATAAACCCTGAAGGCGTTCTAAACTACAAGAATTAAGCACCAAAATGCGCTTAGAACAGTGGTGTTTCTACGGCAGTGTCAAGACACAAATGACTTGAAAAATGCAGGCATACGAAAAAATTCAAGAACATATTCATCGTAAGGCTCATCGGATCCGAACTATAAGGGTCAGTGTCGATACAAAGCGAAGAAGGTTTTTAATAAAAGCAGGGGCACACCAAAATATTCCCACTTCTGTTTTAACTGGGCAGTGCCCCCTATTCAAAATCCCTCAATAAGCATTATTAACTTAAACAAATACGTGGCAAGTGTAATCGTTTCCTAATATGGATCTAACCTTTATTACTTTTAACAACTTTAACTATAATAAATCTACTGTGTTCTTCTTTAAATTGTGACGGAATTTTTATTTTGATCTATTGTTGCGTGTGCAATCAATCCATTCACCTAATTTGCTTTCTCTGCAAACAATATTTTGACTTGGCTATGATTCCTCAACGGAACTTTCGACCTCAACTTCTGCACCATCCAAAGATGCCCCACTTTTTGAGGAATCCACCATGGTGTTTGATTCTGCTTCCATTATCTGTGTCACTCCCCAGTCTTATCAGTCAGCTGTTAGGTCAGACACTTGAAAATTGTACTCCTGTCCATTAACGCGAGTGTGTCTCTTTAAGTGGACATCCAATCTTGTGGTGTGCATTACTCGATTCCCTACCTGACTCAGAGACGCGGTGACCATACGGGCAGACATCAAATTCCGCCACATAGCCTGCATCATTGCACTGTCTGCGGGCTTGTCTGCATAATGACTCAGTCGCATCGACACTTGCGCCTAATTTGACAACCCGCAGTCACATGGCCNTGCGGGCTTGTCTGCATAATGACTCAGTCGCATCGACACTTGCGCCTAATTTGACAACCCGCAGTCACATGGCCACAATCCGACCAACCACAGTACAACCTAATCCTTTCACGTGGCATTAACAAATGCAGAATTCGGAGCGCTTTTTGATTCGATAGTGGCTTATCAGTCCTCAAGACACACTAGGCTACATCAAAAGCAACTGCCGACCACAATCGGCATCCATAAGAACCACTATTTATCTTAATGCTAATTATTTCAGCAGGAAACTGACAAGAGCCAATGTAGGGTGCAGTTATTGCATTTACCAGTCAAGTTTTTCGACCAGAGGATTTGCTAAATGCATTTTTCTGATGTTAGCACTCTAACTCATGAAGGGGAGGAGAAAATCATCTTACTGAATGCCAAGGATGGAGCCATTATTGGACCGAGAGCTGCTTTACCAATGATTGATGTGGCGTCCTTAGACACGTACATTGGCAGACAAGTGGAGCTTCCTACAACAATTAAAGAGGAGGAAGGTGAGAAAGCAAAATGGTTACAGTGTTGTCCTCCTTTTCACCTTCTCATGAAGAGTAAAGAGAATGAAAATGTTACATTTCCTATTGTAACCTATTATACATTGCGATCATTTAGAGCATTCTAAAAGGCCAAGCAAATGTGGTCAAATAAATGCAAATTGACGGAAAAAATGAGTTTTAAGTTAATCTCTNTGTGGTCAAATAAATGCAAATTGACGGAAAAAAGTGAGTTTTAAGTTAATCCCTACATAGTTAAACATTAAATTGCTTAAAATGCATTAAAATATGACAGCAGCTGGACTTTGTCAAGCCTACGTGTAAGAACTTAACTTGATTGCCTCAAATGAACCCACAAACCGATGGAGTTGAGGGAATTGGGATGGAAAATTAGGTGGAAAAGGATTACATACATTTAAAAGTGTGATTGAATGGATGAATGGATGGATAAGTGAATAAATGAATGGATGGATGCTCCTCTCGCATGTCACGTCCTTCATTGTACGCACCAATTTATTTAAGCAAATTGCACAATCCCCAACCTCCACGCCCCACTTTACGCCTTTACACTTACCCTGACACATTAACTTTTTCATCGCCACCCACACAGTCAGGCAAAAGTCATACAGTTGATAAAGGTGTGTGCGTGTGTGTTGTAACATTTTGTTACATTTATTACTAATCACATTTACGACGTTTAATATCTACTTAATTTTTCACTGTCAATTAACGCCTCCTTCCTATTGGCTGAGACCTAATTACCAATGCCTTGTCAATTGGTTGTCATTGGATGAAGCACCACTGAGAGGTGGTTATGCCTTCTCAAAATTGCGTCCACTGTGATTTGTAACTTCAAATTTGCATAAGTTAGGTTGATACTTGTTTCGGTGAATCATACTACTTAAATGACATGCCATATCATTTTGACACATCGTTTTCCAACCTATACGCCAAAATTCGTGATCACATCCAATTCACAATGCTTATTCTCCCCAAAAAAAGAGATTGCTTGTAAATTTCAATGCAGCGAGGTCATGCAGCTGGATGCAATTCGTGGATTTTTCTATCGAAAGCAGAGCGAGTTTTTATTTCTTCTTTTACTAATATGCGACTGCAAACGAGAGATGCATGAAGAACGGTGTACTTTAATCCGCTTGAGTGCTCTTAACGACTGGATTGTCAAAGGCGGTGGCGGCAGCGGCAGCGGCAGCAGCAGCAAATGTTGCCAAAATCTGCAGACAGAGTCTAGCACGTGGGCATAGCGCCACAGATCCCCTCTCACCTTAAAGCATTTCCAACGTTTTTCTTAGTGTAAAATGAAAGGGTGATGTTTCCATGCTCCTGGAAGGGAAGGAGGCAACGCGGCATTGTAGCAATGGAGTGATTGGAGAGACTTTGTGACCTCAAGAAATTCTTGAATGTGGGAGTAGAAGAAAGGGTAGATGACCGTGACTATTTTAAGAGCCGTGATGAGCCGACAAGGATCACATGAGTTAACGAAAAGTTCAAGTTGAAGTTGTTTAGTCTGTGAAGAGTGCATGACTAACAGGGCTCGTGAGCAGTCGAATGAGAAGATTGAATGGTCTGTTGAACCCCGTTCGAGAAGTAGGAGTGATGTGTGACGTCAGACAAGGCATCTGAGATCGTTTGAAGCCTGAATCACATGCACGTACCTCACTCTGGCCCTGGCAATCGCAACTAACTCGGGATTAATTAATCATTCGTCCATCAAACCGGCTATCCATCAATCCACTCTCTCATCTATCCAATGAGCTATTTATCCGTTAATCCAGACCGTATCCATCCATCCCAGTCATCCATCTTCCTACCAACCATTCATCGTTTCTTCTATCGACCCATCCAGCCAGCTAGTCATCCATCCATCCCATCACTCATCCACTCATCCATTCACCCGCTCAATCATCCAACCATTCACCTCATCCATCCACACTCTGACAGTTCCTTTCAGCGGAAGCATTTTGGTATCTGCCATAAGAAAAAAACTAAGATTAGGGTTTACAGTAAGTAAATCAATAAGAACTTTTCCACCTCTCCCTCTTAAAATCATCCATGAATCAAACATGATCCTCCCAATCTTCTAAACGAAATTCTACTTTTAAGGAGTCCAGATT
This sequence comes from Taenia saginata, assembly GCA_001693075.2. Taxonomy (NCBI): domain Eukaryota; kingdom Metazoa; phylum Platyhelminthes; class Cestoda; order Cyclophyllidea; family Taeniidae; genus Taenia; species Taenia saginata. The sequence goes on from LWMK02000118.1 coordinate 99,642, forward strand.
CCCTCTGCAAAAGAGAACACTTCCTTATTTTATTCAGTCATTCATTCTCTCCTGTCCCTGGCGCGAACACGCCTCACTCTTGAGACCACTTTACTGTAGCCTTGAAAATGACCGCTCTGGTTGCCACAGAAACACAATACGCTGTTTGTTCCTAACCGCCTCACGGTAACCAGTAGAGAGACGATCGCTTGTTCCTTTACTACTTCCACGCCTTGATTACTCTTGGGTCACAAAAATGAAATAATAAAATAGAGGAAATTTGTACACTAACTGACTGACCAATCAGGTGGCGGCTTTAATCGATTTTCCTTCCTCACCCTCCCCCCTGCTCTTCCTCCTCGCCCTCGCGATTCGATCGAAGTCTAGTCGACGGTGGTTTATTACCGCCCCCTCCCTCCAAAACGGTGAAAAATCAATAACTGGAGCAAAACGCTATACGGGTGATTAAAGTTCGACACCGGGTGACTTGGTCACCATCACCTAGGTGACAAGCTGTCAGTTTAGGCTAACTTCGTAGCTGAATACACGTCAAGCTCTGAACGCGCATAAACCACGCCACTTTGTAAGTCTGTTCCATACTACTCAAGTACGAGGTGCCCTCTACCACTCAAAAAAATACTGGAGCCACCACAAATATCAAGGCCTTCACCAAAGTCAAAAGGTCGTGGTGAATGGCGAGATTTGATTGGACGGTGCCTGAGACTTCACGACATAAAATAAATGCGGCGTTTTATTTTCGCGAGGATAGGGCAATAAAGTTACTATGTGGGGAACAATCACGCCATCACGCTATTAACGGCTAGCATGTCTCGGACACAAAAATACCAGTCTACGCTTGGGACCTTGGTGTATGACGTGTAGGTCCATGATTGGCTACTTCTTCAGACGGAGTATGGACTGACTGAGTTCTAGTTCAGCCTAGCTAAAATCCCGAACCTTTGAGTTATGGGCTGGTAACCGGGTCAGACAAATGTAGGCACAGGACATCACCTTTTCAAAACGCTTCCGCAAGAATATGGTAAAAATAAAACTTTTATAGGTGCTGACGAATCACACTTTATCGAAACACGAAACGCACCGGCTTTTTTAGACATTGAAGACAAGCACAATGGGCACCAAAAGTCACAGTGAATCACTATAGTGTCAACCGCGGTGTTCACTAGGGGTCCCCCTTATCCCCCTCCCCCCGGGCTCACCAATTAGCATCACGAATACACACACCCACTCTTTCATTCGCCGTCAATCGATAGACCAAACTGACGAATTGGGAATTGCGGAGCACCTGATTGGCCAGCCATTTCTGACAGCGCACGCTCATTGGCTCCTCTGGGTGGCATGCCTGCATGCCGGTAGCATGTGCGCACGCAAGTGCGCAGATTGCGCACTTTAGCGTTGGCTGCTTTAGCTGCCTGTTAGCGTCCCTCCGTCTCTCTCTATCTCTCTCCGTTGATTTCTTCCTCACTTTTTGTCCATTTCACGTCACCGCCAGACCATGCCAAAAGGGATTTCCGAGCGTTGGATGCCCCTTGATCCCGATCCGAGGTCAGCAGCCTATCCTCTAATGGAGAGTTTTTGGCCCACAGCACTTATCTCACTAGCGTACGTGGTCGGTGTCTATTCGTGGGTGAAGATAGCTGCACCAAAGAAGAAAAAGGCCATCACAAATGGTCATGCAAGCAATGGGAATGCTGTCAGCAAAAAAGAAGTTACTAATGTCTCTTCTTCTTCCTCCTATGACACTATCAAAGTCCTTATGGTGGTGTATAACATCGCTATGGTCTTCTATTCCGCCTTCCTGGTGATTGAAGTTCTCGATCTACTTCGGATAACCGGTTATGGTCTTGGCTGCGTCGAATTCGACCCAAAAGACGATCCAGTTCAACGGCGTTTCATCCGAGTGGGGTATCTATTCTACTTCTCCAAGTTCTTGGAACTCCTCGATACTCTATTTTTCCTATTGAGGGGCAAATATGATCAGGTCACCTTCCTTCATGTTTTTCATCACGGTGCTATGCCTCCTTCAATCTGGTGGGGTATTAAATACGCTCCAGGTGAGTTTTTAGACCAGGTCTTCCACACTTTTTTTGTGTGTTTGATCTGGTGTTTTTTTTTTTTTCGACCGTATGGATCGGTTGTTGAGGTCATACATGAGATAGCTGTTGTTAGACTACCAACAGGGAGCCTCATGTTAGTGATTTTTTCTGTCTTATTCAAAATGTGGTTACTATTTTGAGGGCCTGGTGTGCCTCACTCCACGAATAAAACATTCGGTGGGACCGGAAGTTGAACGTTGGCGTCGAAGACCACTCTAATTCTGGTGTGATTAAAAGCATCCGGTTCTAGATCGGTTTTTTTTTTCCTTCGATAACCACAAAGTTTATCCAAATAAATGTCCATGACTGTGAGTGGTCTCGGACGCACTTTTCACCGGCCCAGGATGCAGATGTAGTAGCGATCCGCCTTCGAGGAATGAGATCTCTATGCTTGAAGATCAGACCGTTTTATTCGCAGTCATTGCGGCTCGAAATTCGAATTGACGTCCAAGCTCACACCCTCTTTATAGTGGTACCCAAAATACTACCAAGACTTGATAACAAGACAAATGATGACTTTCACAAGTTTTTGGCTGATCCAAGCAATATCTTGGGAGTGTAAGATTAGCTGCTTCAATAGCTTCATTTCTTGCATAATGGGTGGGTAAAACTACGGGCTTCTTTTAGGTAGACCGTGACCTCCTCAGCTAGGTAACCTTAAGATGGGGGTGTCGCAGACTCAGGAAGTACTGATTCATATTCAACTCCGAGGACGTGAACACTACTTTGATGTGATATCTTAGTACATACCCTGGTCCTGAAGGTCACCCGTCTATTCTTTTTATCAGTGTTGATCCGTATTAAGGGGTTTCTGGCTTTAGGCTGAAAGGCGACTCATCAGTGTTGAGCCTGACTTGGTTACTAAGTCTGGTGCCTCATCGTGTCGCTGCATTCCATGTGATTCGATGTTTTTAGCTTATTACTTGAGTTCTACTGCTGGTGTTGATGCTAATGGGCGGCGTGTGACAAGGCAGTGGATATGACCACCTTCAGGTCATCGTCATCATCATCACTCACAGCCTCAGTCTCAGCTCAGCTCTGATTGGTGTGTAATACATGACCCATTTCCAAGGCTAAATCGGGATCACCTTCTGTGTCTGTGGATGCTTCCAAGTGTCTGCGCCGTTTCGTTTAGCTACAGCTCTCATTCTTGTATAATGATGGACAATAGTATTCCTGGCTGAAGGCAGGTAAGTGAAGTGAAGCGATTACGGAAGAAAATTGGCAAGACAAAGACTTTAGACGATTGAGTAAATTAAGGGATCTCTAGATGCAGAATTTTCCACTATCTCAACTTTACTGTCGTCCGGATGGTTTCCAGCCAGTTGTATGGATCGGGGTTTGAAATACGGATCTAGGGGTAGTTTGGTGAATGGTTCACCGATGGAGGAATGGAGAGGTGTCCCATTTTTTCCATCGTCTTGTAATCAATAGTGAATGGGACGCTTTCTTAATGTCTCGACCTACGTGTTGTGTACCTTCGGATGGATTTCACTTGGTCGGTGTGAAGTGTACAACCCTCCCAGCTGATGCCTTACCACTAGTACTAGCACCGACTCATAGAGGCTTGGTATCGCATGCATGGCTGGGTGTGCGTACCCATGCGTGTGTAGCGCCTTCAATACGGAACACGGTACGTGTGTGTGTGTGTGTATGCGGGTGTTAGCTCTGTCTCCATTCATCTGGCTTTCAGCCAAACACGTCATTTACTCCATCGCGACAGTAGCACATGCGCTCAATCATGCGTGCCATTCGTGGTTTCACTGCATTCGTCGGTGGATTGTAGGAGTTGTTCAAAACCAATCTGGTCATGGATTTGTCAGTTCAGCTGAGCATCTTAAAGTCAGAGGCAGAGAGTTGTCATGACAAAGGTTTAAGCTTGGTGATTAAAGTCATGGTTCCCTACCAAAGTGACTGCTGGAGCGCTCGGCTGAGGACGGAACTGCCGTAGCCGTCTTGTAAGCGGCTCCATGATTTGGTTGTTTTACCGTTAAATGACTGTTTTGGGGGCTCCTGTCGATGGCCTAGATTGACGAGGGCTCGGTGTTACACTTACTCCCATGGTACTTGTTACGGTTTAGGGTACTGCCCTTGCCTGTGAGGGTAAGCAGGCTGAAATTTTGGAGTGTCTTACATCCACTGCGGTAGCAAAATTACTTTTAAATTGTTTTATATACTCATTTGACGATGGAGAGGAATTTGCGTTGATCCCACACACCCACACCTGTCCCCCATACGGGGCGTAGGACAGGAAGCGGTTTTTTTTCCCTTTCTCATCAATCTTGCAGATCTTACAATCAAATTGACAAATGTTGAATTGAAATAGCAAATGACAAATCCAGCCATGACAAATGATTGCTACTGCCTACAAAATCTCCATGGCATCTTTTGCAAAGAAGAAATTTTCGCAATGTATTTTGATGTCTTAAGCCTTTGAATTTTTTTTTCTTTAAAGCTAAAGTGAAGCAAAAAAAAACTTTTTGCCGCATCTGTATTCACATGGTTTACATTATACATCACTGGTCTGGTCTTAATTCAATTCTCAGGCCTATCTCTTCACGTGTCAAAGTGGCTGACTGGCTCATTGGTGTGATCAAAATTACCTGCATGCAAAGTAGAAAAAAAAAACAAATGGAACTTTTAACTCATCGAGCACTGTGTTTTATGCCACATTGTGCATTCATAAATCACATACACTGCTCCATTACCACTTTTATGACCGAATTCATAGCAGCCAGTGAAACAGCTGCTCAGTGGACTCACAACCAATTCGAATGTGGGAATGATGACAAGAGAGAATCACAAATCCACATTCCTGTGTATTTGAGCTCACCTTTCGTGCAGTCATTACCTAGCCGAGGGCGAATCTTTGATGCACTGGCTTACCAGTGGTAAGAAGAGATCTGGGAAGTTTTAGGGCACGAGGAGAGCGGTCACTTATTCTCTCAACTTAATTGCGATCATCTACTCATCTTTGGTCCGTCTCCTGCTCGATTCTTCCAACGATTCATCACGTATCTAGACCCACCTCAACGGACTTCAACCTCCCAAGTGCTACTTATAGGCGGCTTATAAGTAGTGTAGTCAGCAGTATTAATCTATATCCAGAACGTCTGGTTGTTTTGTCCCTTCAAATTCATCCATTCATTCATTTACCAAATTACAAAGGCCTCACATCATTCATCGAGCGCTTGCAGACATGTCCCGAGTGGTAGTAAAGATGATGACTTTTTTTCCTGGCCTAGGTGGCATTGTGTACATGTTTCCCCTGGCCAACAGTTTCGTACATGTCATCATGTACACCTACTACGGCATGGCAGCTCTGGGGCTGTATCGCTACCTCTGGTGGAAAAAGTACCTCACTGTCCTACAGATGGTGCAATTTTGCATCTTCATTGTGCATCAGGGCCAAGTTCTGACGCCTTTCAACTGGGAGTGTCGCTATCCCAAGGTCTTTCCTCTCGCCATCGTCATATATGCCGTCATTTTCCTCGTCCTTTTCTCCAACTTCTACGTACAGGCCTACTGGCGCAAAAGAAGGCTGGCGAAGCGGGTAGATGAATTGAATGGATCCACCATCGCCAATGGTAAAGTCATGAACCACAAGAAGGTGGAGTAGGCATAGCCGCCAGCAAGAAGTGCTGAAAACGTTTTGTGCTACCTATATCTCCGCTTCCCCGTCTGTCTGTCAGTTTTTCTGTCCTCCTGTGTCCTTCCATTTATTCTTTTCTGAGCTCTAGGTGATTGAATTTTTTTTGGAAATGACGGTGATGTAAACGTATTTAAAACAATCATAGGCCTCCTTTAACTTTTCCTCCCCCTTCTTGTATTTCTCCTTTGTTTTTCTCCCTCTTATTCCTCTCGCCCCACTGCTGATGCTCCTTTTGTGACGAAGAAAAATCGTATGACTGTGGAAGAAGTCAGAGTGGATTACCTTTCTGTTTGAATTGGGATATGGGGAAGAATGGGTTGAGGATCAGTACCAGTACGGACCTACCTTCGGTCATCCGATCCGTGCTTGCCTACTCATCTCCGATCTGCTCGTCCATCAGTCCTTGCATCTCTCCTTCACCTCAGGCCAATTCTTATACTGTCCTGGATTCACATACCTCCAAATTCATCCACTTCTGTACTGGTTCGTTCATCCAGGGTTCATCCACTCGGGGTTCCAGACACTGATTCCTTCCCACTCACCTGTCGACCTTGATTATTATCACCTCCTTCAAAAAATTGTCGACTTTGTGAAGTTTTTCTTAAACAGTTCTGATTGGTCCAAGCGCCCATCCCGCCATCTCATTGGCCATCGCGATGACCTCGAGGTTGAGGTGACGAATGAAATTCGAGACAGTCTTAATAGGCCTCCTGCTGTAGGTATTTACAGTTCCGATCTAAAATCATGCTCTTCTGCCATCATTGTAGCACCTGAGTCGCGCCTGACCACCACACGAAGCACATTGAGTTAGAATCAGTGGATTTACAGAAGAAACGAGTCGAAATAAATTAAGTCGGTGTTATGATAGAACATCAAATAGCAGTACTGTGGCTATAAATTTGCCTTTGAGGCATTTTCAGTACCCACAATTATTATCAGTGGTAGTGCGTCAAGTTGCCACTCAAGCATATTACGTCAAAAAGTGGTTCTTTTGACTGTCGATTGCAGTGTCAATTTGCTTTTGACAAAACTTTTGTGTGCCTCAAAGTAAAACTAGTGCTAATCATCACAATTACCACTGATTCGTCTTTTGTGAGAGGGGGAAATCTCCACCAAGGTTTCGCTTCACTCTCGTCGTGCGTAGGTGGAATGAAGGTGTTTTTACTCCATGTAATAACACAGCCTAGTCAAACGGCATTACACTCATCCTAATGAGCTTAAGGAAAACAAAAAAGTGGGCAGTGGTGACCATGAAACGGCGCTGAATGCCAACTTGTAAGGAAGAAAAGGCTGTAATGTGTGTAGGGATGTTAAAATTGTGACCTTTTTGGAGAAGATAGACGGTTTTTACTTTTTTTTGCTGAAAGCACCTTCATTCTTTTAGCCAGCATATGGTCTTGATTTTTATTGGTAAGTTCAAGGTCACTGCTTGTGATTAATTCTTCACAAAACTTAATAATTTATCACCACATAAAGGCCTTTGGACTCGAGTGATTACGCACAACAGAGTGCACAACTTTTTGTCACTATCACCTACGCTTTTATATTTACTTTATAACACAGATTATCTCATTAATGGCTTTGTGGCACAGAAATAAATAACGACTGACTGTATTGTGCAATCAGAAGACACAAAACTCTCAGGTGAGTCGGTGAAACGATGCAACGCCGGCCACTGACTCCTTTTAAGTTAGTTTGTATTAGGTGTTTCAAAAAGCACGTGATTCTTTTGTTAATCCATGGATGGATAGTGAACGGATGAAGGCGCGGCCATCTTATCGTTTTGAGCATTTCTACTTGCATAAAAATGGAGGAGTTACAACTTTTTCTCTGTCCTTATAAGGTTGAGCGAGGTAAAAGTCGAGTACTAGCGATGGAGGCGAGAAGATGGGTATAGATGAGGGCGGCGAGAGAACCCTTTTAGATAGACAAATATCGCTTTAACTTGATTGAACAAGGGTTGTGTAACAGCTCCATGTCAACTCATTGCACCTCGACAGTCAGTGTATCCATCACATGTTACTCGTCACCATTATAATTTTATGGTCCACCTAAATATAGCCCAGCCGATCGGTGGATAGCTGTTAGGACGGAGTGAGATCGAACCATTCCGCAGTAGCCAGAGGGACGATTGGATTGGCTGGCAAACCTCGGAGAGGCTCTCTGGCTCTCCTCAAAGGCTGAAAATGAAGCGTGATTCAAGAGACGACCAGTTTTTTGACTCACAGAGTGCTTAGTTTAGCAATGGCACACGTGTAAACTAATAGTGGTAGACCACTGACAAACAATTAAAGCATAAATTTGTAAAATGCCCCACACTTGGAGTTGCACGCACACACACACACACATACACATCACGACATTGTGATGTAAATGCTCCACTGACTGGAGTGGTTTGCGCACACTTAAACAAACCAAACGCCTACCACCTAATCGAACCATCAGTACTCTAATTTATGAAGGTATTCTATACCTTCAGACCATAAAATGGGTGTAGCGTTATGATGAAATTCTTGATCTACCTAGTGGGTGAAAGAGCAGCCGACTTCATTTATGTCGGGCAGGCATGGTGAGGGTACTCAATGAACCGAAGCATTGCGTAATCGGTGAAGGAACATACACGAGGAAGTGGACCTAAAATGTCGGTAAGGAAAGAAATAATGGACTAGTTATGGGTGGATAATTGAACAGATAGATATCCAAATAGATGGTTGGATAGGTTGATAAATAGAGATGGATGGATGGAAAGGCATATAAAGAGATCTATGGATGGAGATAGATAGATGGATAGAAAGGCGTATAGACAGATGGATAGAAAGCTAGATAGAAGTATGGATGGATAAGTGTTTGGCTAAATTTTCCCATTAGCGCTTAATATTACTCCAATTCTATTCTACAACACTGACCAATGGGTCGTTAGATGTACTTCTGAGTCATTCAACTTCAATTCTAACTCTAACAAACACCAAACCAACAAAAGCGACAATAATTACGCATCCAATGGAGAAGACAAGGATCATCTTCATGAGTACCACGAAGGGCGCGACAGAGTCCGGACATCTGAAATGAAATGCAAACCTTCAACAAAAAAACTGAGCCTAAAGCAGCACATAAATGATGCACCTAGCCGTCGATCTATCCACCCATCTCATCATCCAGTTATTCTCTTATTAATCCAGCTGTCTGGGCGCCTTATCATTAGTGAACCTACGTGGCCTTGCAGAGTTGCCGTTGTATATCCTCTCCCCCACAAAGTCCCTTGTCAATCTCAATGGTGGCCAGTTGTGTAAGATTAGCTCGACAATGTCGAACGCGGTGTCGCCAGCCGAGTCCCGAGCAAACTCCTGCGGAGCAACCACTCCATCCCTCCCATGGTAGCCTACAGTCGAGAAAAGCGTCAAAATACCAAGAAAATAGTTCCTGTGAGGTTACTGTAATTAGAAAAAACTACAGGTTATTGTCTTGGGGATCGCTGAGTGGCACATTGAGCGCGTCTTTTCATCTGCTGGCAATAAATTCAAAGAAATGTGCTAATGATATCTACTACCGGTTGCACTGCAAATAATTCTAGGTAAACATGCCACACAAGATCTTTAGGTGCAGGTTTAACGAATTCATTACGAAAAGCTACATACCCAATGACTTATAGAAAAGAAAGTCAAAACCTTGTCAACAGCCTAAATATTAAGCCAATAAAGAACAATTAAATTGCTTTGAAAACAACATCACAAAATTGAATGGATATAAAATGTTTAGCGCTTTAAAAATTGGTCAAAAAGGCATATCTTTGGTGGAAATGTGTTACAACCGAATTACGCAGAAAGAGATGGTTGCACTGGAGCATGTCTACTGACAATATAATAAGTAGCATGGTTTTATGTCCTCACACTAATCCGATGCAAAAACTAACTAACCACATTCGGATGTCGGGAATGTCACAGTGTCGTCCTCGCCAACCCATCTGACAAACGCACACGTAACTGAGTTGATCCCGCGATGAGACACAGTCGCCACGACGACAAATGACCTTGAAAAGCAAGAAATCAAATTGTGTCAAATAAAAAGCGATAAAAATAATTCATTTTATTTGCCTAATAAGACTTATCCTTGTATAAGTATTACAGATATAGTGCAAGCATGTCTGATGAACCTGTCACTAAATAGGAGCATCAGTTGGGAGCAGATTAAGGAAGCAGGGTTTGCTTACTGCGGCACAGATCTGTTTTCGACGGTAGCAGTTGGGAAATNGTCACTAAATAGGAGCATCAGTTGGGAGCAGAGTAAGGAAGCAGGGTTTGCTTACTGCGGCACAGATCTGTTTTCGACGGTAGCAGTTGGGAGATGCAACCGAGTCATCGGCACTGTAGATAGCACTGCAATGACATGTGTAGATGTTGGTCCCCACTCGAGGTTCACAACTGTTGCCAAGGTAGACGCGGCAGGCCTGATTTCCTGATAACTGGTTAGGTTCTTCATTCTGAAAGGCAAATGAATAGCCTTTTTAAAGTCCTATTAATATAATTTTGATTACGTTGTAGACATTAAGTCTAAACTAAAAAAACGCATTAAATTAATGTTATCGTTCGACTGTAAGCAGCTTTTAAGGTCATTTCGGCATCTTGCATCACTACCCTCAATCCTGCGCTGTGTTTATGCAAAATTATTAATAGGTTTATAGGGTACTTAGCACCATTAACAATAAGTTGAGCAACCAAACAGAAGACTTTCACATTTGCTACTTAGGAAGTACTCCAGGATGCCATGCATTTGCATGCATTGCCGGCTGTCATCCATGTTACTAATTTTCGGACATTCTTCGTGTTGATGATAATAACAGTCCCTTATGTTTTTTTGCCTAGAAAGTGCACAGCTTTATTAAATAAATTCTACATTGCTTGTCGTGTCAGAAGTAATTGCGCAGAAATAACTCCTACTCGCTTACTTAAGTAGATTATATATTTAGACCTTAAAAATGGCCTTACTTCAATACAGGCGTCACGGCGTTTCTCACACCTCGGGCCCATGTAACCAGAGAAGCAGAGACAAACAAAGGGAAGACTCAAGGAATTTGGGAGATTCGCAACCGAAGAGACGCACATTCGTGTGCCACGAGGATCGCATGTCGACTTACCGCCGCAGCCGTCCTCCAGAACACATGATTTCGTCTCCTTTGACCACACGTAGCCCTTAAATACAAACAACTACTTAGCCAATTCGGTCAGAAAAGTACCTTGTTGAAAAAATCCGTCTGTTGATATTGCGGCGTACGGTACCCATCAGCCTCTCACTCAAAGATGGTGACAAAAAACTCATATAATCATAAAACTACGCTCGGAACTGTTAAGATCTCAACGCATTCTGCGGTGATTTGGGCGCTAAACTACAGACAGGATAGGAGTTCGCGCTACGTGGGAGGATACACTCGCTATGCAGGCACCGCTTTTCTAGCATTGGCGTACAAATGCAGTAGTTTATTCTTTTTAAGTGTCATAATACCATATAATTTTGAATAATAGTTTCCTGGACTCTGCTTATTTTATTTCAGTTGATCACCTACCTTCCTGCACACGCACTCATAGGCCTGATCCGTGAGTGTGGCATAGCCCTCAAGCATTTCACCGTTCTCTCCGACATCACTATCTATACTTCGGCATATCTGCACTCCGTGAATGCGATCCTGCTGGAGTGACGAACCTTTTACAAGAGAGCTGGATAGCTGGATCACATTGTCCTTGCCGAGGCAAGGGTTTGCATGGTAGCGAGCACAAACGTTAGGACAGGATGGATGGTAAATGGAAAAACCAGATTTGCCTCCAGAAAGATAAATAGCTTTCTTCCAGGCATGCTTGCAGAAGAGAAGCCAAAATAGGGCTAAAGTAGAGGGAGAAGTTAGCGATTTCCGTAAACTTATAGATTATTAAAGAGCAACAAATCGCATCGAGGTTTGAGCTTATTTGAGAAAGGATTAACGACCTTTGTAAATCTCTGCGGTCAAGCTACCCATGTAGAAGCTATTGGGTATAAGAGTCCTCAAGCAATTGATGCCATTTGCATACTTAGCCATCCACAGCAGATACCTACCTTCCACCACGTTATTCGTGTATCATTAGCTCATAAGATAAAAAACCCATTCTCGAAATGACTGGATTCCTGATCCTGCCAACAAAGCATCAAAATTTACCCTAAACATGTACTAGGACAAAGTAGTTCAAATTTCGCTTTGCAACGGATAGTGAGGAAGATTTGCAGGCAACTAGGAGGACTCGATGCCATTACCAAGAGGACCAACTTGTAAAATGTTGTCAACGCTATTACCAAGACGCTTAACTGTGTTAATGCAACAAATCAGAGGTTCAGTCAATCCGCATCGACTCACCACACAACACGCTACTCAAATCACTAATAAGTAGCCCACCTGACATCGACTGACTGTCGGTCCTCGGCGCCACCTGCACACAATCCTTCGGCATGTTCTGCTCACTCTCATGCATTATTGCCAAAAACTCCGCATAACCACACGCCCATTGCCGCATCCCACCCACCTCCAACGGTTGCGCCAACACCTTCGCACAATTCTCCAACACCTCTCGAATCGCCATCAGCCTCTCCGTGGTTATGAGTCCACCGACACGACGAAATGGCCTTTCTGGTGCCAGGTCCACTTGACAGTAGATGGGCAAGTACATCCACGTCTGCTTGAACAGATGCTGTGACCACGACTGCATCGTCCTTGCATCGGCTTTTCGCATCTCTCCCACCGCATAGGGCCAGCGCGAGTTATTGCGCATGATCTTGTCGTAGTCCAGAGCGCCGTAGATGCCATGAAGAGCTTGAATTGCGCGTTGACAACGAGGAGGTGCATCCTTGTACTTGTCAATTTTGATGCGACAGATGTATCCATGTTCACCCTCTGCTTTTACTGCAAACGTAGCAAACATTCCACCGAACGCGTCCACTGGATAGCCATATTGAAGGTTCAAGTGGTGTAAGTGATGAAGAGTGGTGTCATTTAGCGTTTCTTTAGAGGCAAAAGTCAACAAGGGAAGAGCAAAGGCTGTGTAAAAAGACAAGTGTAACATAACGAAAGTGGACGTGTGCGAGTATTTTATCAATCAATCGATATTGAAGAATGAGTGAAGGTCGCGCCCTGATTGGGCAGTAGTCAGCCAATCACTGGGGAAGATGTTCTGATTGGTTTGACATAGACAAGCGCATTTCCTGACAGAGCTTTTTTCTTGGAAAGGGGGGGGGAGAGAAGTTTCATAAATTTGATGGCTATTTTACCAAACCAGACTTAAGTAAAAAATCGACTATTAAAAGTGACCAATTTTGTTACCTGAGTTTTGAAGAACGGCCTGTTTTGGATGGCTGAAAAGGCAGGGATGGATTAGCATTTTCGATTTTTAAGTTATTATTCGTTATTGACTGGAAAGGGACTAAAGTATGCATCTTTTGATTACCACAATGAGTCTGCACTTGGCGAAGCTGATGCACCTCCAAAGAACATTGATATTGTAAAATTGAGAAGAGGCATAAAACTGTGGGAGCTTTGACAGGATGTGAGAACGGAGAGGAGGAACGAGGGAGAGCTAGGTGGATGGACGGACGTGAGGTAAACATGGGGTGGATATAAAATTGCACACAAGATGGGCATGGGATACGCATGGGATGGACTCGGTGTGGTCACAAGATGAACGTAGGATGCCCACAGAATCCAAGCTTGATGGATGGGCATGGGTGGATGGAGTTCTTGTAGTTGTTTTTGGATTCCTTTCTCGCCTGTCATCGCCAAAAGGCATTCACACCAATATTTATTCAGTTGTGTATTAATTGAAATGCATTCTCGAGGATTTGCGATGAAGTCGTCGAGATCCCGCCATGGAGTGAGAAGGAAGCGGCGTCTGCACTTCAGTTGATCGTATAGGCGTGTCCACCTTCAGCGTTTTCACCCACTACAGAAGCGTAGCAGAGACGAGGAAGAGAATGGAATTTTTCATCTGATTAGTAACATGTCATTTTATCAATCAGTGCTGGGGCAAAAAAGTCTTTCCTTTACCCCTAGAAGAACGTGCCCTCCTGACGCTTTTGTTGTTGAGGTCCATTATACGGAGAATTCCTCCTATGCGAATATCCAAGTGTGTATTTCAATGTCTTTTAACGCAAAATTGAGATAAGAAAGGAAAAAAAGTGTTGAATGCCTATAAGTATACAATGAACCCTTCGCCTGTCTGGTGGTTCCCCCCATTCAAAGGTCCATCAACCTTTTCACCTGTTCAATATCATCCCTACTTGTCTACAGATTCTCCAATATCACCCTTCCGCTGATTGGTTGATTACTTGTCACGGGTGACAGAGCCTGAAGAGACTTAAAGTAAGATAGGATGCCAGCCACTCAAAAGAGAACAGCCTTCGACAGTATCACTAAGCCAGGCGTTATGAGCAGAATCTGAGGACGCAATGTCATTTCATGGGAATGCAGACTAAGTGACATCCAATGATGTTAATTATGTGCATACAAGAGTGGAACTTCTGATTTTTTTTCAACAACGATGTCAACTTGGCCGTCCTGCATGTGGTACGTGAGTTTGTCCTTCTACTGCCTCTTCCTTCTTCGACTGATCATTTCAGTGGTTACAGCGGTAATCAGGATGAGATGTCACAGTAGCAACACCGCATGACGATGGATCGAGACTCTTCTCAGCGCTGATACGAAACTCCGACCGCCTAGTTCTCCGAGCTCTACGGAAGACCTAAAACACACTGAGAGCCAATCGAATGTCTTCAATCCTTCATTGGTGCTCCGAGACCCGACAGGAATGATTTCAACCCTGGAATCTACCGACCCATCACCACCACCACCACTGCAGACACACACAGAGAGCGCAATCGATGCAACGACCGCGACGAATTGTCTGTGACAACAGTGAACACAGAGGGTCAGCGTCCGCTAGGTATGGACAGCGCTGAAGTGAAGTAGGACGTGGTAGAATGGTTAAATCACACCGACCAGCCTTTCCACTCAAAATCTATCCCTCAAGTGCTGGTCGAAACCCAAGAATGCAATAGGAGTCCATGTAGGCTAGTAACTTTAAATTTTCACCTTTTTTTTTCAAGAAATCCAGATCCATGTTGCCATGTTTGGATGAAAATAAGGTGTAAACATGGTCAGAAATGCATAAAGGTCGTAAGGAGGCAATTGATATTTAACAAGAAAGGTCACCTTCCATACAGGGGGGGGGAGATTTTAGTACCTCAGAGTGGANAGGTATCGACAGCGCTGAAGTGAAGTAGGACGTGGTAGAATGGTTAAATCACACCGACCAGCCTTTCCACTCAAAATCTATCCCTCAGGTGCTGGTCGAAACCCAAGAAATCCAGATCCATGTTGCCATGTTTGGATGAAAATAAGGTGTAAACACAGAATGGTTAAATCACACCGACCAGCCTTTCCACTCAAAATCTATCCCTCAAGTGCTGGTCGAAACCCAAGAATGCAATAGGAGTCCATGTAGGCTAGTAACTTTAAATTTTCACCTTTTTTTTTCAAGAAATCCAGATCCATGTTGCCATGTTTGGATGAAAATAAGGTGTAAACATGGTCAGAAATGCATAAAGGTCGTAAGGAAGCAATTGATATTTAACAAGAAAGGTCACCTTCCATACAGGGGGGGGGGAGATTTTAGTACCTCAGAGTTGAATGTTTATTGATCCCCTGCAGACAAATATGATTTACAAAATGTGTCACCAAGTGCAAAAAAGTGGAATTTAATTACCATTTTTGCCCCATAATTCTGCCATATTTCTTTGATTGAAAGCTTATTCATGTTGAAAAATAAAGCTGAATTAATTTCACCTCAACTCACAGCTTCATCAAGGAGATTGTAGTAACCGATAGGGGTGATTGACCAATGGGAGCGCCGTAGACGACTCCCAGAAGGGGAGAGGGGCTACGATGTACCCTAATTGTTTGGTTAGCTCTTGGTTTTAGTAACAAGTCACTGAGAGGTCCGCTGTTGTAGTTTCGCCGCATAGACTGGCCTCCAGTCTGTGCCAGCTGTCCATGCTGCTCGAGTAGTATGTCTTCCTTCCTCTCCAGGGTTGTCTTGGGGCGCTGATTTACAGACAAGGTGTGTCGTTTTTACCCTCTTCTCTAGGCTTATTGTAACCAGGACCAAAACCACCTGTCAGAAAGCAATTTGTCACCCAAATCACTCAAGGCTCCTTCTGGCTTCAATGCTACACTGATTTGTTCCGCAAAGCAGTAATCATTGCTGGTTACAGGCCCCTTAGGGAGTTTCCCCTATTGTACCGCCACCGAGTAGCTTGACCTCAGGTTATGCCAGCACTTGTGTCCTCTTTGGTCTTTTGGGAATGTCTAGGGATGCAAGATTTAGTTAACAATGGGACAATGGTAATGATGATTAAATGTTCTTTAGGAGTGTGCTAAATTTATATAACTTGTATGATAATTTTGAAATGGATTAACAGACCAAAAAGGGATGAGCCGAAAACCAGCGGCAAGTGGAACCACAGTGTACAGACTCGAGGCAAGTGTGTGAATGAATGGATTCGGGATAGGGGGACACGATTTTGGATAGACGGACTAAAGGTGGCCAGTCTACTTCCCTGTTCTTGCACCAACCCGTACAACATCGGCATCGAAAGCTGTACCACATTCCGATAGGTTTTTAGTGCCGGCAATTTATGGTTCAATCTTGCATTCTACAGGATCGCCGACGGCGTCACAAATGTGCAACACGTGATCCAAACCAATTGGCAGTTTTTCTGCACCAAACCGCGTCGTTAACAAGCTTTTCAGAGGCAAACAACATAATGCCCTTCAAGCTTCCTACATAAAATTTTAAGTAAAACACATAGTTTGACGTTGAAAGCAATCAGCGTACTTGGACTGCCACCCGAGAGGTCCATTTCTTAACAGAATGTTTATTGATCCCCTGCAGACAAATATGATTTACAAAATGTGTCACCAAGTGCAAAAAAGTGGAATTTAATTACCATTTTTGCCCCATAATTCTGCCATATTTCTTTGATTGAAAGCTTATTCATGTTGAAAAATAAAGCTGAATTAATTTCACCTCAACTCACAGCTTCATCAAGGAGATTGTAGTAACCGATAGGGGTGATTGACCAATGGGAGCGCCGTAGACGACTCCCAGAAGGGGAGAGGGGCTACGATGTACCCTAATTGTTTGGTTAGCTCTTGGTTTTAGTAACAAGTCACTGAGAGGTCCGCTGTTGTAGTTTCGCCGCATAGACTGGCCTCCAGTCTGTGCCAGCTGTCCATGCTGCTCGAGTAGTATGTCTTCCTTCCTCTCCAGGGTTGTCTTGGGGCGCTGATTTACAGACAAGGTGTGTCGTTTTTACCCTCTTCTCTAGGCTTATTGTAACCAGGACCAAAACCACCTGTCAGAAAGCAATTTGTCACCCAAATCACTCAAGGCTCCTTCTGGCTTCAATGCTACACTGATTTGTTCCGCAAAGCAGTAATCATTGCTGGTTACAGGCCCCTTAGGGAGTTTCCCCTATTGTACCGCCACCGAGTAGCTTGACCTCAGGTTATGCCAGCACTTGTGTCCTCTTTGGTCTTTTGGGAATGTCTAGGGATGCAAGATTTAGTTAACAATGGGACAATGGTAATGATGATTAAATGTTCTTTAGGAGTGTGCTAAATTTATATAACTTGTATGATAATTTTGAAATGGATTAACAGACCAAAAAGGGATGAGCCGAAAACCAGCGGCAAGTGGAACCACAGTGTACAGACTCGAGGCAAGTGTGTGAATGAATGGATTCGGGATAGGGGGACACGATTTTGGATAGACGGACTAAAGGTGGCCAGTCTACTTCCCTGTTCTTGCACCAACCCGTACAACATCGGCATCGAAAGCTGTACCACATTCCGATAGGTTTTTAGTGCCGGCAATTTATGGTTCAATCTTGCATTCTACAGGATCGCCGACGGCGTCACAAATGTGCAACACGTGATCCAAACCAATTGGCAGTTTTTCTGCACCAAACCGCGTCGTTAACAAGCTTGTCAGAGGCAAACAACATAATGCCCTTCAAGCTTCCTATATAAAATTTTAAGTAAAACACATAGTTTGACGTTGAAAGCAATCAGCGCACTCGGACTGCCACCCGAGAGGTCCATTTCTTAACTTTCCATCCAAATAATCTGATAATTGCTTCTTAAATGCCCCGATATAGAAAGTACTTATCGTCCCAATCTTTTGGAGTGCTTTTCGCACTTTTTTGGGAATATTTGGAAGACACCACCTCCCCATATCAACAAACTATACAAACAGTGGAGCCGCCCAATTACAAAATAAGTGGAAACCGAAATTGAATGATGGTCAAAAATTCAATTGACTCGATATAAGCAACCGCGTTCTTCAACTAGCGGAAAAGCTAGAAACGAATATGGGAATGCCCATCCTCGTGAATATTTCATAAACTAGGCCAAAAATGCAAACGCATGTGGCCTAAACAAGCCTCTTATCAACACAGCTTCAATTTACGACCACGATACACATCAGAAGGAAAACAACGGTTTTTGGTTATCTCCTTTACCACCTGCTCTGAAAGGAATGGATTTCCAATCTAACAGGGCAAAGTTGATTGGCTCAAGTTTCCACTTTGAAAAACGCGCTTTTAAGGAATAAAATGTCAAAGCTAGTTTAGGTTATTAAAAGGCAGCAATACTAAAATGATTTGTCAAAAGAAATTGAAAGTTGGAACAACTATTATATTTCCCTCGAATTGTTTTCGATTTGTGCCTTTGCCTAAATTCTTGTTGTTGAACCCGAGCATTTTAATATCAAATATGTTCAGCAGCGGCAGATACCTTAAAATCAAAGGAAACCCTTTTTGCGCAATTTAAGAATACATTGTGGGAGATTTATAGAGGCCCTAGCTATTGTCCGCAGTGGTCATTATTTATTCTGGAAACAATCTCTTTCAAAATGCCAGCTTAGGCGAATGCAACTCTCGTCTAAGAAAAGCCAAAGTCTCTTGGAAGAAATGGGCCTACCGTGGCTACTCAACATTCATGGAAGTGACATCGCTGCCTACATTATATTCTTATCCCGCCTCTGATTTTCCCACGCCGACAAAATCAACGCACGGTGCAACCTTAAATGCACTTTTACGAATAGCAGGAAGAATGAAGTATTTGGTGTTTGGGTTCTACTTGATTATGTTTGGAGGTCTGAACCTCTTGCACTAATGCTTGAATTTCGAATTAAAAATAAACCTATTTTATCCTTTTGCATGATTTTCTTCAAATGTATTCGGTTATTATCGTCTACATAGGCTTCTATGTGAAGGTGAAGTTGAGGTTTTTTAAAGCACTCAATTGGCTCCGTACATTAAAATTAACGAGAAATAGCTGCATTTTTCAGTCATGAATGCAACGACATAGCTGTAGCGTCCCGAGACTCCCTTTAAGGTAAAAGAAGGCGCAGTACTGGGGGTAGAATACATGTATTCTAGAAACAGAGGGCTTGGGGGCTGTTGGCACGGCCCAAAGGCCGACCAACCGACTAAGTACAATATGGCCACCCAAGTGACCTAAACCGGTAGTTCGAACAAACAAAGTATTACACTAGCTGATGCCTTTTAAGAGCCCGTAATTATTTATTCAGTTCCTTTAATAATCAATAAGACTTCGGAAAAATATTGAAATATGATTGGTCGTTGCACCCAACGTCCATTCACAGGCTAATAATTCTCGGCCAATCAGAAGCGTGCATTAAATTTTACACTGACAAGACGTATCGTTTCCTCAGACAGCGTTTTTTTTTACTTGACAGCCCATATTTTGTTAAAACGTCTTTTTTTACTTTACCGAACAACTCTCACACTTTTCGTCAGCCATTAACAAAAAGGCGGTGGAGTGAGTGGAGGTGAATGCTTAAATTCCATTGGTAGAATTGGTTATTTAAAGGTTGAGTAAAAGTAGTGGATACCATGTTAATCTAATCGATTTGGCAGTCCGAATACCAGTCTAAGTGGCGGTATTTGTCCCTTCTTTGCTCCCAAAACCAACAAATCATTTATTACCTTTCCTTGAATAGTGCATGTGGTTTATTTAGGTGCCAAAAAATACAGGAAGGTGGGTGGGATTGCGACTTTCTGTGGTGGTTCCCAGTAGGAAGGAAGGAGTGTGTGTAGAGAAGGCCTTTGCATTCAAATGCATTGGAAAATCATGGTTAAGCTAGACGTGATTTGAATATGTATTCAAGCGACTCGTCAGAGACTTGGCCGCAATTGAATAGCTTCCACTCTCCAGCGACCACAATATCCACTTGATAAATTTCCACACAAGATATATGTAGATAGACGATAGCAAACAGATGATGAACAAGTTATTTGCGGAAAAAGGGTTGTAGGGGAACATCTGTCTCCCAAAATGCAACACGCAACCAACGGAATATAACTTATTGTGCTAGGAACTGGATCTTAGGACCTACTCGAAATAGACGAATGGGAGACATAACCAATTGTGTGTGTGTACTTTTGCTGACAGTGTTCAAAGTTATCTGGCCTTTGGCACCATTAATTTGCTGTTATTTTGTTCCATTTACTCGATGAGGAAAGTTTTTTTCCCGTTCAAAGGCATTAAACATTGAGACTTTTAACCATGAAGGGCAATAGCACGTCGAGAATTCCACATAGGCGAAAGAAGATGTAACAATCAGACCGAATACGCATCGTCGATACAGAGAAGAGCTTGTAGGCCGGTGGCATGGACCGAAAGCCAGGCCGTCTGGCGGCGGTACAACCGCGGATCCCTTCAGTGAATAAAGGAGCAAGCCAACATCCAACGTATTGCATAGTCTCCTCCTACCTTTGCCCCTTCACCGCCGTTCTCAGTAGTCCATTTGGCTAAACCCTCGCGTCAAGAACCAGTCGTGCCAGTCATCGAATTCGAAGTCAAAATAACTCATCTCTCTTGGCAACTCAAAGGAATTTGGTGTCTCATCCTGTCTAGGGACTAACCTCCAGGAATAAAACACATTTCCACCTCCATTCGTAAGAACATCGTCCTAAAAGCTGGGTGGTGTAGTACATGTAGTCCCCTTTGTTGCTTTTTTCTCACTTCAGAGTTGCCTGTTCATGTCCATCTCAGGTCTATCCATCTAGTGGAGAGGTGAGGCGGTATCGCCTGTTAACTTCATTGACACCTGCATGCAGGCGCGATGGGCAGCTCCAGACGATTCACTACTATGGTCACACCACTTGTTAATAGACTTCATGCGCACAACAGAACTGGGGCAGTTACCAAAGGCAGACGCCATTTGTGGCAAATGTGTTACGGACGTCACCGATCCTCTCATCAGCACCATATCTCTTTCCACTCAAACATAATAGCCCAAGACCTCCCTGACGAAGAAAGGGGATCCAATACTCAATGTGCAGAAAGACGATGGGACAACCAACATGGCTCTGAGACCTCATCCTTCGAGGAGAGACGTACTTCTGCCCATATCAACTAACCTGACTAGAATAACTGGTGTTTGGAGAATTAAACAAATTAGTACAGGATTTGCCCGCCTCCTTTCCGCTGCGTATTCAATTGCGCAACATCCGATGCGCGGGGTGGTAACATTAAACACCCCCATAAAACACAAATGTGCACATTTGAAAGGGTTAAAATTCTGATTTTGGTGTGGTTAACTATAACATGGGTTCCATTACTTATTGTCCTGTTCGCCGAGTTAAAAAAAATCCATCTAGTCTAATGTGAAAGTGGTTGTTTAAATGGGCTTTAAAGGACAGTGGGAAAACTGATAAAAGCGGCACCACCCTTCTAGGCCTTTCAATTCGCTTTCAAAAAGTTTATTTTAGCTACCAAATTTTTGATTTCCAAAGGCGTAGGCGACCTGTAAATCACACAAGGGTTACAACAATCTCCCCGCGAAATGTTTTCAAGAAGGCTTAGGGAAGACAAATGGCTCAGAGTGGTCATTTCTTTGTCTATAAAACGGCCACACGAGAGGAATGCACTAGCACCCTCAGCCTTGCTTGGAGAAATTCGTGATTTGGTTGATGCAGTTGCTGATTACTAAGCTAGAGCCCAATTGTACAACGATTTAGCAACAATAAGCGCACTTTTTTGCTCTGGGCTAAAAATAAGTTACATAAGCACAAAACCTTTTCGCATGCACAAAGGGCAGGTTTTGTGACCATATCCTCTTACCACCAAATGTCCATACCCTCTGCCTTTTTTGATTGCAAGTAACCTGCACATAACAATAACGCCTCCTTTCTCCTCTGCAACCGAAGGCATGTACTCTCCCACGTGATGTGAGTTAACCTTCTTTCTGACACCTTGGCCAGACATATAATACCGTTGTGCCACAACTTCCAGTACGCCACTTACTTTCATCTTTTATCGTCGGTATTACCCCTGGAAAACATTACTTCCCATCCTTATTTAGAGATATGTAGTATGAAGTCTTCAAGAAAAAAAGAGAACTCAAGATAGCAAAGGTTTCAATACCTTCACCTGATAAATTAGGCTCAGTGGAGTTCGGTGAGTCATACTCGCCGCGGGGCGCAATGCGCCTGAATATGTGGATCGGTAAAAGTAAATCAATATTTGCATCGATGATGCAGGTAAATACTGATCGATAATCTCGCAAATTCGCGTGCCTAGACGAGATGAGCTCCACGTGTGGTGGATGACTCAGCGAGCACGGCTCAGCAGGTGCGAAGCTGTTCGACAACCTGTAGTGGGGAGAGAAATAATGAGAGGGGAAAATCTAAAGCAAAAAGGGTAAAAGGGTGCATTTATCAGGCAGATCGCGAACCANAGAAGCTGTTCGACAACCTGTAGTGGGGAGAGAAATAATGAGAGGGGAAAATCTAAAGCAAAAAGGGGAAAAGGGTGCATTTATCAGGCAGATCGCGAACCACATGTGAGAGATTGACATTTAGGCAAGGGATTGACAGGTGATGTCAATCGGGTGTTGGGAAGGATGGGGTTGCATAACGCATTGGTGTTTCGATAATGCCAAATAATTGAACTGCAAACGGACAATCTGTCAATTAGACAAAGGTTATTTTTAATATTAGGACGAAAATATGAATTTTACTACTTAGTCACTTGCCTACTTCTCAACTAGATGGGCAGCATGGAGGAAAGAACAAAGCGGGAGAAAGAAATGCAGACACAGCCTTATTTTCACAGAAATGTGTTAAGCCCCTTCCTTTTATTGCATAATTCCATCCTTGGGCCAGTGTTCTTATGACTAACTATGTATACGCGTGATAGCTGGAACATTTTCTCTTTCCCCCACACAGTTCTTGCATAGGACCGAATTCCGAGACCATTACAATTTCCAAGAGATGTCAGTGACGTGGCAGTCAGATGTTATCTCAGTTGCATGCAAATTCAGCGGCTGGCAGTGTCGGCTCTTAAGCGTTTTCCTAACAGCCCTGACTACATCGTAATGGCTGATGCGGAGGTGGGCAAGGGACGCGCAGGGGGGACGAGGTTTAAATGAAGAGGGGGACTGGCCAGTACGTTGGCTGGTTCTCGGTTTTGGTAGTGGACCACTGAAGGGCTTCATCATTGTAACTACACCAAGCGGACTGGCCTCCGGGCCATGCCAGTAGCCCTTCCGTACATTAACAGCACATACTCTGCTTGAGTATTATGTCTTTTAACAATTTTGGGGAAGTCTCAAGGTGGGTGATTGCTACAGTAATTTTACGGCCTTTGCTCATCAATAAAAAAATGTTCGACGAAATTGCAAGGTTTCAAAGTAATGTTTTTAATAATTTTGTTGGACACAGGAATAATAACTAACGTTTCTTCATAAAAAAATAAAACAGCACTTCAAAACATCACATAAAGTTGAGCATAATGGAATTGATGGAGGTGAAATTAGAGGATCAGCAAGTTTGGATTCCTTCACTTGCTATGTGGGATAAAAGGCCCAAGTTATGTGTTTGGAGGAATAGAATCACATCTGACATTTGTAAACACAATGTTGAGACAATAAAGTTAAAATTATCAGTATTTATTTTATTTCTAAAAAGGCGTTGGTGCATTCGGTCTTTAATTAACTTAATCTAATTTCATCTGTTTATGCATGCATGGGAATTGATTTATTGATGGATTATTGTAATTTAATTGCTCACCTGTCTGTTTTACGAAGTTAATCGATTACGTCTAATTAAATTTTGTTTTCCAGCCGTCTCGTAGTATGGCTGTCAGCTTGCCACAAAGTAAAAGACACTAGAACTCGCCAGATAACCGTTGATGCTTTTCTTCTAATTAGCTTGGTTCAATTTAGTAGTTAAATTCGATCCAACGACATAAAAAATGTTCCTCAAAATTTCAATTGTACCTGATATCATTTTAATTAAGGCGTTTTAACTAAAGAATCTCGGCCTTAAACCATGCTTAAATGAAGGAAAATATCCCCCGCCCCCTCCACAGCTTATTTAACTATTCCAGGCGGATGGGCAGAATCAAAGGCTTCTTCTGTTAAAATTTATTCCAAGTATGGAGTTTTGAAACAAATTAAAGAAATGTAGGTAAAATTTACCTAGGCAGAAAAAAAGAAAGGTGTTAATCAACTAAGACGCTCGTAATTGCTCTGATTAGACTTCATTCACGAAGGCGCCATGACCACAATTCATAAGTTTCGACTCACCTACCGCACGCAATGCACTATGTGAGACCGATGGAGAGGGGAAGAGGGGTAGGGGGTCAACAGAGCCATAGGACTAATCGATTCACACGTGGGTAGCCAAAATCGATACGCGGAGTTTTGATCAAGTGAACCCTAGACAGTTCATTCACAATCCGTATTGCAGGTACCATGCAATTGGCATTTCGAAATAAGAGGCAGGCTATAGGTGTAGTGTAAATGGCATTTAGAGAGCGAAATTTGACATTGGGTGCATTATTTCAAAGGCATTGGTATGTTTATTGCCTGGGTGTGCAAAAAATCCACTCCAATAGCTATAGATTAGCACCACTGTTGCTGCTGTTGATGTTGGATGATTGTGCTAGGGTGGAAATTGATGAAATCGAAAAAAACATAGCATCTCTTTTCACTAAGGTCATATCTAATCCAGCGAGGGACGCTTTGACAGGCGACTCCCAGTTCAACATTGCAAAACATCAACTTCATTCAATCGACAATTTTTAGGAAAGAATTTTAAGACAGTGTTATGAACTATTTACGCCCTTTGCTACCTACAATTCACCTATTTCTACTTATTCCAAGTAAAAAAAGCGTTGTTCCCTTTTTATTGCAGAGCAAGACTTCAAGATACTAATTTCTACTGCAGAAGGCAAATTAGGCCAGATTCCAGAAATTATTCTGGGAAAGGGCCACAAACAACCTTGTATTGTGCCATTTCCCGTAAATAGGCAATCCCTCGTCGTCTTTTAAGAACTGCAAGGCTGGTGGAAATATTTTGGTTTCGCATGAGGATTTTGGCCTTTTTATTGTTTCCTTTTCGACATCGCATAGTTCAGTGTCTCATCCAGACGAATTTGATTAGAATCAACTGTGAAAGGCAATACTTGTAGCTACTTATTAGATAGCCATGCACCTATCAATTAGCAGATGTCGCCAAATTTTTACCACCACAAATCTCTCCTACCTTAACGCTAGTACAAAATCTTCCAAAAACCACAGATTTTTACCATTCTTAATAAAAAAATGAGGCATTTTCCGTCTTTTGGTAGTTCAGGCAAACCATTTAATTTCACTTTTGAGGATTTGGGGCAAAAGGTTTTGTTTGGAGGCATGCACGCACTCTCCACTGATTGGCCAGTGTAGTGCGTGCATGCGTGCTTCCCTTAACCAACTGCTTCACGCCACTAGCCGCGCCCTGATTGGTGTCTTTCGTTTTCTCCCAATCGATCGCTATGCAGCCATTGACAACTGAGGCGCGTTTTGTGAATCTCATCAGTCAGTCCTTCTTGACGCCGCTTCGTGGCTGCTCCCGCTCTTCTGCGCACATCTTCCACTAGTCCTCCTCCTCCTCCCTTTTTGCATCCTAGCGCCGTACTCAAGTCTTTCCTCATCACTCATGGTGAGCGGTCTCTTCCCGTAGGACTCAGCTGTGCCTGCAGCTTCTATCTTTTGGTCGTCACTGTTTTGCGTCGTACTCCTTATATGCATATCACGCAACAGAGTTTTGTTTGCCGTCTCTTTCAGTAGATTGTTCATACATTCCTACTTAAATGTTTTCGTAACTAGAAGGGTAAACTCTTGTTCAATTTAAGATACTGTTATTCCTTTGTTCATCAGGTTTCACTGAGTCATAAAGTGCTATGGAAGTTGTATCATGTTTTTACTAGTCGAGACTTCAAAGAAGATTTGCACTTCGTCCTTACGAACTTAAAAATGCTGTCCTGCTTTATTTTGTCTTATTTGAGAATATTTAGGCTAGTCAGAGCAGTTATCGCTTGTTGAAACAGCTTTATTTGGCTTAATACAAGTTCTGCCCTTATTTCCTGGTTGGCTTGAGGATTCTGTTTTCCATTGTCTGTTATCACGAAAGGTATGACTGTTCAATAAAAATCTGGAATGCTGACTATGAGTTTCTTGTAGACTAATGCACTCATTTTTCTTTCGTCATCAAGAAATATGACATTTTGGGGCTACAAATTCGGTCCAGCGTTCCTTGGTTACTTGTTTAAATCTCGAAAGTCGGTCCTGGATTGCTTTTTGTTGTAGAATTGAGTTCAACGAGATGAGGTCAAAGAATCACTAGTAATTTCAGTCCGATTAATCGCCCCAGTTGGAATAGGTTTCTGTCTCTACATCTTAACCAAACATCTCTCCACCTTTTGTCAGTAAGGTGTTTCTTTTTGTGATTCTTCAGTCTAGTAGCCTGAAATTTTCCCTGGTTATCTAAAATATGTTCTTTTCAGCTTAATACGATCGATGCATAGGTCATTTGTTGATAACTTTTTTGTGTTTAGTAGATTCTCTAAAGGCGCTTTTGGTTCCGCTCTTATGTTCTACTAACTTCATTTCAAAGAATTGCTTTATGTTTCAAGGTGTCAGTTCCTTCGCCTCTCATTTTTTACTTCAAAGGAAAATAATTGAAAGTAGAGCTCCATTCGAAAGTTGCTCAATAAGGCTTACCACCATCAGTCACCTTGATGCCCCAATGGCCTTAAGGGGTTATTCTTTGTGATTATCTGACTTGTTTTACTTCTCATGATAAGTAGCACACTTTTAGGTACACTTGGATCCGTTTTTAGCTCCAGCTTTCTTAGTTCTTGCCTAAACAGTGTTTTGAATAGGTCAAGCAGGCATTGAAGTTGCATTAGCCAGAGTTAGTAACCTGCACAATCGCGGATAGGTTTGAAGCAATTGCGCCAGTAAATTATACTGCTTCTTGTCCCTTTGGCTCTATTGATTGACGCTAAAATGTAACATCGTTAGTGGATTTCTGGGCACTTTTTGTGCCTTCTTTGTGATTTCCTTTTTTGTGGGTGTTCCTTGATTTTTATTCGACTTCTAATAACAGTAAACACGTCTTCCTCATGCTCTGTATTAATCGGGTTTTTCATGTCCTTAAATCGCTTTCAAGTTTTACTCGCTTTTTTGACAACGGGATTCTTTTGACCTCTCCATTTACGCATTTGTCTAAACAGACAAGCGTGAACGTGCAAGCGTCGGAGTTTGCTGCACGCTACGTGGACCCCGAGGGTGTGCCGATTGCAAACGCGGGGCAAGCACTGCTCGGTGCAGGCTCTGCCTCTGCATCCTCCTCCAACGCGCCTAAATTCGGCACGCTAATCCCCAATCGCATCTTCGTGGGCGGCATCCCCTCCAATGCAAGTGTCTCGCCTTCCCGCCTTATTTTTCTTTATGGTCTCATGCTCTTGACACTCCACAGACAGCGTCTCGTTCCTCACGCTACAAAGTCTCTTCCTTGGTTCTTATTATTTTTCATCTGGTTATTTATAGCCTTGTCCTGATTGGTTCCCCAAAACGGATTTTTAATGACCAGCACTTAAAAGGTAGCTTTTTTGCATTCTTGACAGGCCACGAACGCCCATAATAGTTTTTTAAGTGCAATTTTTCCCTCCCCATTAACCATAACTTGATTATGTCGGACTCTCCAGGGTAAAAAAAATTACATTGCAGGGCTTATAAATTAGTGTATTTCCTTTACTCCATCGACCTTTTGCTTGTTTGCCTGCACTACTTCAAGCCTTACTCTTGAAATTCTTCATTCATAAGCAATTTATTTCGATCTTCTGTGGTGATACGTACACTTCGATGAGATTATAATGAAATGACGTGAGCCAAAAATACACAGAATTTCATTCCTCAAGCTCTCTAACTTAGTGCCAAATCCAAAGAAACTTAAATTGGATCACTATTACGACTACCTTTTACTTATTCATGAAAATTAATAACCCGACAAACTTAGTGACTTCATAATTTTTCCTTATTTCATTCAAGTTCACAGCGTTGGCAATCTATTGCTGGTTTTATTCCCTCCAACCAAAGAAGCGATTCTTAGGACTGATTTGCTGGCAGTTGATTTTACTGCTTAGCTAAAATTATTTAAAGCAGCCTTCTTCAGGTCACTAATCTCGTTTCCAACCTTGCAGACTACCGAACAGGAGCTTAAGACGTACTTCTCCAGCTTTGGTCAGGTAAAGGATGTGAAGATCATCAACGACCGACTCGGCGTCTCGAAGGGGTATGAATGATGTACCCATATTACGGTCATTAGTTTGTCATTTCTCACCTTTTCCTCTCCTCTTTCTTCCGTGCCGACTTAGGAGCTACGGATTTGTCACATTCGAAAGTCAAGAGGTGGCTGAGAAGATAATCAAAAACGAGTCTGAGACGCTCATCTTCAAGGATCGCAAGTTGAACATAGGCCATGCCATTCGCAAACAGGTGAGTCTCGCTTACTTTTGTACATGTGTGCGCGAGTGTGTTGTCATGGTGCGTTCTGCATGCCTACAAAATACGCTCCTCTTCCTCCTCCAAATTCATCTCTATTCCGTCTCACCGTTTTGAATGCATCGTTCCTTCTTTGTGTTTTGGTTTGCAGCAGCTCTTCCCACGTCCAGGTATGTTGGTCGAGCCCGACTGTGCGGCATGTGTGCGTGCGTGATAGTCCCAACTTGTTTTTATGGTGCTGCGCATGGCTTCGCGCTTCGCCCATTTCTCCACATGCACATCCATCTCTTAATCGTCATTTCTTTTTGTTTCCTTGCTCATTTGTTACGTCGTTATGTTTCTGTTCCTTTGCTTTTCTGTATGTCTTGTTTGCCCAAAAAAGAATCGTCTTTCCCATTTTTGCCCACTTCTTCCCACTGTCGCCCCTCGACCATGTGCCGATTTCCTGGATTTCAGCTGACGTTCCACCAACGCTATTCTTCCCCGGTGGAGCCGCAATTCCTTGCAGTTTTCAAAGCGGAATGCCAGTCTTTCCGTTAACTGGACAAGACTACTCGGTGCTAGCACAGGTGAGTATGTTTAATTCTTTGCGTGATATGCTCTGAAATCCTACAGAAAGGGCAAAAAGCGTTTTCCCTTCTTAAGTTCTTTTTAAATCAAAAATCGTTTTTGCATATTGATAGGCTTTGCTTTAGAATACTAAACATCCATTTCCATTACGCTTAAATGCTTAGAGTTATTCAAGGGTCATTTAAAAGTCGTTCGCGGTTTCTTGAGCTTCCCTCTGTTCAGTCATCTTGACATGTTCTACCTCAGAAAGCCCTACTACTTTTTTTCATCGCAGAGACGATTCTTTACTTGTGATTTTAAGTCATATATTTTGGTGGTGTATGTGTTTTTGTAGAAGCTTAGGAGAAGTACCAAGGCATCACATAATTATTACCTTAATATGATCCAATGGAACTAAATTACTTTTGCCACAAAGCCAGTTTTGATCGGAACTAGAGTGAAATCTTGTGATTTCAAGCTCTTCATTTTGCTCGTTTAAAGAACTCTTAAAGGATTCTTTGATAAAAACCGTGCTCTCGTTTTCGTAGAATTAGGTTCCAACAGGCGAAACTTCTTCAAATCTACTGAATTAAAGTTTAAACTGGTCTCAGCATAGATAAATTACTCCGAGTTTCTCGTAATGTTGGTACAAAGCGTGTATTTCGCCTCATTTTTACTAATGCCTCGATTAATTTAGTTTAATAAATTAGTTGCCATAACCTAGACATCTGCATAAAACCCCAGTTGCTAATTGTGCCTAACACAGCTATTTGCGGTAGAGCATCTTTGTACCTCAGAAGTAATTTAAAATGAGCGGTTTTAGTCCATACACGCTAGAATTATGTACGGGTGAAATGTTGCGCTTGTAATAATTTGATGCCATTATGGATGTGACATGTGATAATTTGGTCACCTTATTGATTTTAATCTTATTTTCCTACAAAACAATTCACGTTGACAGTTTTAAGGATTTTAGGACGCAAACATTTGAATGTGCCATGCTGCTTGTCTTGTCTGCCTTTACAGACTGGAATGTTTATGCTTTTAATCGTCTTTTAAAACTTTGTCTTTTGCAGCCGGGCTCGGCGTACCAGCAGATGCTCCTGCAGCAGGCAAACGGCGCAATGTATCTCTCACCGCAACCAAACCAACAGGCAGCGGCGGCAGCAGCAGCGACCGCAGCTGCGGTGCAGTACTCAGCGCTTCAGTCGCATCTTGCCGCCCATCAAAACGCAGCAGCTGCAACTTTTGCCACACTCCAGCACCACCAGCAGTACCAACAGGCCTCTCTCACTGGTACGCCATCTCCTCTGCCCTCCATGTCCTTTTCCCCACTTTTATGGAATTGTGCCTTTCTCACTTAAAATGATGATATTTGTGAAAGGTGACCTCTTCTCATTAAAACGTGGGATTGAACTTTGATTAGATAGTCGTTTAATAAACTAGGTTGTGGGATCAGCCATACTCGTGTTCACATCTACCATTGAAAGCCATGACTGTGAGTGACTGTGAATAGGGGGCTTCCACTGCCGAAAGTGGGAATGTCGAACAAGTGAAGCTGTGAAATGTCTCCTCGAATTACCGAGCATTTTTCTAATGGGAACTTATTTTGTCACCTGGAGCTTCCTTCCTTTCGAATTTTCTCGTATGACCTGTCCGGATAAAATCGTTTCGATTGCAAAGAATGGGTGGAACTCTCTGCTTTAAAAGATGCGATTGTTTAACGGATTTAGCACCGCAAGGCGTTTCTGCGCAGGTACATTCTCTTGATTCCATTTTCTTCGAAAAATTGGTTCGATTCAAGTTAGCTCCGTAGTTTGAGTCCTTGGCTGGATTTATGTTTACCATTATTGTGATGCTAAGTCCTAATAACTATTAGTGCTAAGAAAATTGGTGGGGTGTTCAAAATGTAACAGATGCATATATCAAAACCTACAGTTGCATTCTTTAAAAGCTCCATGCGTTCATACACACATACGATCCCTCAACTGCGTCCATTTCCCTCTTGCCTGAAGCTCCGCTGGCAGCCGGGGGGCAGACTTCACAAGCGGCAATGATGGCAGCGGCAGCAGCAGCGGTGGCGGCGGCATCTCAGTGGTCCAATGCTGCCAACACGACGGCAAATGGTCACAACTCATCAGGCGCTGCGGCAGCAGGCCTACCACCTCCACCGCAGTTGACACCAGCGCCCTCAGTGTCGGTAGGACAGCATGCTCCAGCAACGCTGGGTGGTGCTGTTGGTGGTAACTGTGGCAGCGTCCTTGACGCCACTCAGTCGCCCCAAGTGGCCGCTCTGGCGGCTGCCGTGGCCGCCCAACAACAGCTCGCTGCAGCTGCTGCCGCAGCTGCAGCCTGGAGGTGGTCCTCGCCTTCCGCCGCTGCTGCCGCTGCCGCTGTCTCGCAACACAGCAGTGGTGGTGGTGCTCTCCTCGCACCCTCTCCCTCGGCTCTTACCAATGGATCTGCTGCAACGCCGACAGGACAGTCCGTGTCGCAGACTGCATCTCAGCAGGTGAGTGGGGGTCTTTACGAGAGCCTCTTCTCGCGGTTTCTATACCAACATCACCAACAACACCAATCGGCCTTTGGATTGAATGATGCTGCTTTGATGGCTTCTACTTCGACCACCGCTACTGCTGCTGGAGATTCTAATGGGGAAGAGACGCGTTCTGCCAAACGACCCCGTCTCAAATCCGATGACTAAAACCAGAGCTTTTCCCCTTCCAGTTTCCTATGTATTTCTATACCCTGTTCTTCTCACCACTGAAGTTTCTGTCCCCCCTTTTATCCCCGTTAAAATTTGCGTGCTTGTGTGCGTGAAATGAGTGAAAAAGAAAGAGGAGTATATCATCATTGGCGTTGCTATTGTCGTTGTGTCCATGTGCGAATCGTCTGATCGCGCGTTTCTGTGTTTGGTTGATATAGATCCACTCTCACGATTTGCCACTACCACCACAACAACCACATCATCAACAGCAGCAGCTGGTTTTCCTGCCGAACACCACCACGACAAGCGACTATAGCACTGACCACAGTGCCCATTCCTCGGGCCTCATGGAGTCGGTAGAGGTATGATAGTTGATCAAACCCGTCGTCCACAACACCATCACATGTATTCGAGTTTTAGTGTTTCTGCTGATGCTGCTGCTGATTATGCTGTAGCCCAGTTCGGTTTCTAGTTATTTTCCCTCACATTATACACATTGCTTGTGGTACGAACAGCGTTCGCTAGTTTACTTCGGGTTTCCGCTTTCCACTTTCCTCTTTCGTCGTCTTCATCGTCAAGTTGACGTTATTTCACCTTACTCTGTGGTGACATTTCCGCTCTCCGTTCTTTCTTTCTCCCTTCACTCCCCCATTTTCACTGTATCAATCTATGCCTCTCTCTCGTCCTTACAGCCAGGTATTTTTCATTGTGACGGCCTAATGAGTCCACCACAGCAGCTGCAACCGACCCTCCTGCCAACTGCGATGTTTGCGCCGGCGATCTTCGAGGGCGGTATAGCGGCCACCTCGAGTCCCCTGCTAACTACCCATAGACACCTCGTTTCACCGTCTACCAATAACAACCACAACATCACCAACACTATAACTGTCACGCCTACTGCCACCTCCACCAACGGCAGCGGTAGCTGCACCAGCAATTGCGCAGGTCAGACCTCCTCCCAACAGGCTCCCCAAACTCCTCACCTTTATGGCACCCCCACTCCCCAGGTAATTGCCCTCACTCGCCTTTTCCACCCATTTTGCATAGCAATAGAGTAAATAGTACAAAAAGAGTCCTAAGCAGGGGTAAAAAAACGGGAAACGGGGTGCCAAAAGGACTAAAATGAGAGAGGGCTGCCTATGACCTTGCTGGGAGTTGTCTGGTCATTTAGGTCCATTTATTTACTGTCTATTTCACCTTTGTGGCACTCCGAAGGGGCCTCTCTGACCATCCCCAAATTTCGCCTCCTTGCATTTCTCCCTTTTAGCCCATCATTCTTGACGTTTACTCAGGCGCCGGTGGTGGTGGTGGTGGTATGCAGCTGGCTCCGTTGAAGCAGACGCCTCTCATATCCACAGAGAGTCTCATGATGGTGGAACACGCGAGTGGCGCCTCGGGATTAAAGCAGAACGGTGGTAGTGGTGGTGGTGGTAGTAGTGGAGGTGGCTGCAGCGCGGGAGGTCGTGGGGGCGCGGGATCCAGTCCCAAGAAGCTGACTGCTGCAAATGGAACTGCTACGAACACTCGCGCCGCGATCTAGGTAGACTTGCGAGCAAGCGAGGGCACGCGTGTGCACACCCAAACACACCCAAACGTACTTTTTACATTCCATAGTCGCCCGCCTGATTCGCGTACAATTTTACCTCCTCTACACCCCACCTCACCCACACATACATACATACACACACACATCCATTTACACAAACACATGGATACATTCAAGAAATGCCGAATGTTTGCTACTACTGCACAAATATGGAAATGATGGAAATCTTGGGCATATTTATACACTCACACACACTTGCCAGCAGTGCATTCTTCCATCATCCTCTTTTCGTAATGTCCTTGTCACTAGCGCTTTTTACTACTACTACTGCTATTTCCCTTATTATACTCTCTCTACCTCTGCTTAGGCCTCACCTTTTGTCTCTCGTCTGTTGGTCTGACTGCCTCCTTGTGTTGTGTGACTTGGTGCCGAGACGCCATTATTAGCGTTTCCGAGCTTGCGCACGAGTGAACGAGGGCGCAATATTGATTTTTGTCGTCGCCATAACTGTGATGGCGTTTCAGCTGTGCTCTCGCCATGAGTCATTGTCTGTTGTCCAATGGGGCAAAGACGTGTGCGGTGGTCACGCTGATGACGGCTTATAGCAATTTGCACTATTTGCTGTTATCGCCATAATCACCGCCCTTTGCAAGGTGTGTCCTTTTGGCTGCTTACTTGTCCTTATGCTCTGTCCCCAGTATTGATAGTTAGTTCGTTTGAATGCTGATCTTTTTTGGTCGTAGTAATTGCCTCCTTTTCGTGGTCCTCTCTCAATAGGCTAATTTTTGGCATTTTTGCTTCCCTCCCAATGGAGGGGCAGCGAAGAGTAGCGCAAACATCTGCCGCCAACTGTAGCATTTTCAGAAATCTACAGTTCAGAGTAAGATGTCGATTCCACCAGACTTTTGATAAGGTTTTAAAGTGCTGCTTTTCACTCCCAGTTTCTAAGACCTCCTCTTCTGCAGAGAATGAACCGCGCGCTAGGTCTTTGCTCATTGGCGTTTTCACGTAGTGATTTGGCTGGCATCCAAGGTTGCAGTCCCAATGCATTTCAGGAATCGAAAAAGTCGCAATAAAATGATCTATGATGGGGAATATTTTTGGATGTTGACAATTGCCATTTCTCTTTATCAGATAGAAACTTTACGAGACCTTGTCAGAGCTTGAATTAATTGAACTAGAAGAGACAAGTTGAGTCCTCGGAGGTTTTGTAGTTGTTGCAGAGAAGACAGTGCGTTTAACCTCCTGTTACCGCCTCTTTTGTCGAAGCAGGAATCCGCGATCTCTGAGCCAACATGGATATCAGGCTGTTCGATTGTGCTCCCCTCTCTGGGTTGGATAATTGTTGCAAACTCCTCCCCTTCTCCACAAATAATTCGTTGACTTCCATTTTGCAAAGTTATGGATGTTTCACGGGTTTTACGCTCGCATCATGAAGACGTGGAATTTTCAGTGTCAATAACTGTGTTTGGGTTGCTAAGTCTTGGGCTTCCGATGAGAACAGCGAATTAGTCACTTTGGGTGATGCCAACTGTAAGTTGCCGATCGTCTTGCCCAGGGCAGAGTACGCCGCACGGTCACGTCTGGCCAAGTCAAACCAAAGGAATTGTGAGTGTAATTTTGACAATGTTTTTTCCCTGGATGACCTCCAACGAAACCCTCCAAATTTTTTCGTTTACCATGCCTGTTCTAGCTACTACCTTCGGGTAGAAATATTCACCCTCCACAAGCGAGCGTAGTTCCCTACCATCGCTGTCTCTCGCAAGACGGCAATAAAACCGACAACAGGGCCATGCTTGTGCCTGAAAAATTAGGCTCTTACGAGGATGTCACGGTAGCTTTAGCCTTCACGAGGTGGCCAGGCTAATCGTCTGCATTCCACCATTCGATAAGTTCTTCTTTTTGATTTTCCGAAAGTCCAATCTCTTAACGTCACAGATGGACTGAGGCGCCTTGCACTGTGGCATTTTACCGCGCAAGGTGACATTTCGCCCACCTTTCAGCCCACTGAGGTAGAGTGCATTATGTACTGGCTAAAATTGCCTTTTTAGCCTCGTATCTAAGTCCTATTAACTAGCGACGCTT
Organism: Taenia saginata; assembly: GCA_001693075.2. Lineage (NCBI taxonomy): Eukaryota > Metazoa > Platyhelminthes > Cestoda > Cyclophyllidea > Taeniidae > Taenia > Taenia saginata. Next base: position 135,205 of record LWMK02000118.1, read on the forward strand.
TCGAACCTCACCGTTGTGCGTGTGTAGGCGCTCTAGTGGGCATACCTGAACTGTAGTCATCTCAAACACCGGTGGCAGAAATCGATAGCTCAATCCTCTGAGGTGTCTGCGTGTCAACTCGTACATCGACCCCCTTCGTCAGAAAAGAAATCGATGCTACTATCACTCCGCAGCGCAGGTCGTAGGGGTTTGTTTTTGACTGTCTTTTGGTTACTGTTACCCTTACCGCTTCTGCTACGGCCGCTTACCCTGATTGTGTGCGGTTCACAGGTGTGACTAAGCCACCCACACACACACACACACGCCTCATTGACCAATCAGCGCTGCAATGGGGCTTGGGATTTGCGTGCGTGCGAGAGTGTGCGGTAGTGCTCTAGAATGGGGACGCATCTACTTGTCGTCTTAGCTGCAGCCTTGCCTGGAAGTAATTCTGCCCGAAACCAACCTAGGTGTAACTGCTCTCATCTTCTATCGATTTTGAGTAGGTTGACTCAGGTGCAGTGCATGAACCGCCTCTATCACGTGTTCAGGGCTGGCACAATCTCTCCCTCGCCTTCAATGGTCCGATATAGTATTGAGCATCAGCTCGATTTCTTGTTCAAGTCCAAATGGGTGACTTGGGATGAGTGCCTCACGCTTCTGTTTGGTCACTGATGCACCTTTTGGTACGACAAAACCCAAAGTCCTCCCTTGAAGAGGCGTAGTGACGACGAAGTCAGTCGACACTGGACAACACTTTCTCCTTTGCAATCAGCGAATTCGAATACGCGGGCGCATTTCCTTATGCAAGAGGGTTCTTCTTCATTGATCAACGGGGGAATATATCGTAGTATCTAACAATTAAAGTTTTACATGCTCTTTCCGAGAAACAAGTAACAAATTTTAGAACTCAATAACACGAAAAATCAGTGGAATTTTTGCTTGATTCGCTGAAGTTCTTCCCCATTGTGCCTTCGCCCAATGAAGTGGTCTTCGTGCCACGCCAGTTTTTCTCGGGAACCTNAATTCGCTGAAGTTCTTCCCCATTGTGCCTTCGCCCAATGAACTAGTCTTCGTGCCACGCCAGTTTTTCTCGGGAACCTCTGTACGACGAACTGATGACCCAAAAAATCTCGCAAACCTTACCCATTTCAAGTCTCAGTGGCATCCATGTGCGCTGATAATTTAAGTTGTAATGTTTAGCTGGTGGGGTCTCGTGAGTTTTGTTTGAAAGATTAGCGGCAATCCAAATTTATTCTTTTGACTTAAGTAGGACTACTTGCCGGTACTTCAAGGCAAAGGGCTGCTCAATATGCTTATATGGTCGACTACAAACAAGAGATAGCCAAATCCACATTCTTCCATAGTGAAAGTTCAACTTTTCTCCGAAATACATTTTCATGACAACAAAAATGATAAATAACAAAAAATGCAGTTGTGGGAGATTGTTGGCTGTAATGTGGAAGTAAAATTAAAACACCTTATTAACTAAATATCATTAGGTAGCAACGCGTAAGGCATAGAGTTTGGAACAAATTTACGTTTAATACACGTCACATATAATAAGTAAAAAGTTACTAAGCAATTAGACATGGCTTTTTAACTTTGCTTTGCCAGTTTGTTCATTGAAGTTAATTTGTTTTAATCAACTGTTTCAAAGGTTGCTGTCCAGCAGAATATTCTGTGCTTGGTGCACGTGCGTAATGGTGGGTTTTGCGATGCTTTTCATTCCCGTCATTGCAGGCTTCCCAAGCTTTTAAGCGCTTTTTGCCTCTCTTCGATCGCATTCTCGTGCAGCGCTTTGAGGCAACTTCCACCACAAAGGGTGGGATTATGCTCCCGGACAAGTCAAAGGGGAAAGTATTGGAAGCAACCGTTGTTGCTGCTGGTCCAGGTCGTGTTACTGAGGTTTGTTCAGGGTTATTGGCCTTTATAGTTCATTCACTTTACATCTAGCACGGTACTACTGTACCTCTCTGCGTCAAAGTCGGTGACAATGTTTTTCTTCCCGAATACGGGGGTACCAAAGTTGTTTTGGAGGAGAAGGTAGTTCTTGGTTCTCTCAATATTTCCCCAATTGTCTAGGAGTATTATCTCTTCCGTGAGTCGGACATCTTAGCGAAAATACAAGATTAAGTTGTGTACAAACGATTGTCAATGCGAGTCTTAGCATTCACTGTTGTAAATCTGCATTTTAGTAACATACCTCCGTACAATCCGTTTTACTGTCTTTTTTAGTGGCTTCGCTTCTGGTTTAGAGGGTCAATTCCTCAATTTATTGGTGGACAATTTTCTTGCACCCTGGGTAGACGTAGTTACCCTCAGTTTTCTAGAGGTGTTGAGTGGGCTTCATTCGTGATGTGTCTGACGGTCAGCGTTTTGGACTGCTGGTTGATATTTTTAAGTTCTTCGGTCTCCCAAGTTCCGCGTCCATTGCTGGGCTTGAACCTTCAAGGTCTTTTGCGGCGTCAGTGGGGTTCTCACAGGAATTTTGTTATGGCTCTTTCGTTAGACAGTAATTTGGTTTAGTCTTGATACTATTTAGGGTCAATCTGCTGGTGATCGGTGTTGCGAGTTGCTTTGTTCCGGTTGCAATTGCCTTGGCGTGTTTATGGCTGTGGTTATCGGCCCATTGGGTCAATTAGCCTGCACTTGCCTATCTAGGCGCGGAGTGTTGTGTATGGGTGCTGCAAAAAGTTGGATGCAACCAGATCAGCTAAAGTTGATGCTAGAGAGGTGCCATGCGCTTGGCTAGAACAAGGTTGGTGTGTCGGTGCACTTTTCACTTACTTGTCTTTCCTCTAGTTGTATTATCGTCTTTCCCAAGGTCTTGGCTCCGTGTGCCACGTGGCAATTGGGCGACTGATCCGTTCATATGAGCAGGCTTGGAATAAGGTCGTTTACTAGGGTTGGACTTCTAACTGAAGGCGTTGGTAGTGTTCCGTACTGCTTGCGCCGTGCACGCATCAGCTGGTCATGAGTTCTCAGCCGCTTTACCGCATGTCCTGACGAAATACGGTTAAGAATTCCCAAAAGGGAGGGGTTTACGTAGATCTCCCTCCAAAGATGGCAAATGAAGGAGAGATAAAGGAGATAAAAGGCATTTTTTTCGGAAAAAATTCGATGGCGTGCAAGGCAGTGTTGAGACTGAAGGTAGCCGATGATTCCCACCCTGGTTCAGACCATTCCTCTGGCTGTTGGCATCGCATTTATACCTCCGTTCCTCTGCCGAAAGTCTTAAATATCTATCCGAACGGCGATTTGAACCAGTTAAACCAGCGGACGCATTCGATGGAATGTTTGCTACATTCGCAGTAAAAGCTGAGGGTGAACATGGATACATCTGTCGCATCAAAATTGACAAGTACAAGGATGCACCTCCTCGTTGTCAACGCGCAATTCAAGCTCTTCATGGCATCTACGGCACTCTGGACTACGACAAGATCATGCGCAATAACTCGCGCTGGCCCTATGCGGTGGGAGAGATGCGAAAAGCCGATGCAAGGACGATGCAGTCGTGGTCACAGCATCTGTTCAAGCAGACGTGGATGTACTTGCCCATCTACTGTCAAGTGGACCTGGCACCAGAAAGGCCATTTCGTCGTGTCGGTGGACTCATAACCACGGAGAGGCTGATGGCGATTCGAGAGGTGTTGGAGAATTGTGCGAAGGTGTTGGCGCAACCGTTGGAGGTGGGTGGGATGCGGCAATGGGCGTGTGGTTATGCGGAGTTTTTGGCAATAATACATGAGAGTGAGCAGAACATGCCGAAGGATTGTGTGCAGGTGGCGCCGAGGACCGACAGTCAGTCGATGTCAGGTGGGCTACTTATTAGTGATTTGAGTAGCGTGTTGTGTGGTGAGTCGATGCGGATTGACTGAACCTCTGATTTGTTGCATTAACACAGTTAAGCGTCTTGGTAATAGCGTTGACAACATTTTACAAGTTGGTCCTCTTGGTAATGGCATCGAGTCCTCCTAGTTGCCTGCAAATCTTCCTCACTACCCGTTGCAAAGCGAAATTCGAACTACTTTGTCTCATTACATATGGAGGTAGAATTTAGATGTCTTAATGATGGGATTGGGAAGGCAATACATTCTAAAAAGGGAATTTGTCTGTTGACTGTGCTTACGTTGTTTGGAAAGCCGACAGTCAGTCGATGTCTAGTGGGCTACTTACTAACGATATAAGTAGCGTCCGATGGTACCCTCTCCACTTTTACAGTATCTACTACAGTCTCACTGTTAATCCAGTGTCCGGGTTACGTCTAACGGCGTCATGAAAAGACTTTGTCGAGCTCGTGTAAGAGAAATTGGAGACGGGTGGCGAAGCCGCACACGATTGCTTTTGAGGTTGAATTGTTGACGGCCGAACAGATCCGTATCGACAATACCTAATTCAACCAACAAAATAGGACCAGAATACCAGCAGGTGGTTGGACGTTGGCCAGTCGGTGAATGAGTGCCCTTGTCGGTTTCCTCGCAGGTGGATTAGCTAGAGAGTTCAATGGATGAATGGATAGACGTAGGGATATGCAGAAAAACAAATAAACAGGTGTGTGTTATGTATGCGCTGTTCAATACCTCTGCGATCAACCGTACCATCGACCTTGAACTCCGTATGGCAAACATGAACTATCACCGATTGCAATGAGAGTTGGAGAGGTGGCTAGTTTAAGTGCTCAACCCTTGTGCATTCATATATAACACACTTCTGTACCAGATCCTACCATTTCAAGCGTTGCTGTATCATCCGGGATTGTAGAACTCATGACAATCGTAGCCGCAGAAGTTGGAGAGATAGCACCGGGTATTCATTCAGCCGTGGGGACACCAGCCACCTTTAACTTCGTCTGGCTTTCTTCCTGCCAAAGATATATAAATATTGAAAGCTAGAGTAGTGGTTGGACTCCGGCCATGCGTTTAACTAGTGTTGAGGTGGACTAACGTTCATAGCATTCTACCTAGCTTTTATGATAATTCAAGCATTGTCCCTGGTGTTCTCCCCTATTGTTACACATTTATGCACTGGCTACAGTAATGATGAGAACAACGGTTGGGGGCTACGAAACACGAACAAAGTGTATGTATCGCCAATTTCGACGATCCTGAAGAGATTAAAGGCTGCCTTAATAATGGACGACGAATATAAAGTCGGGCCTTCTGGTAGACAGGTGGGTGGGCGGAAGTGAAGTCGAGTTCTGCTTTCCATGGAAATGTATAACGATAACTTTGACAATCACCGTCTCGAAATAAAATGGGCGAAATTCAGCTTCGCAGCACTTCAAGCAATGTTTATTTATTCATTTAATTTGAACTATATAGAATTCACTAACTTTCAACCATTANAAAGTGATGTCGAGTTCTGCTTTCCATGGAAATGTATAACGATAACTTAGACAATCACCGTCTCGAAATAAAATGAGCGAAATTCAGCTTCGCAGCACTTCAAGCAATGCTTATTTATTCATTTAATTGGAACTATATAGAATTCACTAACTTTCAACCATTATTTGCACCTTTCCAGCTAGTTACACCCACCTGCTACTTTAATTGTAATCAGTAGTCATGACGCCGCAATCAAATTCGATGGGTTGTTTTGTTGTAAATTTCATAGTCGTTAAATTAAGTCCAGTCGGTAAAACTGCTAATTTATTTAAGTTTTTAGACTGTACATTAACTCTGTTACAATGTTCGCACCAATTGGATGGATGACTGGTTTCTAATCAGACTGGCCTTCTAGCCTTCAAACCCTTGACTGTTTACATGACAGGGAAATTAGTGTCTGAAACACATCAATTTTACGCCGCTAATGTGCCTTTACAATTTGATCGACCATTAAATGAAAACAAGTAGGTTAAACAGAAGTGGACAAAAGGATCCAAAGTAAATGGCGAACAGATAAGGATTATGCAAACCAATGGCGTGCACAATAGGAGTGGATTTACTCAGGACAAATAGGTTTAAAATAAACAAGGAGTGGTTAATTGATGATTAAGTGGAATATTTGGAGAGTAAGGGGACCAAGGCTCTTTAAAAGATTCAGAAGTTGACGCATAAGTCGAGGATGGAATGGAAGTAAGTAAAAATATCCTTGACCGTGTGGGAGACTAAGGTGATAAAGATCAGATGTCCAGAATAGCAACGATTTTCGGTTAATGGACTAAAAAAAACCAAGAATAGATTGATAGAAGAATGGCTTTAGGGATGATAAATTTACATAAAAGGAAAAAAATTTTCTATAGAAAAGCCGTAATTCCATGTTGCTCAGTCAATGTTGATCTTGATCATTTTTTATGTGCGATGTTAAATATTCTGCTGTGTTAGTAGACTAGCTGTTAATCTCTAGCCCTTTCTGTTCTATTAAGTTTTTTACTTGACAAAGTCATGTTTTTAATGCGCCTTCTTACGGAAGACTGTGAGTATGCAATAGCCAATAAGAGGTCTACTTGCCCGTCAATTTCAATTGTAATTGGTTAGCGTGTCCACCAATCCAAGAAATGCGCAAGCTCGCATTGGTTAATGCCACAGCTGACACATCTGATTTAAAACTACGATAAATCTTTTTTAATTAATCAAGTTCATGATTTAACATTCGAATAGATCTTATTTTACTGCCTAAAACAAATTCCGGGGATTGGACATAGCGTCCCAGGACTTCCTTAAAGACAAGAAAAGGTAGAATATACATATACCCAGTTAACAGAAAGGGATGGGGCCACAGGCATGGCCAGGGAGCCAGTCCATCCCGCTGAGGCAATATGGCAATATGACATTAAAAAAATTAACTGATTCAAATGATGTTGTATTTGAATAAGTTATGGCATCATCTAAAGGTAGGACCTTAAGTAATTACTCTTTCCAAAACCAATGAGAATTAAAGCTGGAAATGTGGTTATTTTCAAAAAACAAACGATTTGTTTGGCACCTTTTCTTGCTCGTAATTCTAGGACGCAATGCATGTGGCAAATGGAATTGAAAGCATGACTGACGCAGGACTAGGTAGAGACGTCAAGCATGGAAGAAATGCAAAATACACACAAAAGATTGGTGAGACATGAATAGATTTAGGATAAATGTAAAGCTGAATGGACAAATAGATCTGAGGAAAGGAGTATGGGATACGAATTGGGCGCAATCAAAGGATGCGTGATTTCATCTGCATAAATGTGTGCTAAAATAAAGAAGCAAGAAGTGTGCAACGAAAGCACTTAAAAGCAGTCATCCGATGCCATGCAATTAGCCATCATCATTAAAACCTTTAAGACCAGTTCAGTCTAAGCCATCACTAGCTTACCACCTAATTCTTGTGATCACGTTCCACCTGCATCAAACAGGAAGGAGACTGTGCTATGTTGTTGTTACCTTTATTAAAGGAGATGCGACAAAATAAGAGAGTGGATAGGAAAAGCACTTGCGTGGGCGTTTATATCACAGCAGTACGAAGATTAAGTTCTCTCTCCAACTCTCTCCATCCTCTAGCATTAATCCTCTCTACCTCCCTCTAAAATTTGACGTTTATGAGGCGATAAAAGATGTTCATTGGCTTCTCAATTAGTGTTTTAAAAAAAGCAAAATTCTCCCCTCCAGTCAACCTACGTGCTTACTACATGAGTAAAGATATCAACCGCTAAGATTCCTCCTCTTTTAGTAGATATGTAGAGCGATGAAAAAAGCGCCTAAAACAATTCGAGCTATTCCAAGATGGTTCACTTCAACTAGGATCTCTACCGCGTGTATATGCACTGCACTGTCCTCCACACTAGTTGAGGAATGTATGGGCTTCGCTTAGACATTGACAGAAACCCAGTCCGTATGCATGCAAGGGTAGATTGAAGAAAGCAAAATTAAAGACCGAAACAGGAGAAGGTTTATGGTCAATGGGGAGCGTCACCTCACAGGCTGATGCACAAATATGACCTCGCTGTGTGTCCTCAATTTCACTCAGTCCCTCCTGCTTTATCCCCTCCTATGCTCTGCTCTCCTCCCTTCTCCTCTGTTCCATCTACATCCCCTCCCCTCCTCTCATCTCATCTCATCTCATCTCGCCTCACCCCACCATCTCTCCTTCCAACTCCCATCCTCTCTTCTCCCCCCTACAAACCTTCCATCACCCCCCTCCACTCCCCTTCCCTCCACTCCCCTTACCTCCACTCACCTCTCCACCCCGCCTCGCCGCTTTCCACCACACCTCCCCCCTCACTACACCAACCAATCTCCCACCACCCATTGTCACCTCCTCCTCATCAGCCACAGCCCTCACTACGCCACAACTCACCCACCTCCATAATTCCGCATTCATTCTAGCACACCATTCCATGCCTGTGAAGTCCACACTGATCACTGCATGCATACAAATAAACACCGAAGGCGGCCATAAAACAACCAAAGCCACAGGTGTCAAGGTCTCCTACGTTGACGGATTTGAGAGCGAATCCCATCCACACGCCACACAACATTACATCTCTCTCCTCCACCCTATTCAACGCACATCCATTGTCGCAATTCCACCTCCTCCCCACCAGATGCGTTGCAGTCAGCCCTCCTCATTCCACGCTCGTTCTTACACTCTCCTGAGAGCATTAGTGATACAGTACGCACAGTCATCCACAACAATTCAATGCAACTCCTCCTTCCCAATGATGGCCACCCCCACCATCCCACCTTCATCTTCAATGCATCGACCTCTCCCATCCCCACACACCTCCACTCAAATGCGGACTATCCCACTCTGCTGATGCCCTTCCCACACCTCCTCCTAAAATACACAGTCGACGCCTCAACAGTACACTCCTTCAGAACTGCCTCACGCTTCGCCTTCCCCACCCTCCGTCTCTCCATTCCTACGCTCACTGTTCCATCGAGGCTTTCGCCACCTCGTCCACAAGCCTCTTCGCTGCCACTCCTCAATCCACTGAGGACACCTCACCCCTCCCATGTCCCCACACACCCTCCCTCCTACACATTCACCTCCATCGCCAAATGGGTCCCACGTACCGACTCTGCACTTTGATGTGCTTTTTGCAAAAAACTTGCCGCTACCAATGGAAGACCCAACGGAAGGAAGTGTCCACATTCTGCCTCCACTCCCTAAATAAGGCACCACTACTCTTCCCACCTTTTCCGCCACTCTCACTAACACCCCTTCGCGATGACTGTGGTGCAGCCGCCATGCATTCAACTCTCCTCCTGCACTGCAAATGCACTCTACACCTCCATATGTCCATCTCTGTACCAACTTGACCTCGATTGGATGTGACGATGATGTGTGGAGTCACCTCCTCAATCAACCCCTTTTGTCGTCACTACAAGAGGCTCACTCACTTACCCAATTCCTCCCCACGTACTTGTGTCGAACTCTCCTCCCCTCCAATACGCGAATGCATTGCATTCGTCCAGGTAAAAGCATTTTTCCCTCAAGGCCTCACATCAACGCCTATCCGAAATAAGCACGTCACGTGGGGATTCCGTTCGGCAGTGGCTTGATTCATTCTAAGGAGGATATTGCCTCTACCCACAGAATTCCACACGGATATGCCCAACAGCTGCGCAAATTGTTGTTCAATCCATCTACCGCCACTTCCTATCACCATCGGCATCAGC
>LWMK02000118.1:147216-223446 GCA_001693075.2 Taenia saginata
GCCACCTACCCTCACCCACAATCTCGCCAATTCACTAGGTAAACAAACTTCAAAGCATCACACTGACATTTGCACAAAGTGGGAAAATTCACCAGTAACCAACACTAACTGCACTAACACCGACATACCCCCTCCCTCTTCCCCCCTCCTCCGCCTCCGCCTCCACCTCTGTCTCTGCCTCCGCCCCTGCCTCCTCCTTCACCCTCACCACGTCTCCCCTCCACCTCTTCCTGCCTTTCATCACACGTGCAATGCGCATCTAGACTGCGATATCACCAACAGCAGTGGCAACTGCACCACCAACACAACAAGCGATGGATTTGCGCATTTGACAGGTATGATTGATGTGCGGAATCAGAACTGACAAACTTTAACCCACAACCACGAATCATGCTTATCATGGCTATCGAATTCGTCCCCCTTGATGAGCTGTGCTTTTGTTACTTTTATTGCTGCCTTGTGCTAACCATGCTAAAAACCGACTCCCTGCCTTCGCTGTATTAAACCTACATAATCTAGCCTAACTAAACCTGACCGGATCAAAACACAATTGTCTTCGCCCTAGGCAGACGCTGAATTCGATATAAGTAGCGATATTAGTGTAAATGTAGATATTCGACATCTCCCTAGTTGGGACGCTACTGCTAATTGCCCCGGAAATTAGACACGGCTTCAGAAAATCTCCGAGACTGTATCATGTTTTGAACTAACAGAGAAGCAGCCCTCATATGATCACTGCACGATAAAAGTCCTTGAAACCTAATTTACAGCATTTGGCTGCGTGATAAGTGTTTTTCTCCAACAGGTTAAAATTAACTTTGCACAAGGCACTTTTATTCAAGAATTTCTTTTAGAAGAAGCGACGCATCTTACAGACGGACCAGTAAAATGGGTGGTTATAAAGCCCAAGACTTCTTTGAAATTTGGGTGTAGAGTTTATGTTAAAAAAATTTACCCAAATCTCATACAACTGGATAATTAATTTTCTTTTGTTCGGAAATTACTCTACAAAGTTGTGTATTCCTCCAAGCCTTTTAGGCCAGAAAGTCATGCCGCCGGGTAAAAGTACAAAGGTGGAGCTTTAAGTTCCTGCATGGCCAAAAAAATGAGTTAAAGAAGTAGCCAGAGCAGTACAATACAAGCCTAGCTACGTGTAAGCCTTCAGCTCGAAAGTCTCCAGCAATTCCCCGCTTGAACTCATTCTTGGATGGAACTGGATGTGTTGCCCTTCCAGAGTGGAATTTTGCCCATTTTCTCTTCATTTATATTTTGAAGTTTTGCTGGAAAATTTTGTGCTACTCTTTTCAGATTTAGTCATTGTTTCAAGTACTAGCTTGTCAACATTTGCTTTATTGAATCTCGATGACCTTGAGAGGTGACAAGTGGACCCCCGCCTGCTCAATTAAAATCACACCTTTTCCTTAAAGAGAGAGAGTGAAAATATATGCGTCTGCATTATCTTGAATGACTGTCAGAAGTGTAAATCAAAAATCAAGAAAATAGAGGTGAGGATATGCGTGATGGAACACGAAAAGGCGAGTAGGCATGTGCTTCTCTATGTGAAAGGAACTTTGATGCCTCAGTTACACACTGACAGATGCAATGAATTTCTGGTCTTGGCAGAATCAATGGAAGGTCTCCTACAACATCTCTTAACCGATTTAACTGAGTGTCCGACTACCCATTCTGGACGCAGTGCTCATTCCTCCCAAAGGCATTCACACATCGCAAATCAAAGTGAATGCAAGGGAAAGGAGGAGAGCAATGTATCCGAGACCGATATCAGTTGAATAAAACAAACCTTGGGAATAAAACACCACTGTCTGGAAGACTGCAACATTTCGCCACATTCAATGTTTATCTCATGCCCTCCTCTTCCTTACTAATTGCACAATCCGGATCGGCAGTCTCGATTTGAAGAGTCGGCACCTCATCATAGGCACCGATTTTGAACAGAAAAAAATCCACGCCGCGCTTGAAAAAAGTCCAACTTTTTTGGAGTGTACTCCCGATGGATGGGGTAAGAACTAAGCTTTTTTATTAGACGGTAGGGCAGAAAACATTTTCGACTTAAGACGATGAAAAACTGGGAGGCTGGCAGTTTTAAACGCAGGCGATTTCACCAACTCGTTCAACGGCTGCGCGTGAAAAGGATGTCAAAATTTTGCACAATTTTAAAGCATTTAGTCCTAAATGAAAAAGTTATAATCAAATATCAAAACTTAGTTAAAGTGTGAAGAAGAAAAATCAATTCAAATGCAAAAAAATGCAAATTCGTAAAACCGATCAATAAACATTCGGGCGCGGGGCTCAAGTATCGGGGGGGCGACCAATGAAATTTGTCCTTCGAGAATATTAATAGGTTTTTGAACAATTTTTGTGAAAACGTAAAAATATAATTAAAAGTAGATTGGTTGATTTGGACTGTATAGACTCGAAGAGACCCGATGGGTGGTGCTTTTAATAGTTCTCTATAAAAAACAATGCTTGTACAGAATGTTTATATCATACTCAAACATTCTGGAAACTCCCTTCTTACTCACAAAAAGTAATTTATAGTCATCGTATGGAAGCGAAAAAAATCTAAAGCAATTTTGTGCGATCCTCTTCCGTGGAACTTACAAAGTGATTGATCGCGAGTCTATTCGTTGATTCTGCTTAAAAATAGACCGACTTGTAAACAAGCGAACTTGTCCGTCAAAAAGCACAAATTCCTCTCTCTCTCTCCCTCTGTCTTTCTCTTCCTCTCTTTCTCGCCCACTCTCTCCTTGGCTTTGCCATTTGCGTATCAACCATGGACCGGCATATGGGTCGAATAGCGCGGCAATCTGATTGGCGGAAGGGCATTGAAAGTTCCACAATAAAAATCACAATCTGTTGACACTGTTTGTCATCGCTACACGCACACGCCCACACCAAAAAAAGCAGTTAATGTCATTGAGCAGGAGGGCTTTTTTGGGAGAAAACTGTTTCTCCCCATTTTTTTTTTAACGTCTCAGTGGGTGTTGACTGGTGCAACCGGACAGCAAATTGTCTAGTCTGACCGGGCTCCCTTAGCGCTGGTGCAACCGGACAGCAAATTGTCTAGTCTGACCGGGCTCCCTTAGCGCAGAAAGACAGTGCAGAATAGTCTAGCGTTTAACTGGACTACCAAATGGGGAAATTGATTACAAATAAGCAATTTTTTTTCCCGCGAGAGTTTGTCTGGGACTATCTAGTGGTAAACATACAAGCGCAAAACTTAAAGCCTTGGAAGGAGCTGATGTGGCTTTTTTCCTGCAAAGCAAATAATTTGGATTTTTAACCGTTTTTAATTTTCTCCTCCATTTAGTGGGGATGTTCAACTTTAAAGTACTATCCAAGTAGGGATGGATGACAGTCCGGGTGGATGAGTGCTCGTGGAAGGTAACCATTAACAAATGATTTTACCTGGGTTAACTAAAACTTCACTAGAAAGTGTTGTGATGTCAAACTTTTACGGTTGGGTAAACAGGATGTCCCATGTATCGCGGCTACGCGCTCCCGCCTCATTAGTTGCCAATCCGCACGCCGAACATTTATGTAAAGGCCGGAGGGAGAACATGGTGAGATTAATCACCAGGCTGTCTCCTTGACTTGCAAACACTCCCAGTCAGTCTGAGAGGACAGTCTAGACCACTTTAAATCACTTTAAAGTTGTATTTGCTGCATGCTATCTTGGTAGTCTGATCTGAGCGCTAATTCTTGAGTAGATGAGATTAATGTAAAAAATACTAGTAAGTCATTTGGATGGGTAAGACATTCAACACTCTCGGTGAGGGGGGATAGTGACAGATTCAGATGAGACACAGCTACGCAGCGACACAAACTAGGACACAGATTTAGAACGAGGCATCATAGAGATGGGTGGATGAGTTCCACTGGAAGTCATCATAGAGATGGGTGGATGAGTTCCACTGGAAGTTTTTTGTTTGCGTGCAAATTAGACGGTGTTCGGTGCAGAGAAATAGCAACTGTTGACTTCGTTGATGCTGATGCTGATGCTGATGCTGATGCCGATGGTGATAGGAAGTGGCGGTAGATGGATTGAACAACAATTTGCGCAGCTGTTGGGCATATCCGTGTGGAATTCTGTGGGTAGAGGCAATATCCTCCTTAGAATGAATCAAGCCACTGCCGAACGGAATCCCCACGTGACGTGCTTATTTCGGATAGGCGTTGATGTGAGGCCTTGAGGGAAAAATGCTTTTACCTGGACGAATGCAATGCATTCGCGTATTGGAGGGGAGGAGAGTTCGACACAAGTACGTGGGGAGGAATTGGGTAAGTGAGTGAGCCTCTTGTAGTGACGACAAAAGGGGTTGATTGAGGAGGTGACTCCACACATCATCGTCACATCCAATCGAGGTCAAGTTGGTACAGAGATGGACATATGGAGGTGTAGAGTGCATTTGCAGTGCAGGAGGAGAGTTGAATGCATGGCGGCTGCACCACAGTCATCGCGAAGGGGTGTTAGTGAGAGTGGCGGAAAAGGTGGGAAGAGTAGTGGTGCCTTATTTAGGGAGTGGAGGCAGAATGTGGACACTTCCTTCCGTTGGGTCTTCCATTGGTAGCGGCAAGTTTTTTGCAAAAAGCACATCAAAGTGCAGAGTCGGTACGTGGGACCCATTTGGCGATGGAGGTGAATGTGTAGGAGGGAGGGTGTGTGGGGACATGGGAGGGGTGAGGTGTCCTCAGTGGATTGAGGAGTGGCAGCGAAGAGGCTTGTGGACGAGGTGGCGAAAGCCTCGATGGAACAGTGAGCGTAGGAATGGAGAGACGGAGGGTGGGGAAGGCGAAGCGTGAGGCAGTTCTGAAGGAGTGTACTGTTGAGGCGTCGACTGTGTATTTTAGGAGGAGGTGTGGGAAGGGCATCAGCAGAGTGGGATAGTCCGCATTTGAGTGGAGGTGTGTGGGGATGGGAGAGGTCGATGCATTGAAGATGAAGGTGGGATGGTGGGGGTGGCCATCATTGGGAAGGAGGAGTTGCATTGAATTGTTGTGGATGACTGTGCGTACTGTATCACTAATGCTCTCAGGAGAGTGTAAGAACGAGCGTGGAATGAGGAGGGCTGACTGCAACGCATCTGGTGGGGAGGAGGTGGAATTGCGACAATGGATGTGCGTTGAATAGGGTGGAGGAGAGAGATGTAATGTTGTGTGGCGTGTGGATGGGATTCGCTCTCAAATCCGTCAACGTAGGAGACCTTGACACCTGTGGCTTTGGTTGTTTTATGGCCGCCTTCGGTGTTTATTTGTATGCATGCAGTGATCAGTGTGGACTTCACAGGCATGGAATGGTGTGCTAGAATGAATGCGGAATTATGGAGGTGGGTGAGTTGTGGCGTAGTGAGGGCTGTGGCTGATGAGGAGGAGGTGACAATGGGTGGTGGGAGATTGGTTGGTGTAGTGAGGGGGGAGGTGTGGTGGAAAGCGGCGAGGCGGGGTGGAGAGGTGAGTGGAGGTAAGGGGAGTGGAGGGAAGGGGAGTGGAGGGGGGTGATGGAAGGTTTGTAGGGGGGAGAAGAGAGGATGGGAGTTGGAAGGAGAGATGGTGGGGTGAGGCGAGATGAGATGAGATGAGATGAGAGGAGGGGAGGGGATGTAGATGGAACAGAGGAGAAGGGAGGAGAGCAGAGCATAGGAGGGGATAAAGCAGGAGGGACTGAGTGAAATTGAGGACACACAGCGAGGTCATATTTGTGCATCAGCCTGTGAGGTGACGCTTCCCATTGACCATAAACCTTCTCTTGTTTCGGCCTTTAATTTTGCTTTCTTCAATCTACCCTTGCATGCATACGGACTGGGTTTCTGTCAATGTCTAAGCGAAGCCCATACACTCCTCAACTAGTGTGGAGGACAGTGCAGTGCATTTACATGCGGTAGAGATCCTATTTGAAGTGAACCATCTTGCAATAGCTCTCATGGTTTAAACTAGTTTCTTTATTCAACAATGCGTTGCATTGAAAATGAGGCAGTCTGCGCGTGTTCTCCTTGCTGTTGTGGTAAGTGGATTTTTCGACTGGAAGGAATGTGTTAGTCTCCTTTTTTACACCAATGAAAGACGAGTGAGGTGAGAAGGAGTGCTAAAGCTGGAGGAGCGAGAGAGGTGACGAGAGAACCTAATCGTCATACTAATGTGGCACAAATGCCATCTCAGGTGCTACCTCCATCTACTCTACTTTGCTTGTCATATAATGTTAACCTTATTTTTTTGGTGTCATATCGTACGTACCTTTAATGGAGGCAACGGCAATTCTTTAACTCGGCCGAAGAAGCACTTAGCTCAGCAGACTGACATGACGAAATGACACAGTCTCCATCCTATTCAGTACAGCTACAGCGTGATTGGAAGCAAACGATGGTGAGCCAACGCTGCCCAATAAGAAATAGGTCTTGAGACTTCCAAGGATGGAGGTGGGATGTATGGTAGCAGATGACTGTTTTAAGGAATTATTATTGCATTCTTCTTGTTACTTTCTATTTTAGAAGCTAAAGAATCCATCCATAGTAGAGGTTTGAGAATCCATGTTTTCTTTGCTTTTTTTTTAGCCTGAATTTCAGCAAGACACTTTTCTATGAGAAATAGTCAAGCCGGTCCATCCCATTCATCCATGGCCATGCATACCCTCAGCCAATTTTAGATTTTATTACTTGACACTTATAAGTAGTATCCTCTCACCAAATCTATTTAATCATGAACTCTGACCCTTCAACGGGCCACACATTGGATTTTGTCTTCCTTTGCGTCATAAACCCACCCCTCCTGAACCCTTTCATTTTCTAAAGGATAAAATTCCTTTTCACACACATTTCTACACTACAACTACAATTTGACCCATAAAGAGAGCCAGCATTTGTCATCAACCATCCCAAAGTGCTAATCTCCTCTCCCTACTTTCATTTCAAACTCAGATTATCTTTCATTTAAAATCGCTTCAATTTCATTTCAAGCCTGTTATCCACCCAGAAGCGCGGCGTTGAGCGTTTTCTGCAAGCGGTATTGTAAACATCCAGCAAATTTACTTGAAGGTTGTCAAATCAACCGAGTCATATGATCACAGCCGCCGAAGTGAATGGTAAATCAGGATACTCATTCACAAAAATCCTAATTATTTTTCATGGTTCTAGAACTCTTGAACTTGTAGATGAAGTAGGCGAAGATAGAATGGATCGGTAAAATGGATGTGTAGACGAGAGACGAATGTAGAGTGGAATGGATACAGAAGGGATGGACACGAGGTGGATGGGCTAATTTTGGACGCATTCAGGGACAGTAATGTAGTAATGGTGGGATATATTCAAGGAAACACCCTTCTCTAACACAATATGGTGTCACAATCTTTGGGTGTGTGCATGACACAACCTTGAAGCGAATCATCACATTTGCGATCGAGTAGCTGTTTTTTGAAAAAATACACAAATTTCCACGCACACACACACACACACATATACTCGCCCCACTTGGAGCACTTGCACCTTCAAATGCAACAACTAGAGCGTGGAAACGCGGTGAACACCTCTCGCCTTCAACTTACCAGACCAGGAAATTCCCCTCACAATCCCACAGTGAGGGGAGGAGTTTCTTCTGTAACCTAATAATAGACTATTCTACTTCACTGGTGCGCTCCACTACCATCATCACTGCTATTACTTGGGGTGGAAGTGATGAACGCACAAATCGCCAACCGATCCGCAAAAGTACGAAAATCGCGGTGTTTTTCTCAGCGAGGCGTTTGGTCAGCAAATCATACGAAAAACATGACACCCTAGATGGTTCATGCCGTTGCTATGGTTTCTCGCAAACCCACATAATCGCCTGGTCTAGAAATATCGTTTAATGGACAGAAAAGCCAACAACCTCCTTCTCTTCTACCGCGAGGTCATCAAATTTCATTTCAAAAGACTCTTTGGATCCTCCAATCGGCCTACAGATAAAGGGCTCGCGATGGGAGCCTTGCTAAAGCAAAAGAAGTTTCAAAACTCACATGTTTATGTTTATTCTAAAACAAAAAGACAAAAGGCAGGAGAAGTCAAACAATGGGGATTTGGATTGACCTTGAAAAGTATTTTTCAATCGCCTCAACGGCAGATTACACCTCCATGACTGGTAAATGATCCTACTGATTAATCTAATCACTTCTAAAGCCACAGTTAATTCATCTTAACAAGCAAGCACATGACTACTTACCACAGAAAAAAAAACGCATAACAAGAAAGCTTAACATCAAGGCGAATGCTGCTGTGCTGTCAGTGACAGCGATAAATGCCACAGTCTTGACGTCAATAGGCGGTAGGAAGTGGCAACAGCGATTGAGAGGACCATCACACATATCTGTCCCTGCCTGTCTGACTAACTGTCTGTCCCTCTGTCGGTTTGTTTGTCCATTTATTTGTTGATAAGGCTAAGTTCTAATGGCTAACGCTTCCCAAATGCCCTTTTTTTCCCGGATATGCAAATATTTTCGTTTTATGCTAGGTAAGCGGTAATGCTTAGACAAAATTGCATAAATATGGATAAATCAAAATTAAATTGATAAAAGTGCTTTTAAATGACGTCTATTTCACCTTTATTTATCTCAAAAANTTAAATTGATAAAAGTACGTTTAAATGACGTCTATTTCACCTTTATTTATCTCAAAAAATCGATTAATTCATTTAATTGCCATGGTTGGGTACATACTACTTAAATAGCATATTAGAAAACAATTTTGTAAGCGACCTAATTTTGAGCATTTTTGATTTCTTGCATCAAAACTAGAAAATAATTTAACTAAAGTTGTACTGCAACTTTAAAAAGTATTTGGAATCACCGGTAGAAAGATGGGTACAATGTGTGTGAATGTGTGTTGACTGCCAAAAGGGAGCAAATTTTTGGCATTTTTAAAAGCAATTACTGTGAAATCCCCGGCACTGTGAGCCAATGAGTAAAACCACTATTTACTCTGATGGTTACTTTGCGTGAGGCAGTTGGAGTGATTTCAAAAGCCTTCTTAAAAATCTAATTGCCGAATCAAAAGTTGCTCAGTCATTGCAACCAATTGTCTGCTCGTTCCCTGTGAGACGAGGAAAAGGTTGGCTAGGCAACAGATAACTTGTCCCATCTCATTAGTGTCAGGCGGATATCCACCCTTCGCAAGTGAGTTGGACTGCGATTCGGCTCCTTCTAGTTTGACCAAATCGCTTAACCCCGTGGGTTTTGGCCGATTTGTGCAATTTTTGACTTGGCTTGGGCTGAGGACGCTGTCATCGTAATCCCTGATCTAAGGGAACGGTGACAGAAGAATGGAAGGAGGTATAGATGGGTAGGTGGGTTAGTAGGTTAATTGGCAGACAGGCAGGAAGGTATGTAAGTAGGTAGGTATGTAATTGAACAGACAGGCAGGCAGACGGACATTGCCACTTATGTGATGGCGACAACATTTATCTTCCCAGGAGAAGCCAAAGTGCTACCCTGTAATAATTGCACAACTGTCGCAAAACAGATGGGAGTTTGGGTCCTCCATTAATTCTCCCATTTCTTCACTTATTCTAATGCAGAAAACATACAACGTCAAGGCTTTTATTCTCCTTTCATGGGAAAACCCGTGTGACCTTGAAATGCTTCATCACGCCTGTAGGATAGTGCTTGTTTTTATCTACAAAAAAAAAAAACAAAAATGAGATTCTCTCTCTCTCTCGCCCCAATCTACCACCATCACTGTCATTCCCACGAAACAATTGTTATGCTCGTAAACAATCAACATCAGTGTCCCTCAAAATTAACGATTTGCTGATAATTGGAAAATTTACAAATGGAACAGCTGAGCTAATGTAAATTGCATTTTTATCTGAAACAGACCCATAAAGCTAGGGCAATTAGGCTCTTTCCGAGGGGAACACAGAGTGGGAAAGGCCTTGGTAAGAACTTCTTGTAAATCTTTATAGCTCTCCAAAAAGTACCAGAAATTATTAAAATCTAACTTTTATTTTCGACAGGGGCATTCCATTCGCCCTCTTTGATGAGTCCTTTAATCTCACCGAGTGATTGGCTAGTCGAACTTATCGATCGGTGCTGTGATTGGCTCATTAAGCAGAAGGCCAATTTAAATGGATTTTCTGTTCAATTTTAGAGAATTCATTCCATTGCGTTTAAAAAATAATTGAAAATAAGTGTGTTCCAAGTTTAAGTAGTTCCAAATTAGGTGTATTAACTCCAAGCACCCGAGAAGCAAAAAATGAAGGTATGCCTTAATGGCAGTATGTAGTTAGAATGGGAACTCACATTATGGAAGGTTACGGAGCCTGTTTTAAAGAAGTAGGCAGAAACCACGTAGCATATTGGAGACAGGCTGGCGCTGAGACCATGGCTTGGGCTAAACGAGGCTGCATGGTGAAAGCAATTGTTGAAGCACTACCCTGCTCAGTTTCATTTCAGGTGTATGGCAAAGTAGAGTTTAAGATTCTTAAAGGACTCAGGAGAAAGTGGAGAGATGGGTGGAGAGGGAATGGTTATGCTTTCACTACCCACCGCTCAGCTGTTTTCCGGNACCCGAGAAGCAAAAAATGAAGGTATGCCTTAATGGCAGTATGTAGTTAGAATGGGAACTCACATTATGGAAGGTTACGGAGCCTGTTTTAAAGAAGTAGGCAGAAACCACGTAGCATATTGGAGACAGGCTGGCGCTGAGACCATGGCTTGGGCTAAACGAGGCTGCATGGTGAAAGCAATTGTTGAAGCACTACCCTGCTCAGTTTCATTTCAGGTGTATGGCAAAGTAGAGTTTATTCATTTCAGGTGTATGGCAAAGTAGAGTTTAAGATTCTTAAAGGACTCAGGAGAAAGTGGAGAGACGGGTGGAGAGGGAATGGTTGTGCTTTCACTACCCACCGCTCAGCTGTTTTCCGGCCAGAAACTCCACTAACGTGACCTCGCCTTGGTTCAGGCCTGTCTCTCACATGACCGACTTCTTGTGTGGCCTATGGGAAATTGTGAGCTGAAGTTATCCCTCAAAAGGCGACAATTTTTTTCCTTCTCTTCTGTAGCGCCATAATAATGCATTTTTATTTTTACATGTGATAATCCCAATAAACATTTTTCCTTATCTTCTTCATCTTTGCAACAAACGCAACAGTAGTTTGTGTTGTTTTAAGTGGCTTTAATAAGCGGCATCAGTTTTACAACTTTTGAACACACACACACACAATGTGAAGTCATATGTGTGGATCATTTCTACCCATCTCGATAGGCAATAAAACCTGTCAATTATTCATTCCCCCATGGTGTAACAACCGGCATGTTTACGAAAACACCACATACATCCACACACACACACACACACACACCCAGACACATACCCACTCATGTTGATGTGTGTATGTGGGTGTGCCAACCCATCAATGATCAATTGCGTCAGGGCCAGTCAATACTTGCAACACCAGTCATCTTAATACTTCATTTAAGCTTCAACGGAGGCCCTAAACACAATGTCTTTAAGTTTGAAATTGCATATTGTAAGGAAATGAGGGCAACGTGGTGTCAGACCGTCACCCCTCATTGCCCCGCATTCCGCCAATCACTTATTGGTCGATGGTAATTACTTGCCAAACTGACCAATCAGAACAGAGGAGTGTTTGATTGACCTCAAATTGACTTTTATTTAGTACTCCTATCTACATATCAGTCAAAAGGTTCAGATAAACACTTAGTCTTTACCCTTTATCAGATATGAAACAAGAAATCATTGAATCATGTAATCTTTGCATTCTGTGCTAAAGAGTGACCCCAACTGATTATCACAGGAAGAAGGTGTTTGTCATGGATGGCCGGACTAATACGTGCTCATTCTTGGAAAGGCTAAAGATGTGTTTACTTTTGATAAAATCCCCAATTCCCGACCCTGTTAATAGAGGGTTACCCAGAGTAGATGATTTGATGCAGGCGTTGAGGAGAAGGGCTAACAAGCACCTCTGATGCAGCTATTCACCCAGCACGTGACACCCGTCTTCACAATGTTGCATCTAGCCAAGTGTTATCCCCAAACGCTGATATCGTTCCTCTCTTAATAAGCGTGCTTCACAACGCTTCCGGAGGAGACCTGGGAAGTAACGGTCCCTCTGATTAACCTCCTAATTTATTCCCAAATAAATCTTGGGAGATGTCTAAACAGTTGCCTTAAGCAGCATTCATTTATCATGTTTGTTTAAATCTTCCACTACTCGGTTGAACTTATAAGCCACGAATCTTGTCCTAGTTGCAGCTTCACCCTTGGGGAGTTTATATTAACCAATAGAAGTGAGCCTAAGGGAATAGTTGGTAGGTTTTCCCCTGTTGATTGTTTCCCCATCGAGACGCTAATAAACACTGATGCAAAAGCCTCCATTGTTGTTCTCTTGGCAACAATAGGCACTTTTGTTTGGCGGCTACCCACCATCAACAACCGAACGACAGCAGCAACAAGGGGAGAAAAAAGAGAAGAGGGAGTGGGCGAGGGCAAGAGAGAGGGAGAGAGCGACTTTAGCTTCATTTCCCTTCTCCCAAGTGGTAAAAACGGCTGCGCTACTGAAACAAGCCAGTCCTTATCACTGAATGCAAGTGCGCAGGTGCTAGCGATGACGTCAGCCCATGCAGTGTCGCTCCCTTCCATTGGTCAATACCCCCTGTCGCTATTGGCTTGCTCAAGGTCAGACGTGCGTGCATGATTAGTGCGTTGTATGTACGCGCTCAAATAATAAACAAGCCGCACGAACGGCACATACGGCACAAGTAGAGAGAGAGCGAGCGAGAGCGAGAGAACAAGGCCAGCGACATCACATCCACGCATACATACACACCCTTTATTTACACACCCTGAGTGTAACGCAGACGTGGAAATAGTCTTTCCTCTTTTCGACCTCTCTCCGTATGTATGGAGGCATCAAAGTTTGACCCACCTACGGATTATCTAGCCCAACTTGATCCCATGTTGTTGGATCAACAGTTGAGGGATTTGAGTCGTCTCTTGCAGATCTTCCATCCCCTCCTTGCACCGACCAATTCGACCTCCGCCTCTGCATCACCCCAATGGTCAGCGAACTGTGCTTCCGCCGATCTAAACGTCACTAATCGGAGGGAGAGTGACAACATCAAGGGTGAGTACTTATTTGCCATTTTTACACTTATTTATTAAAAATTGCCTTTAAAAGTATCTATCGGGTGTAGTGAGTAGGAATAAGTTCGTTAATGGATGGTTATATTTCTGTCTTGGAAGCATTGATGGATAATGGGGAGATCGGAGCTTCGGTGTTAGCTAGACTTGCTCCGACGTGCTTTTTTTGGCCACTTTTTTAGGGATTTTGTTTTTTACTTTCGTAAGGGTGTGGTTGTGGCCACGAATCTTAACGGCTATACTGTTTAATGTTTTTAAAAAGGCGGCATTTATCGATTTCTTCCCCTTGACATGATTAAAAAAGTATGGGAGCTTTAAAAGGGAAGCGAAACTGCTTGGCCAAGCAATCGCCTAGTACTCTTCTGATGGAGGCTGTGGATACTAATGGGCTGATGTTTACTCCAAGATATTGCGATTCTTCATCGTACACTAAACTAAATCCACTAATCGGAGAAGAGGACGAGTTTCTCTCCGCCTCCCATACTGTTTAAAGAGGCATAAGACATCAGGGAAGTACTGTGCTACCCCTCCCTCCCACTGTGCCACACAATGTGTCACTTCTCTCAATGGAAGGGGAAGTCGTCGGCCAAACGCCAATCCCCACGTTGATTAGGCCCCAAGACGTCTGAATTCTAAACACCAATTAGGCGAAGATATATGGAACCCATTAGTCCCGATTTAGCGCCAATGAAACAGCTACTTTCACGATGCAGAAGGCACAAGGCAGAGAAGGAGGTGGAAGCGAAGGAACGGGAGGAGGGTGGGCGATTCAACTGACCACCTAATCAACTGTCTATCCAACCACGCAACCAACCAACCAACCAACCGACCAGCCAGCCAGCCAGCCAGCCAGCCAACCTCAAAAGACACGAAACGATGTGTGGGTGGGTGTGTATGTGTTTATGCATTGCCAAGCAAGCAGAAGGGTCGTACGTGCACATGTTTGCATAACTTGGCAAACAAGTAAACAGACAAACAAACACATTGGTAACCACGACCAACTGACGCTACAACTAAAGTGTGACAACCAGTCCTGCCTCTCAAGCCATAGCGAGTAAGCAAGACATTGGATTCATTTCGGTGTTTGTATGAATTGTCAGTAGTTGTTGGTTTATGACATGTCCGCTTCATCCGTCATCACATCACGTCAAGCCGAACATCGTGTAAGCGGTTCCGTTCGTTTACCTAATGACTTTTTAAAAGATCAGTGATTACGTGATCGTTCTTCTACGATAAGCTTTTGGATAGTTCGGAAACGGCCTGGATGCTTGTCGACAAGTGTATCCCACAGGGTTGAGTCCGATATGGATGATAGGCGTGGCCATTAAGATGGGTGGTTTGCTCAACCGCCTTGAATGGAGGAGCAGAGGAATCGTAAATGGACCCCTAACAAACATAACCATCGGTTCCCAAGTCTTATATCTAGAATTTGTCGAACTTTAGTCTGTGAGATATACGATTGATGGGAATGTTGATCATGCTTTGTTTATTTGCTCGCGATTGACCAATGAAAATGACCCACACAAACTTTTCCACCAAATCGGATCAAAGTGGAGCCCCGATGAGTAAGACTGTGATGTGTGACAGCCGCAGTTCTCGGTTTTGGATGCTAGAATATGGAAGATTTCAATGACGGTGACAACTGATGAGCTGTGTCGGTCTGTCAGCAATGCACACCGTAATTTTTACGACTCCTTTCCGCCTGCACTCCCAATGCACATCGTAATCTTTACGACTCCTTTCCGCCTGCACTCACTAGCCTGCAATGCACACCGTAATTTTTACGACTCCTTTCCGCCTGCACTCACTAGCCTGGGGGGACTTGTTCTGGCCCTTCAGTTTTATGGTTTGCTCCACATCGTCTCCTCCATCAAGATGGCTTTTGATGTTTTACTGTTGCATTGTTGAAGGCAAGAGGGAATGATGCACTTGAAATGGTGAAAGTCTGATAGTGTGGGAGGTAAGTGGTGTGGATTCTTTCGATTGTACACCATTATTTGGAAGGCGTAGTGATACGCAGCCCTGCCTTTGGCCACAAAACAGAGTATAAGAGCTGGGAACGATCGGATTGCCAAGGTAGTAACACTAACATCCATTTCCTTGATGACTTGGCTGTTGCTCTCCCTCTTGTGTATGTGTGTGTGTGTGTGTGTTGGCATTGATCCCTCTCACCTCCATCGATGTGTTTACACAACTCAATCCAAACATGGACACGCACACACAAACGCACGCACTTATTCTCTACGTGTGCTGGTGTGCTTTTTCTTTGTGCTAAAAATACCGCCTGTGCAAAGTAAACAGGCAGCGTCTGCAGAACAAACAAAGCGTGGAATCAGCTACTGCCTGTGGAAGGCGCCATCCGATAAGAGATGGAAGAGGTATGGCGCCCATTCAATAAGGTTTGTTGTTGTGTTGTATCAGGTGGGAGTGATGAGGGTTGGGGGTCAGAACACCAGAGACGCGAGACCGTGGGGAATTGATAGACATTGCTGATACGCATTGATGTAGGTGGGTGCATTTGAATGCGTGGCGCGTGATGACGCATTCGCGGTCGATGTTGATGTCGTCATTTGCTGGCTGGGATTACTTCAGTAATAACCTTGATCCCGAGTGTGACTCGGTGTGTGGGGCTCATGTATTGTCGTTCATTGCCGAAATGAATTGGTAATAAGGAATGAAACGAAGAGTTGATGTAAGACGGGTGTGATGATGGTGGTGATTGATGGGACTCCTCTCTCTGCGAGATCTGTATCATCGATATCGGCCGAGGTGATGCAGATATTACTAATTGGAAGGTACTGGAAGCAATTAGTAGTATTGGTGGTGGCGGTTGTGGATATGTCGAACGCCTTGAGTGGCGTTGCAAGTCATTAGGAGATGGTAGACCAGTTGGTGGTTCAGATGATCGGCTTTTCCATAGTTGACCATTGGTGAATGAATCATTTATGGGAAATCTATGCATGCCGGATGACGCAGGTTCGTCCAACTATGTGGTGGCCACCCTTCCGTCCTTCCTGACCTTGTGGATCTACCTTATTCTTGTTTGATTTGAAGTGTGACTCTTAGCTTTGGTAAGACCTTCTCATTGGCTGGAATACCGTGGATGCCTATCGAAAAGGATGACAGTGGAAGTGTGGTGGTCTTTTGTCGAGGTCGGGGGGTAATGTCGAGAGTGCGGATGATTGAGTGTGATGGCCTGGTTGCGTCAGTGTGATGCAGGCGAACCAGTTCGGACGCATGGCTTGGCACGGACAGGTGCGTCCTTGCGCTTGGATTGGAGAGCATGTGGTTTGATGTGAGGTGCATTGAAGAGGTGAAGGAACAGTGGGCGGCAATTTTTGATGTTTAGTAGATTTACCCAAGGTCGTCAAAGATGTTAGGTGGATTGGTGTTTTCCATTTGAACCAGTAAAGTTGAATTTGGTGGATGGAGGGGGGAACTGAACAATGTCAGTCAACTTGGGGCGTTGAGGACACGGCTTGAACGCAATTGCAATGGAGGCATGGGAGGTGACGGCTGAGTGGTTTGACACCAGGCAGCATCCCTGATTTAATAGTTAAAGAGATGTCATTGGAAGTGATTGCCATAGCCCTGTTATGATGGGCGGCGGGTGTATCGCGGGACGCATCGGCACAAAGGGTGGCCTTGGGACTGAAAGTATGTCATTTCTCCGTATAGCCGTCTCTCCCTTTGGTTATGAGCTTGTTGGGTGGTGAACCCATCAGTAGTAGCACATTTTGTGAATTTGGCCTCCTCTCCAAAGTGAGCCGGACCGGGAATGCCCAATTTGCAGGAGTGTTTCATGAAGGAAGGTCCTCAGTTAACATGAAGAGGCTATTCTGTAGTCCAGGAGCGACATTAGGAGTCGAGGGGTTTCACCCCTTCTGGCATTCAACCTACGATTTCACTTGTTGATCATTTTGACTATTTGGCCTGATGTAGGCGTTACCCGAGTGGGTTGGCCGTGAAGGTAAGTGTACGACAAGTTGAGACACCGGTAATGAAAGGTTTATAGTTAGGAGCATGCGATGGGCCAGAGGCCGTTCAACTGATGCACATCATTACCGGTACTTTTTGATTATCAACATCATCACTGCCACCACCGAGCTACCATGACTGTGTTTGTCGGGAATCAATCACACCGCCGCGGTGTTCCTGCCTGAATAGAGGACATGCGTACACACATACAAACAGTCACATAGGTCTATAAATCACACACACAAGGGAGGCGCAGGCACACAATCCGGCCTTCCCAGTTTTGTGTACAAATGAGAAACATACACACACACACATACAAACACACGCACCCGGAATGT
Organism: Taenia saginata; assembly: GCA_001693075.2. NCBI lineage: Eukaryota > Metazoa > Platyhelminthes > Cestoda > Cyclophyllidea > Taeniidae > Taenia > Taenia saginata. Next base: position 164,678 of record LWMK02000118.1, read on the forward strand.
AAACGATGATTCAGCAGCAGTGCAGGAGAGAGAGAGAAGGCCGACGTCGCTGTATCGCAGCGGGACAGGTCCGATGAGGTGACTCACAAATGATAAACAAAGACACACACACACACACACACACACACAAGTTTTCGTCCCCAATTTTTGTGGTGGCTGAAATTGGGAAGAGACTAGGCTGGATGAGGTCCTTTGCTGCACATATCTACATTAGTGAAAGTCAAACACGTTGAGAGGCAGAATTGTCTCCTGCCGTTTCGTATACACTCAAATCCCTCTAGTAAGTGCGGGTGGGGAGAGGGCGGTGCAGCGATGTCTCGGATAGTTGTCCCAGGCGATTCCAAGGTGGTGCCAAGATCGGTATCATACCGTCTGCTACTTATGTCGAAGTCAATGTATGCCGAGGGAGCATGATTCGTGGTTGTGGGTTAAAGTTTGTCAGTTCTGATTCCGCACATCAATCATACCTGTCAAATGCGCAAACGCACATCAATCATACCTGTCAAATGCGCAAATCCATCGCTTGTTGTGTTGGTGGTGCAGTTGCCACTGCTGCTGGTGATATCGCAGTCTAGATGCGCATTGCACGTGTGATGAAAGGCAGGAAGAGGTGGAGGGGAGACGTGGTGGTGAGGGGGTATGTCGGTGTTAGTGCAGTTAGTGTTGGTTACTGGTGAATTTTCCCACTTTGTGCAAATGTCAGTGTGATGCTTTGAAGTTTGTTTACCTAGTGAATTGGCGAGATTGTGGGTGAGGGTAGGTGGCAGTTGGTTGAAGGCTGAGGTGTTTGTTTATTGAGTAGCGTGTGGGTGGTTTGTCTTTCAGGCGGTAGGCGGTGTTGGAGGTTTGGTGAGCGTGGCGTGTTTCAGTGAAATGGATGCGTGGAAAATGGGGACGAGGTTGTCAGGTAGGTGGATACGTGGACCTTGTTGGACCTCGCCTTCTTACTCAGCCAGCATCTGCGATGCGAGTGGAAGTAGGGTTGAGTGTGTGTGTGTGTGTGTGTGTGTGTGTGTGTGTGCGTGAGATGAGCTGTTGTGCTGAAAGTGGCTCGTGGTTAATGGTTGGACAATGTGGCTGGAGAAGTGGACGGGTTGTGGTGAGGGGAGCACAAGACATGCGATGAGTGGTCGCTCGAGTGTGTGGAATGTGTGGTTCTTCGTGAGGGGAGGGGAGGGGAGGGGAGGGGCAGTGAGGGAAGGAGTAGCTGGAAGATGACATAAGCGGTGAGTGGTGAGCAGTGAGCGTTGCTTTGTTCATTCGAGACGTCGAGGCGGGCGTTTGGTTGTTGCTGTTGTTGTCGTTGTTGATAGATGGTTGGGTGGATGGATGGAGAGGTGGTGAGAGGAGTGGAGTTGGTGTGGTGACGATGTTGTGGAGGCGTGGGGTATGTGATGTGTACCCATTGGTTTGACAAATCACGTCAGGGTGTGCTTGCTAATTGATGGTGACATCAGCGTGGTGGAATGGTTGTTGTTGGTGTCGCCCCAATTGACACAGATCGATGGATTGGTGGTAGGGTGGTAGGGTAGTAGTCAGTGACGAAGGCGTCTGAGCCAATGGGAAGGCGAGTACACAGATGATTGGTGTTGGGGCGAGTAGGCAGGCGGGTAATCATGAGGTTGCGTGGTTGTTGTCGGTTTGCGGCAAAGTCGGCACTCACTCACTCACACACGCTCACACACACACAGTCACACACACAAACGCACAAATGCACACCCAAAATGCACATAGTTGTTTCCTCCATCGCGGTGGCAGTGGTAGAGGTGGTAGTGGTGTTGGCGATGGTGGTTGGTGGATGACCAGTGGTGCTGGTGGTGTTGGAGTTGTTATCGCGACTGCCACGTGGTGTTGTTTGTTTCAAATGTTGTGGGTGTTTGGATGCACTAGCTAGTGAACAGACTCGTGACGAGTGAACAGTGCTGTGGCGTGGCATGGGGAGAATGGTGGTGGCGTTGGTGTTGCTGTTAATGCTGCCACGAGGTGGTGAAGGATGGGGATATGGTGGATTGACGCTTGAGGCTTGTGGGAGGGAGGATTGGTATCACTGAGACAATCATGGTGGTGAAGTTGGTGTGGGTGGTGAAGGGTTGGGAAGAACACCGCCTTGATGGAGGGGTGACTGGCTGTATGGTGTGTACATGCAGTAACAGTCCAATCGCCCTGTGTGTGTACGTTGTGGCGGTGTTGTAAGTTGAGGTGAGTGGCGCCGAATGCAGGTATCACGAATGTCAAGTCGTGTGTGTGTGTTTGTGTGTGTGTGATGTGTGTGTGTGCGTGTGTGGGTGAGTGTTTGGTTGTGTGCGTGTGGATGTGAGTGTGTAGCGCAGAAATGGCACAACCGAGCGTAGATGGCGACAGATATAGAACGCATGCAACAAGTGTATGAGGTGTATTGAGGTGTGGTGTTTGTGGCGTGGGTGGAAGATGAGTGAAAACTGTTGTCTTATTTTAGACGAGCGTGTGGCCTTTTTGCAAGCTGAGGTGGTTCGGTTACGGGATGTAGTTGAGCGGAAGAAGCTACTTTCTGTGCATTCGTCGGGATCTCCGTCGCCTTCGTCGGTTGTAGCGTCACAACCACAGCGGTGTGGCTCCAACCACGCCAACTACCCGCTTCCCCTACAAAATTCTCCCTCATCTGAAATCAATGACGCAGGTAGTGGGCATTGCTACTGGCCGAACTGCTGCCACGTTGCCACTTCGTCTACTAGTCTCAATGCGTGAGTCAGTGTTTTATTGGTAGCAACAGAGATGTTGGGTTAGGAATGGGGACAAAATGAGGATTTAAAGGTTGGGCGTGGTTTGCTTGCATCTCAATTCCGGATCCGTCGGTTTAATCGTTTATCTGAACAGGCCATTGCGTCTTCACGGGTTTATCGTGATTGAACGATCACGTAATCACTGATCTTTTAAAAAGTCATTAGGTAAACGAACGGAACCGCTTACACGATGTTCGGCTTGACGTGATGTGATGACGGATGAAGCGGACATGTCATAAACCAACAACTACTGACAATTCATACAAACACCGAAATGAATCCAATGTCTTGCTTACTCGCTATGGCTTGAGAGGCAGGACTGGTTGTCACACTTTAGTTGTAGCGTCAGTTGGTCGTGGTTACCAATGTGTTTGTTTGTCTGTTTACTTGTTTGCCAAGTTATGCAAACATGTGCACGTACGACCCTTCTGCTTGCTTGGCAATGCATAAACACATACACACCCACCCACACATCGTTTCGTGTCTTTTGAGGTTGGCTGGCTGGCTGGCTGGCTGGCTGGTCGGTTGGTTGGTTGGTTGGTTGCGTGGTTGGATAGACAGTTGATTAGGTGGTCGGTTGAATCGCCCACCCTCCTCCCGTTCCTTCGCTTCCACCTCCTTCTCTGCCTTGTGCCTTCTGCATCGTGAAAGTAGCTGTTTCATTGGCGCTAAATCGGGACTAATGGGTTCCATATATCTTCGCCTAATTGGTGTTTAGAATTCAGACGCCTTGGGGCCTAATCAACGTGGGGATTGGCGTTTGGCCGACGACTTCCCCTTCCATTGAGAGAAGTGACACATTGTGTGGCACAGTGGGAGGGAGGGGTAGCACAGTACTTTCATGATGTCTTTTCCCCCTTTGGGCAGTTTAGGTGGCAGTGGAGAAAGACACTCTCTCTCCTTTTTTCTAATTTGTAAATGGTTAATTACGCTTGAGCAGGAAGCTTAAAACTGATCCACAATTTTGGTTGGACTTGGAGTAAACACCAGCTAATTGGCATCTACTACCCCCGTCAGAAGGGCTTTCCTAATCGAACTCACCAGTAATCTTTTCATAGGATTTTTTTAATACTAGGCTGCATATTGGATAAATAAACCAAAATTCGTAAAAAAGTGGCCAAGAAAAGTGCACTGGGGAAGATCAAGCTAGCATTCCCCCTCTGACCTTCACATTGTCGATTAATCCGTTCTAGACGGGCTGATAGTCATCAAGTGACTAAGTATTCCCCACCCTGTGCACCTACTGTATGGCTTGGATCTACTGTGTGGACCAGAGACCACGCATACCCGGTGAAGGTGTGATGACGGAGCACCTCTACCAAAACCGAGGGCTAAACAAGCAGTGAAGGCATTAATTAGCTCCCCTCTCCTCTCTGAAGTGCCATTATTTGCCCTCTCCTCCCTTTGGTCAACTTCTTCCATCAGCCATCTGGATTTAACCATTGCCGTAAGAAAAATACTCACCAACCAACCTTATCAGTCATCGCCTTTGGGTGCAACTGGGGAGATACGTGACCACAGCAGCACTGATTCCTCATGAAAATCCTACCGGATCTGCGGTTTTGCCCTGCCTTGGGACTCTTTTGGTGGGGTGAGGAATGCCGCTGATCTTTATGCCCGAAATCAGAGTTAAATAACCAAGAAGGATATTCTACATGGCTTCTTGAGAAAACAAGACATTGCTCCTATTCCCTCTGGCCTCGTTGTTCTCGCCTCAGATCTGCCTATCCACATATATCTGAATTTTCCCTAACTTGTGAAGCGGAGGAAGTGCCGCGTGTTCACACCTTTGATGCCTTTATATAAGGACTGTTGACAGCTCCTTGGCAAACTTTTCCAAATAGTTAACGATCAGTATCGCTTCCATTGTTAATAGCTTTCCTACAGTTGCTGAAAATTAACATCATTTTTGGCCCCTCTGATGGAGGTCGTCACCGATTTTCCCATCCCTAGCAGATGCATTTCTCCCACCCCGCTAAGATTTAATCCCTCCAAGCAGTAGGAATCCGACTCGATGTCCTTTGTTATCGGGTTTGCTTCCTGCTGCCACCAATGTAGCATCCCACGACTTTCCTGCAGATGAAAGAAGACAAAATTCTCCCCCAGACGATATATTGTCAACCGTATAGAAGGGCTGAGGGCCTGTTGGCATGGCCGGGAGGCACAACAGCGGACATCCCAAATGACTCCTTTACCAGTATCGAGAGTTATATAAACAACAAACGTCTTGTATTAGGGTAAATACAGCTTGTTTTTAAGGTCATGCAATACCCCCAAGTGCATTCTAGGCACAGTCACCTTATGAAGCAATCAATCACTCAACAGTCTCATTTTAAGTTTGTTTCGCGAACTGATGGTCGAAAAGCACCTTTTTACAAATTTCCTTTTTTATTTCCGAAAAGTACCATTTTATTCCTTAAATACGATTTGTAAACATTTGAAGAATGATGTAAATCAATTAGTGATTGAATTGCGTTAATCAGACTATTGATTGACTTTTTTTGGGAAAAAAAATCAATACTCGTCAGCTGCTCCCTGAGCCGGATTAGTGGCGATCGATGAACGATCAGATGATCATCAGCTGATTGCAAGTGGACTTGACTCGCCTCACAAAAGTTACAAGTTCTTTTGCATTAAATTGGCCTTTTTTGTGTGGAGGTAACAAAAAGGGGCTGGTGGATGGGACAACAAGCTCCATGTACGCATCCTCATGCAAGTGATGGTAATGGACAGCAAACGATGGTAGTACGAGGGCGAAAAAAGAGCGAGGGAAGAAAAAAAACGCTCTCCTGAGCCTGCTCTGAAGCAGGGGTATGGGGGAATGGGCAAACGCAAGTTTGCTATCCCGCCGCTTGTTTACCACCGCTTTGGTTAGACCTTTTTTTTGCGCTTCAAGGTCGTTTGAAAACGTCTCAAGGTCGTTTCTTCTCCACTCTCTCTCTCACTCCCCATCTGTTTGCACCACCATGCATTTGGGCGGATTTTTTTTACCGACTGCAGTCTGTTTACTCCCTACGGTTTATCTATCACTCCGTCCATTCGTTTGCCTGCCTGCCCGTCTGCCTTCCTGTTTGTTTGTTTGCCTCTCGCTGTCTGTTCGACTGACTTTTTGAGCTATTCCAAGGCCACATGAGTCACTTGGACAGCTTTTTTTGCATTGCCATTTTAGCAGGTTAAACGAGATGGTAAACAACCCCCTGAGAAGCGGTGTTATTCAATGTCGGACTGGGCAAGGGTTTCAGATGTTGAGTGCGGTTTTATTTTCGGAGGAGGACGAAGTGGGAATGGAGTTAGAAGGCGTATATATCTGTTTGACTTGTATCCATCTCAGGTCCTCTAATCTGCCCTGATGGTGTTCGCGTCTATCCATCGATCCCTAGCCTGCAATCGCTTCTAGTCTATGCTTGGTTCCTATTCAGATCTATCTCCTATTGGATTTAGAGGGTTAGAATTGGCTGTTGGGGTACTTTATGCCCAAATGTACCCTTTCATCTCATTTGGTAGCCCACAATAAGTGTTCCCTGATATTTCTCCTTTTAGACATGCTGATGAAGCTCACGACCTGACTCCCGAGACCCTGGCTCAATTAGAAATGCGGATTTTCGAGCTTGAGATGGCCTACAAAAAGGTAAGTTTAAAATTGGAAGCATATCCACTGATGTTGCTTAGATGAGGCTTACTTTTTGTGATTTCCGTTTAGTACACAGCTGAATCGCATCTCGTGCGTAGCATGATGGATCACCTCTCCCGAAGATCAAAATATCTGGATCACCAAAGACAGAAAATCGCCTCCCAACCTATCTCTCATCCTCCTCCGCCTCCCCCTCCACCTCCTGTTCTCCATCTTGCCACTGGTGGAACAGCATTTCAACCGGCGTCCGTAAAAGGTTTGCTCTTTCATCCGATTTGATGAAATGTCGTCTCTTGGAGCATCAACTCAGGCAAAATTATTACTTCACAGTTCGACCAAGCCACCAAGAAGAATTGTGTGATCCGATGTTGCGAACGCTGGCCTTTTTGCAGTACATCAACGAGAATGGCGGACCAATAGTGATGCAGCCGAGTAGTAGAGATCAGGCTCTCCTGCTAAACAATCTCCTTCTCTCCCGAGAGAACGGATCCGAGGCGACAGAGACGATGGACAATGGAGCGCCTCGGAAAATGTCCCCATCCATGGGTGGTGGAATTAAAGAAGGTACATTAACAAGGCACAAACGGTGTCAGTATTATCCACTGAGAAACATTTGTCAGAACAGCTAAAATGTCCCATTCTAGGGCGAGGCAGTTTGCTTCATTTCTTGTACCTTTGAACCGTTTTTGAATTTAGCGAGAGTCGGCTTCTCAGAGCTAAAGTTGTTCGCGAATCGACAAACCGACTATGGACCACCAATCACAGCCCACTCAACTCCTGGTGGTGGTGTTCAGTTGTCTCTTTCACACCGGAAAATCCCAAATGTAATTAACTGCCGTAGATGCATTCCATTCGTTTTGTTCACGATTTGGCGGTACCTACGAATCCACTTTACTCATTCATAACTCCGTAAGCGGATACAGAAATTGGGAAGTAACGTATGCGTGACGTTGGTTATTAGTTTACCTCTANTCCACTTTACTCATTCATAACTCCGTAAGCGGATACAGAAATTGGGAAGTAACGTATGCGTGACGTTGGTTATTAGTTTACCTCTACCTTTATTGGAACAAAACTTCTAAAAAGTAAACAATAAAAATTCACGAGAATTTTATTCCTTCCCCTTTCTCGTCACAGACCATTTCAGTAATAGCAGCAACGCTGACAACGGCGTCGGTATTGGTTCACCACTTGTCAAGATAGAGGATTCAACCTCTGTTAATAATTCAACACCACCACCTCCACCGCCATCACAACCTTCATCAACAACGCCTGTTGTACCCACATCGACACAGTCGAAACGAGAGTCTCAGAGTCTTACAGAGGAATGCTCTCTGAGCCAACGGCATTTCTATCGCACTCAATGTATCCGTCCTCGCTTCACGTATGCCTCGCTCATCCGACAGGCCATCTGCGAGTCACCAAATAAATGCCTTTCGTTGAGCGAAATCTACGCTTGGTTGCAGAAGGAATTCCTCTACTTCCGACAGAACGAAGCCACATGGAAGGTGAGTGGAGATGTTGAACACACTTGCTACCTACTAATATGGGATTCAGTAGACCTGATTTTGGCATCAACAAGGATTGGGGATCTACCCCGGCGTCAGCCCACCTAACTCCATTTGCGGTGGAGTTGGTGAGGTCTGTGATGGTGTGAGCATGCCTTAGGAAGGATTTTTTAGGGGGTTGTGGATATCTCAATGCCCATATCGTGTGCTTATGGGGGGCTGTGTATGGTTGACTGCTATCCTGAGGTGCGCAGATAGCGATAATCCCTACTAACTTCCTGCGAGGTGGGGGAAGCTGCCTCGATTAGCGGTGACTGCACTGGACTGGCGTTTCCAGCCTATGCGAGCCAAATATTGCGACGTGTAAAGCGGTAATCATGCCCTCTACTTATTATCGCCTGAAGTGTTATCACTTTTCGCCCACGGATTTTCCATTTAACCCACATATTTTACTTGCTTGCGTTGTAGAATGCTATTCGACATAATCTCTCGTTGCACAAGTGCTTTCGGCGTGTTGAGACTGCGGGTGGATCAGTGTGGGTCTTCGACGAGCATGAGTGTCTTCAACGCAAAGACGGCAAACCGCCCTTGTAAGTGGCTATCAACCATCCATCTATCCACTTGCTATGATCTTTTGCGTTCACGGACTCCGTTTGCTTTCACACACGAACTTGTATGACATTTAACTCTCCTTGTAGTGGAGGTCGTGTTTTGGGTCGTAATTATTCAAATCGTTTAAAATCCACGGCCAATACTTCTCCCCTCTCCACTTCCTCGGTCGCATCATCAGCAGCATCGGCATCAGTAGCAGCTCGCAATCGACGTCTTTCAGCAGCCGAAAATCAACAAATTCACAACCTTCTACATCCACAGCCACCAGCACCACCACCGCCACCGTCAATAAGTGTAGGGGCGGCTTCGGCCACGACACCATTCAACGAATGTGCTATATCAGCTCGCAGCTCAGCTTCCACACCGGTGATGATGATGCCTCTTGTCAATCCCTCATCCACCAATTCCATCAGCGTTGCCACAGCAACAAATAACATGGCAGCATCACCTCCAACTGTGATGTGTGAAGAAGAGGTCGATGTGGAAAATCATTCGTGAGTTGTCCAAAAGAATAGTTCTATTTCGGGAAGGTGTGCCATAACCAATAAAGCCTTTTTATCTGACCTTTTCTAGCATTCAAATGGACACCAGTGAACTCTATGTTGCGGGCGGCTCAACATCGCCGAACCTCACCGGTGGTGTGGCAACCCTTCTGCCTCCAAAAAATATGGCGGCTTAGTTGGGCACGGGGCAGTAGGCCAATCTTGGCTTTGTAAATTCTCTCAACGCCATAATACACGGGATAGACCAAAGTGAAGCAAACCAAATTTTAGTCCTTTCCAAAGTCTAACTCCTCTATTGTAATAAAAAAAAGGTGAGCAGTGGTGTACGTATGTGTTGATGGTGTATTTTCACAATAAACGGTTCCTTTTTGTATGCGTTGCATGTAATGAGTCCTGGATGTTTATTTTTTTGTAAAAATTGGTAGGGCAACCTACAGGGTGATCGGCGAGGAAGGAACAGTGAATTTGGATCCCTAGACAGCTTGGGAGAATGCTGTCACCTTAGTAAACGGCACGGTACCGACGGTAATGGTAGCAGAAAATGTTGGATACCAAAGCGTTTCCGCATGATGTCATTGTAACACTTTGGCGCTTGACTACCGGCTTCGGTTTCGGTCACGTGGGTGGCTCCATTGCTCTAGTCGAGTGGACTGGCCTCCGTGCAATGTCAGCAGTCCCGTCCCCTCCGTTTGCTAAATATACACATGCTACTGTAGCGTCCCGTGGCCCCCTTTAAGGTAAAAGAAGGCATAGTACCAGGGCAGAATATGTATTCTGGAAACAGAGGGCTTGGGGGCTGTTAGTACGGCCTGGAAGCCGGCCAACCGGCCAGTGCAATATGGCCACCCAAGTCACCGAACAAACAAAGCATTACACAGCCCCTCTCTTCTTTCGAGCGTCGTCTCCGACGCTCCCCTTGGTCAGCCATCACAGCATAATCAGTACTGTGAGAAGCACCCACGAGCTAATCGTGACAGCCATCGAGATTCGAGCGCATGTGCTCTTGTAGCACTCGGTGCAGCAAATGCGCATTTCTTAGTCCTCCTCTCCCACGATAATGTGGCCCAATAAAAGATGGGGATACGAATCCAAGTTTTCGAATAAGCCGTGACACACGCAACATATTTTGTGATTCTAGGCATTTTCGATGCCGTGAGAGAAACGTGAGGGTATCGTAGAACCCTGAAAAAATGGGGCAATCGGACCTCATGGGGACGGGGTGCACGCGATTCGATTGCACAAAGTATAAAACGATGCAATCGAATGGCTTCCTGCAAAGTTGTTAGTAGCTTCCTTGCAAAGCACGAGGGCGAGGGAGGTGCCTAAGATGGACGTCAATCTCAGCTCTTCTGTTATGGGATGCGAGGAATTCTCCTATCCGTAGCACATGCACTTATTTCACACCACCAAAGTTGGGTCCGCTTTCCGCTGCCACCAATGTAGCGTCCCGAGACTTCCTTTTAAGGTAGAAGAAGGCCTAGTGCTAGGGCAGAATACATATATTCTGGAAACAGAGGAATTGGGGGCTGTTGGCTCAGCCAGAAGTCGGCCAACAGGAGTATACAATGTGACCACATAGGTNCCGGCCAACCGGAGCATACAATGTGACCACATAGGTAACCGAAACCAGCGGTTCGAACAAATAAAGTGTTACAGCTACTCTAGTATTATGCCTTCTNTCGGCCAACAGGAGTATACAATGTGACCACATAGGTAACCGAAACCAGCGGTTCAAACAAACAAAGTGTTACAGCTACTCTAGTATTATGCCTTCTNTGCTGGACTTGGAGTTCACGGCTAGCGTCGCTTCAGTTGTTAGTAGCTTCCTTGCAAAGCACGAGGGCGAGGGAGGTGCCTAAGATGGACGTCAATCTCAGCTCTTCTGTTATGGGATGCGAGGAATTCTCCTATCCGTAGCACATGCACTTATTTCACACCACCAAAGTTGGGTCCGCTTTCCGCTGCCACCAATGTAGCGTCCCGAGACTTCCTTTTAAGGTAGAAGAAGGCCTAGTGCTAGGGCAGAATACATATATTCTGGAAACAGAGGAATTGGGGGCTGTTGGCTCAGCCAGAAGTCGGCCAACAGGAGTATACAATGTGACCACATAGGTAACCGAAACCAGCGGTTCAAACAAATAAAGTGTTACAGCTACTCTAGTATTATGCCTTCTTTTGCCCTCAAAGAAGTCTCGGGACTCTACGGTCATACCCTTTCATTTACTAGAATTAAAATTTTTAGAATAACTACGGCATAAATACCGATATCCATAGCTATGCGTGGCTGACCACATACTCGGTAAGGTAAGTAATCCGAAATCACTATAAACTGCCAGCAATTGAATTGCTGGAAAGGCTAGCTTACGTAGTGTGTCTCGTCATATCGTCAAAAATGTGCTCAATAGTGCCCGTAAAATGTGATAATACATTAAAAAGAACAAAAATTATTCAGATGAATTGTTAAAAACAAACATCAGATAAAGGATAGGACGTATGCGGAATATCTAATTTGAAAATATTTGGATGGGGATAGCTTGAGGTATGCAATAACACGTGGTGCTGATGACTAGTGCAAAAATTACAATTTTCATAAACTTGGGCTTTACATAACTATAATTAACAAAACAATGTTACTATCTTATGTGTAGAATATTAATTGTCTTAATGAACTGTTTGTGTTGCGGCAATGTAAAGTTCTGCGCCTGAACCAATCGTTTTTCGAGTCTGCTTCTATCATGGAACACGATGAAACGTTTGACGGTGAAGCTATTCCGGTGTATGTCACAGCTGTTTCATTCATTGGCCTCGGGAAAACGAACCATGATTTTCTCAAAAAGCAGGTTTGATAAGCTACCTCCTTTTATTCCCTTTTAGCTCCATCATCTAGTCAAATCCAAAAATATGCATGAGCTGCTGGAAAACTCGAGTGACCTCAAATCAATGCTGTTGGGTTTGCAAATTTTTAAGTTTTGCGAAATTTCAATTGATACGGAGAAACAGGATACTCGTTCAGATGCTTATAAGGTATCTTTTCCCTCATCGATACATGTTGCCGACTAGGTAAATATTTTTGTTGAAGAAAAGAAACCCCAAAATTTGAAAGCCCAATGGACAGTTAACACTGATGGATCGATGCGAATGGGTGGATATTATGCGCTGAACAATATTTTTAGGAAAGGTGAACGCTTTGAGATTGAGGGAAGCGTAGGAAGTGATTCATCGAAAATGAGGTGGGTGGGTTTTGAAGGAAAATAGAGCATTTGCCGCTTTTCAGATTCGCCACCTTCACTAAGCCCTTTGAGAGGAATCCCAACATTAAATTGAGTTTTGGCGGCTCTGACTGCAGCTATGACCACTGGTGGTCAAAGATTTTGCGTAACGAAAGCTCCATTTTTGCTGAACTTAGCGCTCTCTCACGATGGGGAGTTCAAAAGCTTCATTGGAGTAATGTTTGGAGAGAAATTGAGGCGTCAAGTAAGTTTTATTTTCACGAATTTTAAAATTCTAAAATAGTCTGCCGTTGTGTTTGCTTGTCGTTTTAAGGATACGGTTGTTATTGTTGTTGTTGTTGGTTATCGGATGCTCTGTCTCGAATCACACCATTTTTAAGCAACCCATTTCTCTTCTCGAAAATCACAGGTCTGTCAACACCGTTCAACTTAAGGTTAGAAAGCGGCGTCAGCTTGAAAACCAATTTCCGTCACACCTTGGAAGTTGACTCTCGAGATGATCGAATACTTCCACAGAGCGGTGCGTTACTCCGTCTGAGTCAAGAGCTAGCTTTTTTACATCCTCCACCACCACGAACTGCCGTGGGCCTTGAGACGTCAGCTCCGTAAGTGCATAGTTCTTTGGGTGCTGAAGGTTCTTGATTTCATTGTGTTCTTTTCATGCCTAAGGGCATTTCAGGTTCTACCATTTTATTACAGTGTACTGATGAGATGTTTACTGGTTGCCAAGATAGCCTCTTTGTTGACTTTTTATTTCTATCTCAAGACACTAAAGCGGGACAGAGTAGAGAGGCTGGGGGGGCGTTGATCGAACTGAGTTTTGAAGACAGCTTTGCCGAAGTCTTCAAGGACTGGTAGGTTCACACGATCAGGCAAGCTGTTAAAACGAACCACTACTGGGCTGCAATAGTTTGCTTACTTCATAAATGCTTCGAGGTACAGTGGTTTCGTAGAGTTATCTTGACGGTGTTGGTAAGGACTGAGAAGCCACTCTAAGTCAGACCTCGTCCGGTAGTAGCCCTACAAGTAGTCTGCTGTTTCACCTACTGGGTGAATTCCAGAAGTATGCATTTTCGCGTGTTTTCTTTTTTTTGTTTCCGTTTAGATCGGATGAGAAGAGATCGGTACAGCTGCGTTTGGAGGGCATTCTGCAAAAGCCTTTTCGTCTAACCGACTGGTTGATCGCTGAAGCAACCTTATCCGCGGGATTGGTGCATTCTCTCAGTGGCCATCCGGTGAGCGACGCCTTATTGAAGACTAGAACTCCCCCTCCCCCTCAAAATGTTCATGACCTAGGGTTGGGCCCGTATGAATGCGTGTCTGATTTCCCCATCCGTGTGTGGGGTTATTGGGGCGTGAAATGAGACCATGTGTTCTACTAAGTTTTGCGACGAAACGGATCGAGTTAATTTGCAGCAGCAAATAGGATGTGGTTGCTGGTGGGTAGCTGATGTCGTTTCTGAGAGAATATAAGGTCGAGTGTACAGTTTTTGCATTTCGTGTATTCCGATTTAGTCGACAGTTAGACCTCACAATGCGGGTATCATGACATCCACCAGGGTGCTCTGTTAACCGACCTCGATAGAGAATTATTGCTCGTAAAGGTAGCGAGTCATCCCTCTATCCGTCCATCCATCTCCGTTGCATTAATTTGGATTCGCTGATGGACGGTGACCAGTCTGAAGTGGGTCACTGAATCGAGATGGATGGAATGATGTGGTTATTGTATTCTTCTTTCTTTCCTTTGTTCACTTTATTGAAGTAGCTGTTTCCGGCTCATCATCCACATTGTCCACCACTATTACCACCGTTTTGGTGCCAGTTTAGTTTAGTAGTTTTGGTTCAGCTCACCTTAGCCTAGCTTAGTACAGCACAGATCGGGCGTTCAGGTCACCTTACGGTGACTATTCGTTACGAAGCATTCGTGGAAGTTACTTGTTCAACTGGAAGTCCCGCTCAGCGGTTGTGTGGTTGTTTGTGACTATATAGCTGATAGGACAGCCATCACTCAGCCTGATTTTGATACGCCCAATCGAGGCACAACTTGTAGTTATGGAATGACGCGTGGGACGGCAACTATTCGCGAACAAATTTCACCTCCGACGAGTTGGCCTCCACATTGGTTGAAAGGCGTACTGGGAATGAAACGGACAGGCTCTCTTGAGATTGCACCAACAAGGTGAATCAGGTTGCCCTAAGATGGCGTATGACGGATGGTTTTCTGTCGTAACCATCCTCCGCTTGTCAAGTAGTTGTTGGCGTTCTAAGGACTTTTCCCGAATGCGGCGACAGATCTTAAGTACTTAATCTTTTGCATGCTCAGGTTTCAACTGTCGATCGATTTTTCCTCGGCGGTCCAATGGAATTACGAGGCTACAAATTTTACAGTGTAGGCCCGTGCGAGCCCCAGCTGGTGCCATTGGCTCTGAACCGCGGCAGTGTGGATGAGTCGGGCGCAGCCTCGGAAAGCCCCAGCTGCCCTACTGGTGGTTTGGCCTCTTGCTTTGCTGGACTCCACCTCTACACTCCCCTACCCTTCATCACTTCAAGCACTGCCGCTTCTTTTGCGAGACTGCATGCCTTCGCTTTGACAGGTGAGCTAGAAACGGATTCCAGGGTGCGCTCTATTTCGAGGATGGGTCATGCGGCCGATAGGCTTGACACGGGGGAAGATAGATGACAAGTAATCTTTTGGATGACTCCCTTCACTTCCCTCGGCCTTGGCCGCTCTCTTACTTCTGAGCCAACAGGTTCAGAGAGAAGTTGGTGCTTCAGAAATAGAGAGGAGGCTCATAGGAGAGTAGATTTTTGCTTAGACTTTGCGTTTCTTGGGCTCGGTGGATGGTTTGTGGTGAGTGGACATGATCAGTACTTGATTATGGGCATGCAGACGGGACTGATGCACGCCTGAGCAGACGGATGGGTGGTTGCGTCGGGAACGGGAACACATGTCGACTATTGAATGGAAGGCCATCCAAAAGGGACAGAATGAAGTGCTCGGTGAGTAAATAATTACCACAACATCCGAGAGCACTAAGAACTATGATTGAGTGCTGTTCTGCTATTTTTTTGGTCTAAAAAAGATTTATTTTTCCACTGCCCCCTCTCCAAATTCAAGGATGTCTCCTAGCCGATCCGATACGGGAATGGAGACTGGCGCGCGCCTCTGGCAACCGATTTTCCTCCGCTTTTCAAGCAACCGCGGCGTCAGTTGTGGGAGCGGGTTTGGTTCTGCGATTTGCTGGTGCTCTTCGCCTCGAAATCAACTACTGCGTTCCCCTTGCTGGCTCACCCTTATTCCCCGGCGTCGTCTGTCCTGCACATCTACCTAAGCCTGGTTTTCAGATGGGATTTGGAATGAACTACTCCTAGTCAATCTCTCTTAGTCCTCTAAAACAGTTTGATTTGGTAAATTTGAAATGAGTTCTTACAAAATCTACCAGTAGCTGGTGACTCAAGCTCTTTTTTCTCCCAAAATATTTATTCTTGTATGGGGCGTCGGGGTGATAAAACCGAAACGTTTGCATGGATGTATCTATTACATGAAAGGGTACCCGAACGTCCCCTTATCCGGTGTAAGGGGAGGATATGAGTCGTCTCTAAGTTTTCGGTCTACACCTTTTGGCAATTAACATGAGAGGACGCGCACGCGTGGATGTAAAGTTGGCAAAGAGGTGGATGGTAGCCGCATTTATAGTAGTAGACGCACTATGCGGCTATTGGCATTTCCAAAATCCTAAGACACACGTCGCTATCTGTGGGCACGGAATACGTGGTGGAAAGGGCGAGTTACACGTAAGAATTGTCAAAGAACGGCTGCCACCTTTTAGTAGAAAATCTTAGCTCAACTATTCGGCCACAGATCGTCCCGATGCGTTTTGTCCAGCGCCGATGCGGTTGCTGGACTACCTGACCCTAACGCCCTAAGTTTTATTGGTTAAAAGAAACTCGTGTCAAACTGCATTTTTTTTCCAATTATTCGGTTACTTNTTGCGGTTGCTGGACTACCTGACCCTAACGCCCTAAGTTTTATTGGTTAAAAGAAACTCGTGTAAAACTGCATTTTTTTTCCAATTATTCGGTTACTTCTGGTAAAACTTATTTTTTGAAACAATACCAGACGTTAAGCCTGGTAGAAAACTTTAAAAAAGAAAGTAAAACGTAGTATAATTCATGTTTGTTGGAATCCATTCTAACAAACGGTTACGTGCAGGATGGATGGATTGGTAAGTAAGTAATCAAATAATAAGCGAAATATTCCTAAACAAAACTGGTAGCGCATTTGGTTTAAATTCAAAAGCGACATTAATGAAATGTTTGTGCGGAATTCTACTCGCAAAATAATAGTAGGACAACGAAATTTTCGCTAAGGTGGCCTTCTTTTGAATTTGCACGGCAATTTACGCAAATTGTTGTAGCGTCCCGAGGCTCCCCTTAAGGTAAAAGAAGGCGCAGTACTAGGGCAGAATATATATATTCCGGGAACAGAGGGCTTGGGGGCTGTTGGCACGGCCCGGAGGCCGACCAACCGGCTAGAACAAGATGGCCACCCAAGTGACCTAAACCGGTAGTTCGAACAAACAAAGTATTACAGTTGTAGTCTTGGAAATTTTCTGACAGTAAAAGAAGACATAATAATATGGCAGTTGATAGATTCAGCTAATAGAGAGATTTAGGCCACTAACATGGCCAAACGACCATTTGACATGATCAAAGCATTAAGGTTATCTAGGCAACCATGATAGAAACCAGAATTTAGATGAACAGAGTGTCGCACCAACACTTTGTCGTCTGAGTCATGTTAACCTGTCACACTAACGTACGCATTAAGCAAGGTGACGAATTTAGATTGCAGTATAGAACCATGAGGCAAACCTAAAGACAACAAGGATGGTATACTTGCACAGAATAAGTGTAGTGAATGAACAAAAAGAGTAGTGACTACCTGCACGGCACAGACACCAGCCCAGCTGCCGTGGGCAATGTGGCCAAACTTGGTCTTGAAAATAGAACCGAGAAGTAAACACCCAAACTTGCTACAGTAGTCCCTACATATTTAAAATGCAGTGCTAAACATATCATATTTTGAATAGAATAGAAGCTCTTGCGTGATAACCTTAGGAAGGTGTATAAGCAATGTAGCGTCCCGAGGCTCCCTTTAGGGTAAAAGAAGGCATGGTACTGGGGGTAGAATGCATGTATTCTGGAAACAGAGGGCTTGGGGGCTGTTGGCACGGCCCGGAGGCCGACCAACCGGCTAGAACAAGATGGCCACCCAAGTGACCTAAACCGGTAGTTCGAACAAACAATGTATTACAATTGTAGTCTTGGAAATTTTCTGACAGTAAAAGAAGACATAATAATATGGCAGTTGATAGATTCAGCTAATAGAGAGATTTAGGCCACTAACATGGCCAAACGACCATTTGACATGATCAAAGCATTAAGGTTATCTAGGCAACCATGATAGAAACCAGAATTTAGATGAACAGAGTGTCGCACCAACACTTTGTCGTCTGAGTCATGTTAACCTGTCACACTAACGTACGCATTAAGCAAGGTGACGAATTTAGATTGCAGTATAGAACCATGAGGCAAACCTAAAGACAACAAGGATGGTATACTTGCACAGAATAAGTGTAGTGAATGAACAAAAAGAGTAGTGACTACCTGCACGGCACAGACACCAGCCCAGCTGCCGTGGGCAATGTGGCCAAACTTGGTCTTGAAAATAGAACCGAGAAGTAAACACCCAAACTTGCTACAGTAGTCCCTACATATTTAAAATGCAGTGCTAAACATATCATATTTTGAATAGAATAGAAGCTCTTGCGTGATAACCTTAGGAAGGTGTATAAGCAATGTAGCGTCCCGAGGCTCCCTTTAGGGTAAAAGAAGGCATGGTACTGGGGGTAGAATGCATGTATTCTGGAAACAGAGGGCTTGGGGGCTGTTGGCACGGCCCAAAGGCCGACCAACCGACTCAGTACAATATGGCCACCCAAGTGACGGAAGCCGGCAGTTCGAACAAACAAAGTACTGCGTTTGTTGTGACAAATTTTGACCTGCTTTTATAAAAGTTAGCCTGGCATCTGGTCAATTTCGNGCGTTTGTTGTGACAAATTTTGATTCGCAGCGACCTGCTTTTATAAAAGTTAGCCTGGCATCTGGTCAATTTCGGTGTCTTCCTGGGCCCTCTGTAATCAAACGCAAATGCCTAACAGCATTAGATTTTTTAATATTGTCAAAATTTTTTGAATTTAACTTTAGGATTTGACTGCAAAAATTAAAAGCACACAACGCTACATAATTAATGGGTTCAAATTAGGGTTTGCTGTATAAGTAAACAAAAAACTAGGGAATTTTTATATTTTATCCAAAAATTATTTGTAATTTAGTGATTTGATAATATTGATGCTATTGCATTGGTCTGAGTTTTGGTGCGCATTTAAAGCCGTGAATACTTCTGCTTAGCGTGTTCTTTGGGCTTCCATCGTCATTGTTTTGTGCCTTTCGCTTATTTTGAGGACAAACCTGGGTCCGTGGCGTATATTTTAGTATTTATGTTTTATACCCACAAGTTTCTGCATTGCCTACGGGCGGTTGCAACTTCGATATTTCCTTTGTGATTTTTTGCAAGCTACACCTTATTTTTGCATATTGCTTCTGCTCTTTTGATTTGTTTTAATCTGTGTATGTTGCAAAAACTAGGCTCTCTATTTATGGTCTGCTTTGTCTTGCTTTGTTCACATTACGCTTCGATCTTTTACCTTTTACCAGATGCAAAATGGTTTGCCTCCCGCGCTCAGTGAAAATTGTTGGTAGGTATTTACTTTTTGGTTCTTTTTGCCCTTTTCTCTAATTTTAAGTTTCGCTTCTTTTTACTTTTAGTTCACGATGGGAGGAATTTGGACTACCGCGTGGCTGGAAGCAAAAAGAGTAGGCGATCCTTTTTGCCTTTCTATTCCCTTGTAGCTCCGCAGACTCGCAGGTGGCGTGTGATTTTTATCGGGGGAGAAAAAAAGCAAGCTACTGGGATCGTTGATGAACAGGATGGCTTTCCACGATGGGATTGTGAAGTGCTAATGTGAGTGCTAGGGTGTGGGAAAATCTATCGCGTGATGTCATGTGATTCCTTGTTATGTGTNCGTTGATGAACAGGATGGCTTTCCACGATGGGATTGTGAAGTGCTAATGTGAGTGCTAGGGTGTGGGAAAATCCATCGCGTGATGTCATGTGATTCCTTGTTATGTGTGGGTGTGTTGCAGGGCCGTGTCATAGGCTAATTTGTTTTTTACTAGGTAATACTATTGCGTCAGATGAGTTCTCTTTTTCACCTTGCATCCCTGCGCACCTGCCAATGATTCACACATTTTTTTCTAGTCATTAATCAACTTGAGCAGCTAGACCTTCTCAACTTATTTCTGCCTTTCGTGGGTGGTGGATGATTCATTTCGCGCTTGTACATCCATTCGCCCATTTTACTTCATCCCATTCATATGTATGATGAGCAATTCTCCTTTCCATTCATTGTAAAGCGTCACACCTAAGCCTGTGGACAGTGTGCGAATGCTGGTGGTGGACGGGAAAGAGCGCGAGGTGGGCCAAGTAATCATCTCGCTGGCTGACTTGCCTTGGCCGCCGGCGCCACCACCAGCCCTTGTGACTTCGCAGCTCCACGTTCGCGAACTTCAACCGACCAAACACAACCCTCTTCCCTGTGGTCAGCTTTCCTTTTGGATATGGGTCCTCGACTATTGGCCGGAGGGCACGGTTCCGGTGGCTGCTTCGGGGTCATTGCACTCTAAACACAGTACACTTCGTGGATCACTCTCTCACCTCGGAGCTACCCTCAAATCACAGCAGCAGTAAGGCGAAATGTGCCACCTACTTACAATTTTTCTAAACAGCATTAGCGACGGTTGAGGAGCAGTGCATTAGTAGTTGTTAGGACTTTGCATGCTCCACATTCTTCCGCCTCCAATATTTTTATTCAACTGGGGTTTTTTCTAAGAATTTGGAACTTTTCTCCTCCCGTTTTAACTGTTCAACACTTTTGCAAAAGCCGTCACAAGGTAGTTGATGGTTAAAGGTCACCCATGGACTTGTTGAGAAGACTCATAGTCTTTGTACTACCCAGGGCAGAAAGATGCTCAGTAAAGAGTTTATTTCATTCAATTTTGGTACTGGTTTGTTTGTCAATTGCCTAACCGCATAAGAGAAGGTCAAAGGTGGCTTCAACACCTCCTCCATTATGAGTCTCAGTGAACTGCCTTCATTCAGCAAAGTCTTCAGCGAAATCGAATTTGTTGCTCAATTGGGTTATACCTCAAATCCGCCTTGAAGACATTCTAGTCTGAATAGTGGTCTTTTTATCCCAAACGCCATCATTGCTGTGTAATTAATTTTAAACAACGTAACCAATTTGAGTAACTTAATTAATCACATCTCTCAGTGGTTCCACCATGACACCTTCTACTGGCGACGGTCACTCACGTTTGGGGGCCAAGCTCCGCGACATGAAGAATCGCGTACACGGTCGTGGTGATAACGGTAGCTACGTCTCCTCTTCTACACGCCAATCTCGATTAATAGAACAGCAGCAGCAACCAGAAGAAGGTTCTGTGATTATGGGAGCTTCGATAATCTCTTCTCATCCGGGTGTTGGACCTATGGGTTGGACGACTGGAGCGTCGGATTTGACTGGAGGTGTTCTAGGCGGCGGTGCTGGAGGTGGCGAATCGACTCTACTTTCAAATGGCATAGGCGGTGGAGGAATTGGAACCGCGACCAAGTCTTATAATCCGCTCGCGTCGCAGGATGAAGATGACAGCGGTGGGATGGAGAGTAAATCAGGACGGACGCCCTCGTTGTTCGTGGGTGAGACCTTAGCAACACCAGCTCTTAATGGAAGGTCGGGAGAGGGATCGAACCCCACATCCTCTCGCGGTGAAGGTGAGTGCCAACTTTTCGTCATGGGTGTTGATGCTATCCAAAAAAATTCAGTCTTTTACGTCAAAGCGCTCCTTTAACTCAGTGTCGACACCACACTCCACTGCTAGAGGTTTTGCATCGATCTGACGGCCAGAACTAGGTTGGTGTTCCACCCACTACTCAAGTGTTCATGGGAGCGTGCGACGGTCGTTTCGTACATACAGCACAGGTCGATATAGGTCCACATCATTTAATCTACTTTCCCGTCGCTCAGTGACTGGGTGACTGAGAAGCACACTATTCTGCTCTAGCCAAAGCCTTTTGCAAACACATATTGGTAGCCATGGTGTCGGAGTTTACGCCTTCTTTCACACTAGCACATCGTCAGCATTACACGCTGTTCTATGCACGTGTCTATGCACACGTACGCATTTACCCTCCCCTCGTCACCCCCTCACTCACTCATTACCATTGTTGCCTGCTGCTTTGATTAGCGACGGTATCTTGATCAGACCACACCACTGGCCTCTGTTATGCGCACCGGTTGTTGGAAACAGTGGGGTTGGTAGAACAGGTGCACTTGTCGCTCACTACAGCTGGCAGCAATAGCATCACTGACAAGTTGGCATCGCAATTCCAGCTTCTACTTCTGGTACCAGTGTGAGTCTATGCCAAAGGCACCTCCGAACGCAAACGTCTTGTACCGCCCTTATAGGATGATCCTGGCACTGCGTTGTTGATAACGCAGTGGAGTACACACCACACTATTTTATCGCCTGCGGTTTAAGTGACTGTGGGAGTTTTCAATCATGCGTTAGTGAATAACGCAGGCTGTGTGTGTTGGAGCGACTCACACTAACTAGCACTTAACCCTCCTCATCGTCAGATAGTGGTGCTAAAATAGACTATAGGGTGAGCAACATGGCATAAGGACGCGGTAATGCATGAATGGCGTCATCTTCGCAGACCTCGTGCCAAGTTGATATCATTTACACTTCATCCACCCCCTATGCGGGTCATCACGAACGCCTTGCACTCCTATTGGTTCGCTCAAGGTCGTTCCGACTTTGGTATCCTTCAACTTGTTGAGACCTCTTACACGTACCTTTCCATACTTATTAAACAAAAAGAACAGTAAAGATGCTAGAATCGTAGAAGAAGGTTCTATTTTTCAAATCAAGTCTTTGACAAACCTGTGGTTGGTTGCGTTTACGAGAGGAGCAACTAGGGCAATGTAAATATTGTCATAAGGTACATCAGCTGTCAATAACAGTTAGTCAATCATTGTTCGTTGTATGTTTGGTTGGTGTAACCGTTCCACTGTCATCTATTTGGCTAGGTAAATAGTTAACCATTCCACGAGATGGGCTATGCACTTGTTCACTCGAACTGCTAAATATGCGGACGGGTGTCACGAAGAGGTTTTATCGCATTTGCAAGCAGGTGTTGCCTTTAGATGAGCGCCATGCTCTATCACTTCTCCATTTGCATAATCACAGCGTCAACACCAGCAATATGTGATTGTGCAGCACACAAGGAGCGCGAGCTATGCTGTGACAATGAGGTGTGAAGTTGGGTGGAATTTGATTAATAAGTGCAAGGTTGACGATGGTAGATTGGGCGTTCAGAAGTGATTAGATTAGGGTTGGAAGAAACAGTACTGCTGGAAGGGAGGTATGACCGGGCAGCCAGATGGGAAGAAGTGACAATAGAAGGGGTGGATCTTTTTCAAACACAGCTATAGATTTGATCCAAAGAATAAGCGGCATCATTTTTCAGTTCTAAATCAAATTTCATTTAAATCCTTGTAAATGAACCTGTTCTCTAATTTATAGAAAGAGCGGTAAAGTGAGTGATTCTTGCATGGAATGCAATGATTTTTACCATGCAGTTTAAGCTTATCTCTCCCTCCAAAGCATCTCCCATTTTGCGCTCCTCTTCATTTCTTTCCTGCCACCGTACTTCCGCTGGTTGAAAAAATTAGTGTAGTGCTCCTATGGCCATGAAGGTTGTCCTGTTTTGGGCGAGTACCAGCCCAGAGGGTGATGCAACACCCACATTAGGCTCCAATGCCTTCCCACCCATTGGCAATCCTTTTTTTTACCTCCAAATCAACCGTTGGCTTGATTACTCACTCACGAGTAGCTGCGACTGAGTGGGGGCGGGAGAGGGGTTTGAAGCACTCAACAACTTCGTCGATTGTCTGGAGGTCACTGCAGCTGAGGGTGAGTGATGCAATTGGCTGGCGCATCGGTAGTGGACACACGGATCGAGGAGGAATTGGACCTGTGAGTTGGCTTCGAAGGGTCGAGTGGCTTGGAGGTGGATAGACGACTTGGGGAAGAGAGGTATTTGTGGATGAGAGAGAGGCGAGAGTCGCTCGGTGGATTGTTCGAAGTGACAGAACTCTGAGAAGGCGAAATCTGGATCAGGGATGTACTTGTAGGTGCGGAGGGCAGGGGAGGGGGTGGATGGGTCGGGGAGAGGGTGGGGAGAGGCGAGTGAACGCGTGGTCCAGAGTTGCTACTACCCTCCCTGCCTGCTAAAGAGCACCTCTCCCTCCCTTTCAAGTGTTGCTGCCAAAGAGGATGCAAATGCCAAATGGGGGTCGATACGGTTAGTCTATTTGCCTCCCAATCATTCGCCATCATTCATCGCTATTTCTGTTGATTCGCTGTTTGGCATTTTGCTGCCTCAAAGCTACTGACTGATTGCAGATCACCCTTCTCATTCCCTCTTCGGTTAATTCATTGTTTGATCGACCGATATTGTCTTGCATCTCAATGTGCTAATCTGTCTAGCGCCCCATCTAACCCCGTCGCTGTACTGTTGTCACCTATCTGTCCTCTCCTCATAGCAATCCACTCAGCCATGCGCACTCAAACACACACATCTGTGGCATTTGTGCTGACCCTCTTGATTCTCTTTCTCTCATCACCTGTGAATGATTTTTTGATCGTTGGTACACGTTCTTGCCTGCATAGCCTCGTCTTTCTACTGTTAATGTAGGAAGGAGTCGTCGCAAGGCGGTGGTGGAGCATTTGCGCAATAAAATGTCTCGCAGTTCTGTCAGCCTCAGCGAACTTGGCCACAAGATACGCTCCCGACGCTCCAGGTGTGTTGTCACAACCAATTGAGCCGTCTACTGAAATGCCCCCTGAGTAGTGTCAATCGCTCAACTTGTTTGTTTGTTTGTTTATTTGCTTGTGTAGCCCCGATGGCAGTCGGTGTGAGCAGGAGTGTAGAGGTGAGTGGCGTTGTCTTTCCGCTTCTTTTTCACTTTTTATTTCCTTGCTGAGTTGTGTGATAGGAGGAGAGGGATGTTAACCTGCATGCTTGTTTGGCCTCACCGTGGTGTACTGCTGAGTCGCCGCAAGTCCTCTCCTGAACCCTCTAGCGTTGAAAAGTGCCTCCGTGCTGGTGGTGTGCAGAAGGATTGGAAGGCTGTAGGGTTTGATGTGGTATCCATGCCACTCAAGTGGTAACTGAGGCGTGTAAATTTGGAGAGATGTCGTTCTGTTCCCCCTACGACCATCTTGTCCATTACTGCTTGCCTGTTTGCAATTTTTTTTAACGGGTCGACTGTGGGCGTCGGTGTGATCACTAGTGTAGCTCACTTCCACAGATTGTCTCTTACCTGTTGTCCTCAGCGCTCCTGGTGAATGCTCTTCCACTTCAGTTGTCACAGCACTTGCCTTCGAGTAGATTCTAATTCAGCTAGCCACAGTCTGTATAGTATGTTCCTTGATTAACTTCCAAATCCTGTTGCTGTGTTGTGCATCTGGTAGGTTTTGCTGAGGGCACGTTCCAAAAGTCGAGAGTGGGGAATGCATGGTTTTTGGTCTGCTCTTTCCACCTAGG
Source organism: Taenia saginata (assembly GCA_001693075.2). Lineage (NCBI taxonomy): Eukaryota > Metazoa > Platyhelminthes > Cestoda > Cyclophyllidea > Taeniidae > Taenia > Taenia saginata. The sequence continues at coordinate 189,717 of LWMK02000118.1, forward strand.
AGAATGTCAAGTCTTTTCTGGTCCGCTTCCTTTAAGGCGCAATTTTAAACCGATTTACCGCGATTATAGAGCTTATCTTCGGCCTTTTCTGGTAACCTCTACACCTTCACCCATCCAAAGCAATTGAGCTGCGGACAAATACCGGACATTTTTTTCCGTGAGCCTTATCAGCAATGTAGTGTCTGGGTTGTCCTCTGATGGTGTCTTAGACTTCGGCTGTAGTAATGGACAAGTGTGTCCGCCCTATTACCTCCACTGTTCTCAGCAGCCGGTGCGCATGACGGAGACCATTGACATGATCCAACCTCGTTATCATTGCCAATCAAGACGGCAAGCAATACTGGTAGTGCATAGTGCTGAAGGTGTACCCGAATGAGCGAAGGCATAAGCTCCGGTGCCATGGAAACCAACTTGCATTTACATAACATTTTGTGTATAGCAAAATGGCGGAACAATTAGCCACTGAGCAGCAAGGCAGTAAATTGATTGATGCAGCCACCTTCAACACAACGTCCTTGTCGTATTTGATGGTGGCAGTTCCGTTCTCGGTGCACATAACAGCAGTTGCACACTCCCATGAAAAGGTGGCCTAGTGCTGGACATCTGATCGACGCAAAATCCCTTGTGGCATTGATCATGTAGAGGGGCACGAAATCCATCTCGCTGTCTGTGAGACGTCCCTCAATTTCATCGCCTAGCATTGCGAAAGTCACGAAAGTTCTTCTGGTCGTTCCATGGAATGTAGGGACGGGGATTGAGCAATCGTTGTCGTCTCTCATTTCAGACAGTTTTAGCTCTCCAAAGCCAAGGGGCGTTCGACGCAAATTGTTGTCTGCTTTCGCCAGACTTCGTGGCCGAAATCAGGGGAATTACCACGCCGCCTTTCAGAGTTGTATCGATTTGCGTAGTTCTAGTAAGCCTAGCACCTACACACTCTCATTCGGTGTTCTTGCACCTTCCTGTTTTGTTGGTTCGTGTTTGTGGTTGCACACCGCCTTCTCGCCTCATCCACGTCAAATTGATGTGCTATTTGAATTGCAGTGCCTCTGGACGCACCCAAGCTTTCACACAGCTCCTCGAATCCCCCGATTATGCGACCAGGAACACGACCCATAGTTAAGACGTCCGAGTCCAGATTAGAGCCTAATCCTCATTGTGAGTTGAAGGAGTTATGCCTTCTCCCTTCTTTCCTAAGTGGTTTGCTTATGACATTGGAACAATCGTGTTAACAGATGCGGAGGCGATGGTGAAGGAGGAGTGGGGCCTTCCTGTTACACAGACATCGACGACACCGGGGAAATCGGTGACGAAGAATCTACCCACAGGAGCTGCCTATGGTTTGCATCCGGAAGAAGGTCCCGGGAAGTCGAAGGAGGGTGAGTTGGTGGTGCTTGCGGCTTTATTCCAACGCCCTTTAGAAGTAAAGGCGAGGCGATTGGAGCGTCACACATGCGTGACTATGGCAGATAGCGTTTTAAGCCTGAATTGTCCTGTTCTCTGTGTTGATTTGTTCATCTTTTTTATCGCCTCTCTTGCTTTCTTTCTTTATTAGACATGTCGAAACGGGAATTGATCGAACTGGCGAACCTGTTGGAGGAACGACTAATAAGTAAGTGCGCAGGCAAGCCTTCTAGGGGGAATTCCTCTGGCTTATCCCTGAAGACATAGTTGGGTTGCTTGTCTACTAATACTCAAGTGAGTAGTATTGTCTCAGGTGAAGGGTTAGAGGTGTTCTGCTTCAAGCTTTATTATCGAATCACGGAAGAGCTTTGCAGAGCTCCATGCCAACTGCGTTCTAGTTGTATTGTCGTCTCAAGACTGTCGGTGGAATTCAATCAACCCTAAGAAAGAAAAGCGAGGTGGTATAGTGCCAGTGGGGTTCGTCTAAGAGAATTGACAGGCAAGTTTGTCCAAGGCTAAATTGAGGGGGAGAGCATTGGGATAGAATCAAACACTGCATCCAGAACTGTGATTTAAGCGGACCTTCAAGACATGCTTCAGAGCTCACTGCGATGATCCTACGTGATTTCAGCAGCATTTTCCATGCAATCCACTGCATGGAATTGAGATTGCAGTCCATTTGAATTGGATCGTCATTGGGAAGGTGGACACATGGTCGATGGGAACGGCTACTTGAATGGGGAAGGGGTCTTGGCTTGACGTGCTTGTGGCAGGTGGAACCAACTCGGTATTTCCTATGCGCTCGTGTAGACACTCGTACGGAGGTGGTGCGTTTGAACATGGAGCAGAATCAGTTGAATGCCCAAATCGAGGAGCTCAACTCTGAACTCTCTCAAACACGCACCAATCTGTCGAATCTGCGAAATCGCCTTCTGGAGGACAACATGACGCAGTACCTCGAGGTGAATGGAAATTCACCCACCCGAAACATTCGTTCTGAAAGACTTACAACCTTCGAGACTGCGGCAACAGTCAGTCCAGGTGCTACGATGCGTAACTCCGGTGGCAGTTTTTTGAGTCGAGCCAGAGCTCTCGCCACAAAGTCATTCGGTAGCGTGATCGGCGGTTCGACATCCCAACCCAATCTCACCAACCCTGTTATGATGAGTCCACGCCACTCGATTTCCCCTCCCTCACCAACGACGACACGACCAGGAGGCGTAGACTATGGCAGCGTTTGGTAGACTCTCCATCATTCGCCACTCCTGCTGTTGCTGCTGCTCCTACCAGTGGTGCTGAATCCTGGCTGTGATATCTAAACTCGTGTGTGGTCTTGTGTTTTGGCCTTTCCACCGAATCAGTTGAAATTGTTTTTTTTTTGGTTGGGTGACTGGACTCCTCGTTTTATTTGAAATGAACTTTTCCAGATTTATTCTTTTACTGACTTGCCTTTTCTGTTAGTCGGGTGTTAGGGCGCCCTATAATTCTCTCGACGGTGTTGATATTGACGCTGATAGTTTGACTCGGTAGGAACGCTTCCTATGAGGTGGGGGCTGGTCAAGAGGTCTGCGTGTCTCCCACTTTAGATATTGACGTTGCAAGTGATGGCGTTCTCTCATTGAACAATCATTGACTACGGATGTGCTTGAAGAAGCGTCACCAGATGCAGATGCATTCAAAATACTTTGTGCTCATAATGGGCAACCGAATTTTCAAATTAACATTCTATGAAGGGTGGCACTATCAAGGAATGATGCCATCCAAAACACTTTATATAGATAATGAACTAGCAGACCTTAAGACTTTTTTATGCCAAAATAAGAAGAATAAAATTTTTTAGAACAAATATCGGCAAGTAATCCCACACAATGTTCTGAGGCTCAAGGATGCAACAAATATTATTTGAAAACTCTTCAACCCTATAATGTTTTTAATGACGACTATGTATTTTGCACTAGACTTAAAAAGGCTCTATTTATGACTATGCTATTTGAAATAGTTTGTGTAGAGCCTTTGATGCACCTATTCCTAAATGGTGGGTTGCCGTCGTGACCTATGGCCTAGCTTCTGGCACGAAGGTGCTTATGCGGCAGCATGTGCTAATGGTTGTGCTGATTTACTTTTGTCCTTAGTGAATGCATAATGCGTAGTCGGGATAATGGTGGTAGCCTAGCCAGCCCTCACACACCGCTTCTTGTTTTAGAGGCGATGGTAGTCATGATAATCTTGAGTGATCAACATTGAACTGCCTTAATGTTCTCTGAGCCGGAATGGAGCAGTTCTTCAAGAAATACTGTCAGCTATCCGAGACGCATAGGATGGAGTCTAAAAGCGAAATCCAATTATTTATCTCGTCGAAACTTCCAGGTATTTCATTAGTTTGCTCCCTAATTAGTCTAGGCTTGTGTGCACGAAAGCATGTTCGCCCGTTTATGTAATGATAATCAATGTTCCATTTGATGTGGATTTAGTGGTCTGTGAATGTTCTTTGACCTACGTATTGGTCGGTCCGTCCAGGAACGACGAGTCTGTACTCTATTAGTTCCTGTATCCATTGTCTGCCCTTCAAAGGTCTTTTCTTATCGTCAAGTGATTGACTGGTTTTCTGCACGATACGTGTATAACCACAGCCAACGATTCATCGATGGTGGTACTTATGCTCGTCCATATATGCTGGTAAATTTATTCATAGTTTGTCCCCTTTTGACTGTTAGCGTTTTGTTCAAACCGTTCCTTGTTCTAAAAGAGATCCATATGCCCACAAATCTGCCCACTCTCTGTTCACTCATTAGGACGTATGTGTTCATTCCCTATCTATTTGACCACCTATTCATAGCCCAGGGTTTCATGCGCCTCGCTATTTCTTATTTTTATCAGATTCGTCATCTCTTTCCCCTTTTCCTTTTTCTTTCTCATTAAACCGTTTTCGGTGTGTAGACTCAAGAACTCTTCATTGTGGGCACCTCAATCAACGGCCTCGGATTGGATCAAAGCAACACGGATTTGCGCAAATGCGGTAGGTTTTGGTTTCACCGATTTTTTTTTCACGAATGAGGTAAATACCAAACGACCATTCGCAATATCGGTGCACTTAGTAATGCCACCAAAATGGAGGTTAGGCAGCCTGTTCTAGACTGCGTTAGGTGCTGAAACAGGTGCTGCCTAGGTGTAGCGGAGGACTGTGTAGATAGAGAACATTTTTCATTGCTGAAAACACGTTTATTTCTTTGTAGACAGGAGTCCTGACTACACCTTAAAAGTCAGAAGGAGCTTCTTCTACGCTCTTTCTGATGCACGGAACGCTGAACGGCTGCAGTAAATAGAGTGAGTGCAATTGCCATCAAACCCCTGCGATGCGAAGAGGCGTACGGTCTTGAGTTGTCAATCATGCAGGTAGAAATGCACGTGATCGTTGTTCGGCTTCTAGTTTGCCACCACCGAAATTATCAGGAGTCCCGCAGGATGTGATGAGGCATACCAGATATGCTATTATTGGGAGGGTAGAAATGAGTGGAGAGGCTGGCAGTAGGATCGGCATGAGCAGGACTGTATCCCATTGGCCTGAAAAGTCGATCGCTGTTGAGTGCGAACTTGTAACGTTTCATTCACGTTCAGCTTGTTTTTACAAGCTTCATCAGGAGCTTTAGCCCGATTCAAGGAGGGAGGCCAATTCTTACGTCCCGTGATCGACAGTCGGGCGTTAATTGCGATTTGGGCGTTAACAACGCGGTAGGCGTTTACAACACTCACCTTCCCGTCATGTACGCCTGAGGTGGGACTGAATCAATGTTGGGACCTATTTCCATGTTGGGTGGAGGGAAAATCTTACTCTCAGTTATATCGCCTTAATGCTATTTGTTGGCGTTGTTTGCTTTCCATAGGAAGTGCTTTTGAAACTCCGAGGTGGTGGCTGAGGTGCTTGGGCTACCTAGCTACCCTTGAGGTCTCTTCATGAACTGGGCGTTGCAACTTTTCATTCTTAAAAAGGGTATTGTTGTATTGTCAGGCGATTTATGCTGCCTTCTTCCCCTGCGCAGTTGGCGATCGACTCCCGTTTTATGCTTGCTCCATTAAACCGAGCGTAGCTCTTCATCAAGCCTCTGGGTATCGCTTGTGTGTGTGTTTTTCGTACCCCATTGCACATCACCAAATTTGAGAATGTTCCGGCAGCATGGTGACGGAAGATAGCGAATTACATTGCAGTTAGATTGAGTTCGAAGAGGACCACTCGCTTATTCTGTGTGTTGGAGAGTTGCGCATGCAACCGAATAAGTGAAGAACTTGAGAGGCACATGTTCCCTCTTCAACAATCAGTTCTCAGTTGCCTCCACTCGGCGCATTCGTGGAGCAGTGTGCACAAAAATGCACACTCGTGGTGGCAGCCGTGGTCGCCCTTTCCACATATGCTCTGCTCTTGATGCTCATCCAATTCCTGCAAGCTAGTTTCCCTGTTGGCCACGGGGTCGCTACTTATTGCATATAAGTAGCGGAGCAGTCTCTTGAGAGTTCAAAAGATTTAGACCCCATGTAGGCCTTATCGTTCTTGGTAATGCTACTTTCATCGGCTTAACAGTGACTGATGGATGGATGGACGGGTCGCACTTTGGAAACGCAAGCTACTGAGCAGTTTCATCCATTATTTGAATAGTTTTGCTCGTGTCGTGGAAGCCATTGGTTTTACAATGTCTGTGGTCATGAGGTGGAATGTTGAATCCTCAATTTGAGTGAAATCCTCTTTAAGTGAGCATGTAGGATGGTCAGAATCCCTCCTCTAGGAGGTGCTGTGCTGGACTTGTGCAATTGCTAGTGTTTTCTTTACTACTGTCTCTGTTCAGCAGATGTGTTCTGACCTCCAAATTGGCGAATCAAACTTCTTCACTCCTTGCAGAAGACGACGGGCGTCCAGAGGAAGAAGTCGGTTCGAATACACAGCTGCCCTGGGACGAGATGCCCACCGCCAACAGATCTACGTTGGGTGGGCTCTTTGCTAGCTTCATTGCTTACTACGCGACCTTCGGTTTTGGCCAATGGATTATCTCGATTCACAGTGGACGGCTCTTACCCATTAACGTGGCGCGCTGCCCTCCATCCGACCCACATGCGAAGTGAGTATGGCTTTTCAATAAGGTTTGTTGTGGTCATTCACTTAGCTGGTCTTGATTTGATGCCTCCGTGCTTTGGAAGTAATGTGGTGTCTGGGTTGCTTCCTAATGCGTTAGGGCAGAGTGGCTTCAATTTGGATGCACACGGAAGCGGGAATGGAAGGGCAGAGAAGTTGATAGCGTCATGCAACTCATCTGAACGTAGTTTTGAGCATATCAGTAGCAGTACCACTGTAAGAAAATGGTAGGTGATTAGTGACTTGTCCTGACGTCGACGTGGTAATTGTCTCCGTGGAGGTCACACCGAAGTGCGTTTTCCCCACTGCTGATCCCATCTTTGAAGCGAACGTTGCTTACTCCCTCACTAGAAAGGCAAGGTGTTGGGCCTATTAAACGAGCTTTCAGGCGTACAGGTTTTATCCTGCAGGTGCAGAAGCCTATGGGCTCTCTCTGGGAGTAGTCTTCATCGCCTTTCACCACTTTGAAGTGCGGCTGCGCCGCCGGGGACGAAGGCGGTGATTTATTTTCTGCTTTTTTAATTCCCGACCGGTGACATCGTTTGAGACCTCGTGCCGTTTCGATGTCTTATTCACTTCGCTCAATCCTGTGCAAGTCATCGCAAGCTTTTTGCAATCCTCTTAGTCCGTCCAAGGTCATTTCGAGTTCGGTACCAGACAGCCTGTTGGTGCCTCTTCCAAGTTCTCTCCTGTACTTATTTGACAAAAAGTGCAGTAAAGAGGAGGGCGCCCTCTTCTAATCGGATCTTGGGCAAATCTGAGGTTGTTTGCGCACATAGCAAGAGCAAATGTGGAAAAGGTGATGCAACTTGTGAAACTTCTTTCTATTCATCTCCTCCTCCCCACCTTTATGATGAGCGCACCAAGCAACGTAGTTCTGCACCCTCATGTGGAGGGTATGTTGAGGTGAATTTTAGTTCTATTCCCCTGTATTCCGTCCAATGCAATGGCTGATAGGTAGTTAGAAGTTTTACTCCGTTCTGGCGAATTCTATTAGCCTAGACTTGGGCGGGCAGTCTTCTGCTAGGTTTCACATGTGACGTGGGAGCCGAAACGAGATCCAAGTCGATACCAAGGGTGGACTGGAGGGGCTCATAACATGTGCTCCGATTACGGTTGTAGTGACGCTACTAGAATGACACCTCTCTGTAAAGCCATCGAATCCGAAGGGCTTTTTTGCTTCACTAGACGTCCGTTTCATCTCGTCTGTAGGCGCGTGATGACTGTGGGTAAGCGTCGGTGCCAGCAATGTGCGGCTGTGCGATTCACTGTGCTGGGAGAGGCGTCAGTCGACGCATTTGTACTGGCAGAATTGATATTATGTTATTTATCAGGTGCATTCCCAAGATGGTGAAATTTTACACCTCAAAACAAATGGAAGAACGGTGTGGCGGGCCGATGACTCATGGAAGGTTTCCATCCGTGAGGAAATCTCGCGCAACTAAGGGCCTTTCATTGTTTTTCGACACAGTCGGAATCTCAGGAGTACTTCCTGGGGAGACGGAGGGAGGCAATGCTCGGTTACGGTACGTGTCGTCGACATAAGGGGAAGAGGGTTTATGGTTACCGGCCCGAGTCGAGGGTCGGTCCACCCTGCAAAAGCGCGGTTACGGGGCACCTATTGAGGCCTTTCACCCAAAGGGCAAGTCGGGTGGGGGACGGTGTGTTGCGCAGTAAGCATTGAGAATGGGAGTTGACCTCTATCCGAGTATCGTGTGTTTGAGCACCATAACCATTTTATTTGACTAATAAAAACACGAATTTTCGGCGAAAATGCCATTTTAACTAATTCTGCACACTCTGTTACCGATTAAATTGTGGCCTGATTCATTGTAAATTGTATTTGAGGAAGTTGGTGTGGGGCCACGATGACATTGTTTTCCAAACGGTGAGTCGCCTCTTCTAACGGCCTAACCTCCGACACACACTTGCTTGCTGTCGAACAGGCCGCAAACTTTGTGCAGTTAAGGGCAATTAGCTGGGAATGTTTGGTTTTTTGTTTAATTTGGCTGTCTGGGGTGGGGTAGGGGGAGGGGAGAAATGGTTTGAGCAGTCCATATTTCTTTGTCAATAGCAGGCATCCTAGCACAGCGCTCCTCGTTGTAGAGATGGCGGAGTCCATGACGACTGTGAGTGAGCCCATAGTGCACTATCTCGATGCTCTCTCCATCCAAATCGGGAAGTTCTTTCAAGAGAATCGTCAGACTTCTGAAACGTATCTGATGAAGGTGGAGCTTAAAAATTCCCTTCATTCAATTATTTCAAACGTCCTCCCAGGCAAGTATGAGGGAAAGTTGGCTCATTAATTTGTTTTTTGACCAATCCCAGTCTACGGGCATGAGTAAGATAGTTGTTTGTTTATGTGATGACCATTTTCCATTTGAAAACTACTGTATCTCCTACCCTATTTCCATTCTGTGCTGTATTAATCCACCTTTTATCCCTTCGGCCGTCTTCATCCACACCAATCGTTGTCAAGTTTCAGTTGTAATATCTTTTCCCCTCCTTTCTTTTGTTTCTCACTTATCTCTCTTCACCTTATAGACTTGAAGTTCTACATTGTGGGCTCCTCACTCAATGGCTTTGGAGTGAATCAGAGCAGTCTCGATTTGTGCCTTGCAGATTCGAAAGCTGTCAGACAAGTCTCTAGAATTGCCGTCTTGATGAAGCGAAATTTATTGTCGCACTTTTCCCAAGGCAGTGAGTTTTAATTTCACAAATGAGATGATTATTAAGTGACCATTTGCTATTTGTGTTTGGTGGGTACCATCACTGACGAAGGAGTGAAGCAGCCTGCCCCACGATGGTTGAGGTGGTGAGCTGAGTGCTGCAGTAGGTACTGCGCAACTGTGGCAGTGAGCCGCGTGGGAAGCGGAATGTAGCTTTTGCTGCTGTGTGTAGTCAGAAGCCTCAGGAGTCGTTTTGTGTTGGCACAGTGTGCTGCATTTAGTGCAACACGTTGCACTGAGTCGGTTGGTGGGGTTAATGACGGTCATGTTACATAAGTACCGCGGATGGGTAATTTCTGAACGCTAAGATGCGAAACGCACGGAACACGAGACCTACCGCAAGGAATGCATTGAGCGTCATGTCTATCGAATACTTAGGATATGAAGAAGTGTCGTGTTTTGGGATGTCACTCATGCCATATCACATCTCTCAGTCGAATGCACTGTCAGGCTGCCTATCTGAGCCATTGACAGCTGTGGGTACGATGGAAGTAGGTATTTTGGGGTCCCCTACTAGGGAACCCGTTTGAACTGGTTCCATTGGTCCCATGTCTTTGGGACCATCTATTCATCATCACTCGTAATTTTTTTTGCGACTTCTTTATCACATTCTCTTCTTTCTGTCTCGCGTTATTTTGTCTCCGGGTTCGGCATTTTAGACAAGCCGCGGAAAGGCACTGGGCTGATCCAAAGCGACCTCAATTTCGTGCTAAAATCTTCATCGAAGGGGGCCAAAAACGGTGCCTCAGCCACCTCGGTGCTGCGAAAGATCATGTCGGCTTTGCGCCAAGCTGGTGCGTCCTACCTTTACTACTTCTTTTTTCCCGCAAGTATGGTAAGTATTGAACGACCACTTGCTGCTTGTGTTTGCCGGCTACCATCACCGAGGAAGAAGTAAAGCAGCCCGTCCTACGATGCTTGAGGCGATGGCTTAAACGCTGGGGTAGGCACCGCAGAAAGTGGTGTCTAGAACGAGGAGCACGGTTTTTTTCCCTTTCCCCCCTCTAAAAAAGTGTTCACTTTGTGGAGACAAAAGGCTTGGCTAAAATTTAGGGGTCAGGAGGAGTTGATTCCAGCACTGCGTGCTGGCATCTAGTGCAGAGGGAATATTTCTTGATGCAGAGATACGGAATGTCGAACTGATGCACTAGATGTAGTGAGTACCGTCACTGTGAGACCCTTGCGAGGTGAAGCGGTGTAGTGCCTTCAGATGCCACTCATGTCATCAGTCAATTGAGAGGTCATTCTGTCCGGCTGCTCCTCAGGGCTTTTGGCAGNTCCTTGCGAGGTGAAGCGGTGTAGTGCCTTCAGATGCCACTCATGTCATCAGTCAATTGAGGGGTAATTCTGTCCGGCTGCTCCTCAGGGCTTTTGGCAGGTTCGGATGAGATATTTTGAGGTTCTACTATGTAACCTGTCGAAACTGGTTTTTTAGGTGCACGGTCTATCGCCGGAGGCAATCATGGATGCGGTGTGTGTAGTTAGGCATGAGTTTGGTTGCTGCTATTCTCCTCGAATGGATTCACCAACAAAACCATTGAGTGTCTCGCTGGACGTGGTGGGTTGTATCATATCTGAGAGCAGAGAGGGCGGATTGACTGGCAGTAGAATTGGCATGACGGAAACTCTGTGTTACTCGCTATGGCCCGTGAAGACATTTCTCTCCATTTTTCTCCGCATGTTTCTTTCCAGGCTTCAAGAAGGGCTGCAGACTGATTCGCGCCAAAGTGCCCCTTCTCAAGTTGCGCGATCGACAGTCCGGTATTGAGTGCGGCTTGAACATCAACAATTTGTCGGCCGTCTACAACACCCGCCTTCTCGCCATGTACGCTCGTGGTGGGTTTATTCTTTGGTTTTTCTTGTGTAACTACTGATCCGACCCAGTGCTGGGTCAGAAATGTATCTCTACTTGCTCTCCTCTTCTGTGATTGGTTGCTCACTAAATAGACTGTGAAGCCCATTGGTCGAAATTTGGACCAATTGCATGTACACCAAAGGGGCTTGGATGGAGAGAAGGCGTCATTGCTTTGCACTTGTTTTGCTCTACTTCATTGCGACATTATGCCTTCATCAGCCGAAATTAGCAGCCCTCTATAAGGAATGCTTTTGAATTTCCAATGTGTTGTCTGTGGTGTTTGAGCTGGCTAGAGTCGAGGTCTCTCTTCATAAAGTGAACGCTGCCGTTTCTTTTTTTACAAAGGATATTGCGTTATCGAGACGTTTACACCAGTTTCGTCGTCTTCATCTGTTGACGACCAGTTGCCGTTTTGAGCTTGTCCCATCCAACCCAACTAGCTGCAAGCACGGCATGGTGTCGGATGGTGAATTTTACTACGGTTGCGTTGAGCTAGAAGGTGGCCAATGTGTTGTGAGGTGTGTACGTAGCCGATAAAGTTGATCGAAGAAATGTTGATTTCCTCCTTGATAGTCGACTCTCGGTTGCGTCCACTCGGCATGTTTGTGAAACATTGGGCACAAAAGATGGGCATTTACGGTGGCAATGATGGCAGGCTTTCCACATATGCCCTGCTCATGATGCTCATCCAATTTCTCCAGTGTGGATGTTGGCCCCCTGTGCTACCGAATCTGCAAGCTCTTTTTCCCGTAAGCTCTCAATTCGCTTACTACGCTTTACTACTTATGGCGTATAAGTAGCGATGGATAGTCCGTTGCAACTCAGAAATACTGTTTGAATGCTTCTGAGTAGCCTTCATTCTCTGTTATAGTGTTATTTTTGTGTGTCAAAATTGATAGCTGCGAGGATTTGACTCTGAGTTTGCGGAATGCTGAGTGATTTATGCCGTGACTGGAACAGGTTTATTCAAGTTGTGGAAGCCATTGACGTTGAAAGACCCCCAGTCATTCACCGACGAATGTTATTCGAGAATGAGGGGGATGTAATGATTTTTGAAACGGGTTCGTTTCCCTCAACTCGTGTGAAGTTCTCTCGGATAAGTGTGTAGAATCCTGTGGATCCCACTTTGGCTGTGCCATCCATCCTAGAAGAGGTGTTGTGTTGCAGCTGAGTACTTCTCAACATCAATTCTGTTGTGAACCCTGTCCAGGAGATGTGGCCTATGTGGATCTGTTCTGAAGGAGTTTGTGTTGTACTTTTTTTTGGATGCTACTGCTAAATGGCTGCATCACTCATCTGACTTCTCTATCTCTTGCAGAAACTAATCTATTACGTGCTTCCAGTGAAGAAGGTGAGTATGAACTTAAAGCTGCCGTGGAGCAAGATGCGCAGTGCCAACAGATCCACGCTAAGTGAGCTCTTTGCCGGGTTCATTACTTACTATGCTACCTTTGATTTTACCCGATGGGCCATCTCGATTCGTCATGGCCGACCCTTATCCATCGATGACGAGCTCAGCTCTCACGCTTCATTTCAACGAAGACAAGTTCGGTACAAATGCAAGATCTTTATTGAAGGTGAGTGGAGGCGTTGTGGAAGTGGTTGGAATAAACACTTGACTCCTCTCGCCTTTCACCGAGGTCCGTTAGGTTTACCTCCTTGGGCAGTGCTTTGGAAGGTTATTACTTATGGCGTTAAATGGCGAAGGTTTTTCACTTTGACGTACATAAATAGTGGAATTTTAGGCCAGGAAAATCGGTAGAGCCATGTAAAGCACTTGGGCGTAGCATTGTTGTGCAGTATAGTGATGTCCATCCCTCCGTAGTTATTAGTAAAGCTAGTTCCACTACGTGGCCTCCCTTGGCCATTTCCCGCTCTTCTTCCTAGACAGTGAGGGGCTTTCCTGTGAATGGTACTATGGGAAGATTGCTGTCAAATTCGATGTTTGTTTTGCTTGCTGATGCTTCCGTTTGATTTCCTGAATGTGGTGAAAAATTTGTAGTCAAATGATGGCTCCTAGGACTAGCGTCAGAAAATTGAGGTCGTGTAGTCTTGGATTGTGACATGAATAGCTGCATTGAGGATCGTATAGCAAGGTGTTTGCAAAGGTGGATTTTGATTTGTTGGTCCTGGCACCTATTTGATGGCCTCTTCGCCTGTTGCTGTGTGATTCTGGTGTTTGGCGAAAGAAGTGGGAATGGTTGTGTGCTTTGCATAAGTTCCTTTGCCTCAGTAGCCAATGCGGCTTCCCGAGTGGAGGCCTATCGCTGCACCACTGTGGGAGTTTGGTCGGTTATCAGCTAAGTGTTGCGCCGTCGAAATGGTAGTGAAGACCGCGACTGTCGCGTGAAAGGATCACTGCGTTCGAATGCAAATCGAGCACTGTTTTATTGCATGTCTTTCCTTCTCAAATACAGAGCCCTTCCGTAAAGACAATGTTACGCGGTGCATCTCCAGTAAAAAGGTTGCTGGGAATATTCGACGAGCTTTCAGACGCACGGATGAAGTTCTGCGTCAGCTGAAACCCTTGGAGTCTCTCTGGGAGAAGGCTCTCCCCCCATCCCCTACCTCGAAAGATGTCTGCATCAATAAGGACTAGGACGGTGCTTGCTTTCTGCTGTAGTTCCAGCTTTCCCATTTTTACATTCCTGCTGACTTATTATTTTATTTGTTAATATGCTTTTGTACTAGACAAAAAGGGAGTTGAAGATGGCAAAGAAGCACACAGGAAGGTCGCTTTCATTCAAGTTTTAGCTGATCAGCGGTTGTTGGCGCCGATGAGCAGTTGGGAGCTGGGAATGCAGATACTGATGCGAGGTACGTGGGCAGTCGAGCACACTTGAGCTCTCTTTTACGACCGGCATGTGTTTGGTTGGGGTTTTTCGTTTACCCATTATTGTTCGGTTGTTTGATCAATCGCTTCTTGCATCCGCTATGTAGCTGCCCAACTGGATCGCTAAATGCATGGATCGCAACAAACTTTGTGGCTGGAAATGTGTGCATAGTGATTGGATGGATGGATGCATGCTGAACGGAGGGGCAGGGTGAGTCAGGTATGCACTAGGGGATCCAGAAGTGAGTGATTAGTCAGGCTTGGGTGGTGAGCACTGCGTTCTCAGACTGAAAGTGTGAAGTGGAGGGCGAATGTGGGGGGGAGGGTGGATTGAATGAAGGATGAGACGGGTGAATTTATCGTCCAGGATTTGGAAGCTGAGCACATTCTGGAATAGCAATCTGCCACAAACCCTCTTGCTTGTTATCCAGCATCTCTCCCCCTTTTTCAGCTCTACGGCAAGGGGAGTTGCAAATACCAAATGGAAGCTGTCGAACACTGGCCTACCTTCGCGGTGGGATTGTCTCTAGACCCTTTTAGGCGTTTGTACCACAGTCTCGCTGACTTAATGCAGATTTACAAATCAACGTGGAAATTTTGCTCTGATTTTCATATTGGATGATGCCAAGACCCGCAGACAGGGCAACAGCGAGGCGTGCTGCCTCAAAACTCGTATCCAGAACGTCTCATCGCTCCCTCCTGCAGACGCAAAGGGTAGGAGTGGAGAGGGAGTGGAAGACGTTTTTTTGTGCTGGTCACGAAGCAGTTGTGGGAAGTATTCGATGTGGAAGGGTGCGTTCACCCTGATATCATGCAAATGAGAAGCGTTATTTCCTTGCAGTCTAACCTTGAGGCTCTGCCTCAGAAACACACAAGTTCTCCACGATTCTCCTCTTCCAGCAGTTGCCAAGTTCCCTTATTATCAAATCTTGTACAAATCTGCGATTTTTGGTCCATTTTGCAAGAGCGAATGTGGGAGAGGTGATATGGGCACTATGTAGGCGAGTTCTACTGCCATGGCTTGTGGGATTTATTCCTAGTCGTCTCCTCCGTCCCGTCTTCACGATAGGTGCACCAAACGACAATTCCAATTCTGTGTGTTGAGGTAAA
This sequence comes from Taenia saginata, assembly GCA_001693075.2. NCBI lineage: Eukaryota > Metazoa > Platyhelminthes > Cestoda > Cyclophyllidea > Taeniidae > Taenia > Taenia saginata. Next base: position 204,764 of record LWMK02000118.1, read on the forward strand.
TTTTCGTTTCACCTCCCTGTATTCCATCCAATGCATTTGTTAATGGGTGGTGAGGCCTTCTACTCCGTTCTGGAAAGTGCTATTAGCCTGGTCCTGGTCGGACCAACTTCCGCTAGACTGCACGTGCGAAGCGAAAGGTGAATGAGATTCGAGCTGGAACCTAGGTTGGGCTGGAGGGTCTCACAACACGTATTCCTTTTGACGACTACCTGTTTTGCCCTATCTGCAGACGAAGGGTGCTCTTGCGTCTGCGCTATGCCTTATTGCCACGCCGTGCAACCAGGAATTGCATGTCAGGCGGCGATGGATTGGAAGATTGTTGAATCACAGGTGGATAAGGGACGTTTAAGTCCAAGGAGGTGTTTTGTGATAGAAAGGCCAAACGTTGTTTTGCATGCATTGCGGAAAGATAGAAGAACGCTGCATCTAAGTGGCTTCTTTATTCAAAACAGTTGTAAAGCGGGCTAGTAGAGCGTTGCACGTGTTGTAGTACTTTGTATGCTCGAACTGCCGGTTTCGGTCACTTGAGTGGCCATATTTTGCTGGACGGATGGCTGGCTGGCCTCCGGGGCGTGCCAAGAGCCTCTAATCCCTCTGTTTTCTGTCCGAGTAATATGCTTTCATTTACCTTAAAGGAAGTCTCGAGACGCTACACATGTAATAATGATATCAAAGATCTTTCTTAATGAATATGTCACTAAATGTTTTAACATAGACGTAACTATAAATATTTCTTAAAAATTTTTCTGCTACAAATTAGTCAAAATAGTCCTCTTCATTCTTTTTTTGTATCAAGTTCTAATTTGACCTGATATGGAGCAAAGTGACTTTGAGAAAGTTGGTGCGGGGCGGTGAGTGTCTCTCTCTCCCTATAACCTAGCTTCTAGGGCGGAGTAAAAACGCTATTGAACTGAAAGCACCTAGTTACCAGTGTTTTATTTTGCTAGCTTTGATAGTTCAAGCTGGCAATAGTTTACTTTTGCCCATACTGATTGCGCAACTTATGAGTTGGGGGCAGTCGTGACGGTTTCTGGGTAGAAAGTGAGGAGGGGCGGATAGTCTGAACAACCCACACCAGATGTCTTATTTTACCGCTCTACATTGCACAGGCGAAGAGATCCACGGTGGCGCAGAGCGATCCCGCACCTAGATATCTGGGCAGTATCTCGGCCCGAATGGTGAAGTTTTTCCAAGAAAATCGTCAGACACCCAGAAGGTATGAAGAGAAGGTAAAACTTAAAGATCATATTTACTCAATTAGTCTGCAGTCCTATCCAAGCAAGTTTAACATATGCTACGCTTTATAGGCATTTTCTAGGTCTGTGCGCATGAATAGGAAATTTGTCCTTTTGTGATGGCCATTATTGCACACTTGGGCGTAAGATCACTACCCAGCGTCGTTCTGCCCATAGTTGAGGCTGCACAGGTGCGCATGTGAGTCGGTCTAGCCATGAATGTTGAATTCGTCCCAAATTCCTCTTCTTACCTATATAAATTGTGCAACCTTTGTTCGAATAAGAGATTCACGTGTGTACAAACCCACCCATCTGCTATCTCGTAAGCACTTGCCCATTCCTTACCTGATCGTTCATCCATCCACCCCTTCAGGTTCGATGCATCTTATGATTCGTTAAATATTTTGTTACTAATCTCTTGAACCTCCCTTCTCTCCCCCGTCTAATATATTAAAATTCCCTTTTTTCATAGATTCAAAGCTCGTAGTTGTGGGTTCCTCAGCCAGCGGATTTGGTTTGAATCAGAGCGACTTGGACTTGGTTTTTTTAATTAGGCCACAGATGTCGGGGTTCTCTCTAAGCTCCTACCATTTTGCGGACGCATATCTATTTCCTCTTCTCAAAAGAAGTGAGTCCTTGTTCCACTCTTTTTTTTTTCAAAAATATGGTGAATATTAAGCGATTAGTTACAGTTTGAGTGCGCTGTATAGCGCAACTGCAGAAGCCCTCTTCGGGCTCGTTAGGGCAGTTCTCAGTATCCACTCGGTGTCATCCACGGCTGTGTTGCATAAACGCCGTAATTTTAGTGGGTGGAGGATCCTGTGATATGCAGAGGTGTAGTGTCCTGGGTTATCACTCGCGAGCATCATTCGAAGTGTAGTTTCTTGTGCCGCCCGTTCTGTCCTCCACCGTGCTGTTAGGCTATCTGTCCGGGTCATTGACTGCTGGAGGTAGGTAATGGTAGTAGATTTTGTGGTCCTATTATGGAACCTGTCCGACCTGGTTACTTCGGTAATCGGTAGGCAGAACTAGAGCAAGGGATAGTCGTGAGAATGGGAAAGATGCATAGCTAGCTGCAAGTTAGATCGCCTTCGTATCTGCCCATATTGTCGCTGCTATAACAATGGGTGTCCTGCGGGGTGTGGTGAGGTATAGCAGACCTGTTGTCAGTATAATTTGAGGTAAAGGCTGATAGCAGGCGCGGTACGAACGGCAGTGTGTGCTACTGCCTTGAAAGTTGAATCGCTGTTGGCTGTAAACACGATTTTATTCTTTTTTTCCCTTTTTCACCTTGTAGTATTCAAAGGTACCTGTTTGCTTATTCCTGCAAGCATACCAAATATTAGATTGCAGGATGAAGTGTCTGGACGTAAACGGTTTGTCGGCTCTTTACAACACTCATCTTCTCGCCATGTACGCTCACGGTGAGATTATTTGTGATGTTCATTGTTTACTTACTATCACGACCCAGTGTTGGGGTGGAAATGGATCCCCCTTTGTCATCCTCCCTTGTGATTGGTTTCTCATTGTCTGGCTGGTGTAGCTCATTGGCTAACACTTGGACCAATCACGTGTGCGGTGAAGGAAGTACATGCTTTTCCAGATTGTAAGAAAAATAGGTGTCGTTGGCTTGCATTTGTCGTACTCTGCTTCATTATGTGGCAGTGGTGCTGTCATTTAGCATTAGTGACCTTCTGTGGGAAATGCTTTCGAAACTCCAATCTGCTTTCCGGCGCCTGAGCTGCTCAGCTAGTACCGCAGCGTTACAAGAACGTATCAGCTAAAGACGGTGACTGTCTTGTCGTTTGCGTTGATCAAAAAGACAACGAGTTGCTCATGAAGTGGGTTGTACAAGTATGAATATCTTCCTTAACAGTTGACCCTCGGTTGCTTCCACTCGGTTTGGTCGTGAAGGATTGGGCGCAAATGATGAACATCTACGGTGCCAGTCGCGGCCGCCTTTCTACATTTACCCTCCTCCTGATAGCCATCCAATACCTGCAATGTGGATGCACACCTCCTGTTCTACCGAATCTGCAAGCTCATTTCCCTGTAAGCTCTCAAATCACCACTTATTTGCGGTTGCTCTTAAAGCGATTGATGGATAGATTGTATTCTGAATTTGCGACATGCTGCATGATTTCTGATGTGACTGGAATAGCTTTATTCAAGTCGTAGAAGCCATGGCATCGGAAAGTCCGCACTCATTTATCAAGCAATCCTAGTTGACAAAAAGCTGAATGGAATGATAGTAAAGGAAGTGGGATGATCATCCCTCACCTTGAATGAAATTCTCTCCAATGCATGAATGGGGTCAGAGGCGACTTTGTGCTGCAGCTGTGTACCTTATGGTATTCCTCTCGTAGTCTTTTCCATCCAGAAGCGTAGTCTAGGGGACAATATGGCACCTTTTTTTTCCGGAAGCAACTGCTAACTATTAATGTTTTTGAAATCCAACTTCTTCACCTCTTGCAGAAGCTCTTCCAATCCCGGCGTCCAGTGGAGGAGGTGGACATTGAGTTACGGCTACTATGGGGTCGGATTCATAGTACCAACAAGTCCACTTTGGGTGAGCTCTTTGCCGGCTTCATTGCCTACTATTTGGACTGCGATTTTGACCGATGGGCCATCTCGGCTCGCCTTGGCCAGCCCTTCTCTTTGATAGAGAAGGTTAAACAACTTCCTGTCTGCTATCAAATACCATTTGCGCTCTCTTACGTGATCTTTGTTGAAGGTGAGTGGGGATTCCGTATTGTTGTTGTTGTTGTTTTCATTCACTCAACCGTTACTCATTTGATGCCCTGGTTTGGAAGGCACAGTGCTCTCATCTCGAGCATATACAGAGGGTAGCGGGTAAAACCAGAGGACCAGCAATGCCATGTAAAGCATCTGAGCGTGCGAGAAAGAGGTTGCAGGTTGATGTAGCACGTGGACTCCCATTTCGCGGTCTTATGTTGGGCGTAGTTGTCGCTGTTCTTCTTCCTTGGTCACTCTTTATTCCTCCCTCCTCTGCTGCTTCAAAAGTGACGAGTCTGCCTGTGAATTGTAATAACTAGCGAGACAGGAACAGAGGTGCTCCGAGGGCACTGCGCGAGGACATTTGTGATCAAGGCCTTGCCCTAGGGGATGGCGCTTTGGACTGTTCGACACATTTGACAAGGATGGTGTCGTAGGGCTTGTCGTTATTGCTGTTGGAAATTTGGGTGGAGGTAAAAGATTCAAGGTCCGTTGTGTGAATATTAGCGTAGATGAGCATACGGTGAGGTGTTCCTGAAGGTGGGTTTTGATTGGTTTACCGGCAACGGTCGTGGTGGACAGATTGTGTCACCTATCTTTGACACAGTACCATAGTGGGAGGGCGGTTGACTATCAGTGAAGTTTATTGACGTCGACATGGCGGTGAACACCGTGAAAATGGAATGAGAACTAAATATTGCTCTGCTGGATGTGTTTTTCCCACTGTAGATCCCTCCGCTGAAGGTAACGCCGTCCTGCCCATCGATCGTTACAGTGTTGAAATCGTCGAACAAGCCTTCAGGCGTACGGATGAAGCTCTGCGAGCGCAGATACCCCTTGGAGCCTTCTGTAAGTAGTCTTCGCCCTTCACTTCACCGAAATACGATTACATCAATGACGGAGAAGGCATAGTTGCTTTAAGTGTCGGTTTTAACGCTTTCCTTCTTCGACAAAAAGGTGCGTGAAAAATGAGTCTACTCCCTTCTCCCCATTTCTTTGGTTGTTTAAGCGTTTGGGAATTAGTTCGCTACCTCCTCTGGTCTCGAACTAATGCGGTCGTTGACAATGACACAATACGGGTATTGGCACGAGGCACCCGAACTGTAAAAAGCAGTTCATCTGCCTTCTTGTTTGACCTATGGTTGGTTGGTTTTCTTGTTCACCTGTCATTGTTTGACAACTGGCATTGGTTTAATAGTTTGGCCAATGTTTGTCTATCGTTGTCACTTGTGATGGTCGGTTGGCTGGTGTTGGAGAGCTCCTTGTAAAGCATAACTGGATTGGTGCTTGCAACAAATCTGACAAATGGATACGGGTGGAGTCGGTTGTACTAGGGCGCACCTCGGCGATCTCTCAGGCCAAGTGGAGCAGTTTGCACCAACAAAGCGCGACAAGGGCTGAGTGGTGTGGTATAAGACAGGGACTTACGTCGGCAAGTTGAATTGATTCGCTTTCATCTTTTGTGTCAGTGTAGCACCCCGAGTCCGCCTAGCGGTGGCATTGTTAAACGTCGATATGGAAAAAAGCCCATAAAAGCAATTGAATTGTGGTAAACTTCAACATCAACTCGCATTCTAAGCTCTTCCACAACCATTGGATGCTCTTGTCATCCACGAAGGCACTGGCGAACCGAGGTTCCGCCTCAAGGATGAAAGCGAGATACGGAAGGAGGAAGGGTGAGGGAGCCGTGTAACCACCTCACGCTTATTCCATCGCCAGATTCCGTAACAGCCATCGTCCCTGTCGCCAAGAGGCGGAAAATGTCAAAAGCGCTGACAGATAGATGGGAAGGAGGTGATAGCGGGGAATGCATTTTTGCTTATCGGTGGTATTGTTGACCTCCAACCCGGTGACGTCTCCATTCCATCTTCGTAGTAATGTACTTGAATAGATGTCGTGGAAACGGTAGTGACTGCTGGATCCCACCGATAAAACTTCAGCCTCCGGTATTTCTCGCAATTTTTGACCGGGTCCACAGAGGCGGGCGGTAAACACGATTACATGGCTCCACTGAAAAGAGAGATCGGGACAATCAATCGATGGATGGATGGATGGATGGAAGCATGAATCAAGCGGATGGTCTAATTCATCAAACAATTTGTAACAACCTTCCGACAACCGGCAACGATGTCTATCCGAAAAAAAACACCCTACTTGCTGCACAAAAAGAGGGTGGAATCGTGGATGCCAACAAAGGACAGAAAGAAGGAGTGCAAAGGGAAGGAAGGACAGGGGAATGTAAGATGGAAGAGTTGGTGACCACAAGTGTTCTACATCGACAAGGTCAAAATGGCGGATTAAAGTCAAGCACTAAATTGACTGCCTAGATGGCGCAGAGTCAGTGTTTTGGTGGCTAAGGGGATTTGTCAAGAGGGATGTCAAGATGGCAGCACTAGCGATCGTGGAGGCATGTCCAGCCTGCCCACCATTCATCTGTCAACTGAGTGAACAGAGACTGCGGAAAATCAAGGTTGGCAGGCTGTGGGTAAAGAGGTGTGTAGATGGGTGTTGAGGAGGAGGAGGCAGTGATTGTTGAATGAAATGGTTCGGCATACGCGATGTCGACAATGCACAACTCCGGTTAGGGTCAGGCTGGATGGGATGCAGTTGTCGGTGCGATACAAAAGGAGATGCTATCAATGGCAGGCCAAAGAGACGTGTAAGGTGGGGAGGGCACCAGTGTGACAGGTGGTGCATACAAGGGGCGGGGCGGTGATTGTCAGGAGGTCAGTACACGCTTCAATCTGTCGACCACAAGGACGGGGGTTCAGAGCGATGCTGAGGTCTGCGTGCACCAGTCTGGCTATTGCAAAGAGAACGAATCAGTGTATAAACGCGATCGCAAGGATGACCGTGGGTATTTTGTGCAGAAATTGTTAGCCTTTACAAAATCACACTAAGTGCTTTTGGGATTTGGTCTTTATAGTACAAAAGTCCGTGAAATAAAGTGGGAATTGCTAGTCTTTAATCATGAGCACTGGATCATATTGCAGGGAGAATGAGATTTCTTCATCCCCATGCTAATCCTTCTAACTTGACGATTTCTAGCCAAAGTGCGTTTGCACTTTTTAAAAGAAGAGCTCCAGTAGATGATTATGCTTCTGCCATGCATTTAACCAAGATCTCATCCACACAGGGGGAAAGCGTCTTCCAGGGCAAAACCTCCGTGCCGTTTCGTGAGTGATCTGTGAGGTGGCGAGACGTGGAGTGGGAGAACAAAGGCCTAAGATGGAGGATGAGGGAGGACGTTCGCTTTATCGCAGGCAGTGTTCTAGGCCTTCTTCCCAGCGCCAAATATCAGACGACAAGGTACTACTTGGCAGGGAGCAGGAACACACTCCAGAGTCGATCATGACCTCGGTCATATTCCACCAATCGGTAGCAGAGTGATTCAGTGACCTGGAAGAAGCTCGCGCAGAAAGGCAGCACCTTCGCTTCAAAAAGGGAGTTGAGTATGCATAAGAATCGTAGACCCTCCACGACAACTCCTGCTTAAACTGACAGTAGAAATGAAACGATTGTAGGAGAATTTCAGTAGAACATTTTTAAAAATGAGAAGAGTAAAATCCGCCGAGGAAGAACAATAGTGAGAAGCAAAGGGACTGCTAAGGTGTGTGTTTGCGTGTGGGTATGCGTATTTCTAAGATAGACTGTAGGCATCTAGACATCTATAGGGTTAGAAAAGGCGCTAGGCAGATTGGTAAATCGGGGTGCAAGACAAAACCGATCAATCAAGTAAATGAGAAAGACAACAATCAAGAGAAGCTGTGGAAGGGAGGTACACTAGTGATCACACCGACACCCACAGTCGCCCCATTAAAAAAAATTGTAAACAGGCAAGCAGTAATGGACAAGATGGTCGTAGGGGAACAGAACGACATCTCTACCAATTTACACGCCTCAGTTACCACTTGAGTGGCATGGATACCACATCAGACCCTACAGCCTTCCAATCCTTCTGCACACCACCAGCACGGAGGCACTTTTCAACGCTAGAGGGTTCAGGAGAGGACTTGCGGCGACTCAGCAGTACACCACGGTGAGGCCAAACAAGCATGCAGGTTAACATCCCTCTCCTCCTATCACACAACTCAGCAAGGAAATAAAAAGTGAAAAAGAAGCGGAAAGACAACGCCACTCACCTCTACACTCCTGCTCACACCGACTGCCATCGGGGCTACACAAGCAAATAAACAAACAAACAAACAAGTTGAGCGATTGATACTACTCAGGGGGCATTTCAGTAGACGGCTCAATTGGTTGTGACAACACACCTGGAGCGTCGGGAGCGTATCTTGTGGCCAAGTTCGCTGAGGCTGACAGAACTGCGAGACATTTTATTGCGCAAATGCTCCACCACCGCCTTGCGACGACTCCTTCCTACATTAACAGTAGAAAGACGAGGCTATGCAGGCAAGAACGTGTACCAACGATCAAAAAATCATTCACAGGTGATGAGAGAAAGAGAATCAAGAGGGTCAGCACAAATGCCACAGATGTGTGTGTTTGAGTGCGCATGGCTGAGTGGATTGCTATGAGGAGAGGACAGATAGGTGACAACAGTACAGCGACGGGGTTAGATGGGGCGCTAGACAGATTAGCACATTGAGATGCAAGACAATATCGGTCGATCAAACAATGAATTAACCGAAGAGGGAATGAGAAGGGTGATCTGCAATCAGTCAGTAGCTTTGAGGCAGCAAAATGCCAAACAGCGAATCAACAGAAATAGCGATGAATGATGGCGAATGATGGGAGGCAAATAGACTAACCGTATCGACCCCCATTTGGCATTTGCATCCTCTTTGGCAGCAACACTTGAAAGGGAGGGAGAGGTGCTCTTTAGCAGGCAGGGAGGGTAGTAGCAACTCTGGACCACGCGTTCACTCGCCTCTCCCCACCCTCTCCCCGACCCATCCACCCCCTCCCCTGCCTTCCGCACCTACAAGTACATCCCTGATCCAGATTTCGCCTTCTCAGAGTTCTGTCACTTCGAACAATCCACCGAGCGACTCTCGCCTCTCTCTCATCCACAAATACCTCTCTTCCCCAAGTCGTCTATCCACCTCCAAGCCACTCGACCCTTCGAAGCCAACTCACAGGTCCAATTCCTCCTCGATCCGTGTGTCCACTACCGATGCGCCAGCCAATTGCATCACTCACCCTCAGCTGCAGTGACCTCCAGACAATCGACGAAATTGTTGAGTGCTTCAAACCCCTCTCCCGCCCTCACTGAGTCACAGCTGCTCGTGAGTGAGTAATCAAGCCAACGATTGAATTGGAGGGGAAATTAAGCCTAAGAAATGAAGAGGAGCGCGAAATGGGAGGCGCCTTGTAGGAGGGAATGAACTTAAACTGCATGGTAAAGATTTTTGCAGTCCATGCAAGAATTGCTCGATTCCAAGATTGTCGGGGAGAGAACCAGCGACTTCCAATCGAAAGCGCATCACTTGAGAAGGTGAAAGAGTTGCTATACATCAGACAGAGGTGGCAGCAGCTTATGCCTGGCTCATGAACACAACACCTGACTTACACGTCTGACACCACGAGTAGACGGTCACTTAACTGCCTTCATTCTGAACTCCCCTAGACCCACCAATCGTCTCGGCTACCAATTCTTCCAGAAAGTGCTCACATCTGTGCATCACTTCACACCTGTAGTCTAGGCACGCAGCTACGCAGGCACCCCAATTCTGAGTGAAGCCTCCCTTCCAAATCCTCTGGTGCATACCTGTTCCACTTTGCTATCCAGGACATCCTACCATTGCCCACCCATTCAGCACTTAGCCATCTATCACTGTGAGCCACAAAGTTTGTTGCCACTGCTAACTTTATGACATCCACCAACATCCTGTGCCACCCTTCCATGCATTGAGCAACCCAGTTGGGTGTCCACATGGTAGTTCCATGAAGTAATTGACCAACCAACCAACTAAACAGGAATGGGTGAACGAAAAACACCAACCAATCGTCGAAGAGGGCCCAATTGTGTTCGACTGCTCACGTACCCCTTGCCAACATCTGCATTCCCAGCTCCAAACAGCCCATCTGCACCAATAACCGCTAGTCAGTTAGCACTTGAATGAAGGGGGCCTTCCTGTCTCCTTCTCTGTCATCTTCGGCTTTCTTTTCGGCTGGTAAAAGAGTACAATAACAAATAAAGTAACAAGACGGTGGGAATCCAAAAACAAGAGGGTAAAAGCTACATCAGAAAGCAAGCATCGTCCTAGTTCCTCTTGACGCGAAAATCTTTCGAGACAGTGGATGACGGGGGAGCCTTCATTCAGAGGAACTCCAGAGGTTTCCGCTCACGCAGAAATTCATTTGTACGCTTGAAGGCTCGTTTAACTGTTTCAACATTTTCACGGTAGACGGACCGCGCAACATTGTCTTTACGATAGGGCTCTGCATTGGAGGGAAAATGTGCAGTAAACGCGGCGACACTTCCACGCGTCACCCTCAGTTCCCACCACCACCGCCACCACGACGCAAAGATAAGTACAAAGGAAAAGCGAGAGGCTTCAGTCAGAATGCTGCATGGGGGACTGCGACAGCAAACCAACTCAAAGCAGACAAGCATCCATGTTCCATGCACCGGCTTCCAGACACAGAGAAGACAGCTGCTGCGTGTAATCAAACCGTCCGGCCTTAGTGCATGAGGACCTTCCAAATTCTCGCATGACAACTAGTAAGAGAGGGAGTCCACCTTCGGGACCAACTTGCTACACGTTTCTCAAAGCAACCACTCAAATCGGAGTCCGGAAACACACAACCTCGCTCTACTAGCTTTGCCTCACGTCAACGGTATACCACAGAAATGATCCTAGGCGCCATCCTTCGACCAACGAGGAACAAAATGGAAACGCTAGCAAACACCAACACAATTACCACCTCGAAGACTTCAACAGTCACGGCAATAGACAAGAATACTCCCTACTATAGCGAAAAGCAAGGAATAAGGCAAGTGCAAGGGAAGCGGTCAAAAAGAAGACCACGCAGCGAAGCGACCCTAAATAATAACCACGGCAACATGAATATCCTTATGCTGCATCAGCACGCCACCTCTTCCCTGTACGACAGCAACACTGCACTTCTAAAGCTCAGGCTGGTCTTCGTTCTAACCGCTCCCACAACGCCCTTACTCACCCTCTATAAAGATCCTGTATTTGCTTCGACCTCGCCTTCCTCGAAATGTTGCAAACCAGGAAGGCACCTCATTGATGGGAAAGGGCTGGCCACAGCGAACCGAGATGGCCCATTGATCAAACTCGAAGTCCGCGTAATAGGCGATAAATCCGGTAAATAGCTCACCCAACGTAGATCTGTTGACGCTGCACAACTCATCCCATGGCAGCTGTAAATCCATATCCAATTCGTCAACCGGACATTCACCGTCGAAATTTAACTGCAAAAGGTGAAGAAGTTGCAAACTTGATACGTCCATAAAAGTGAAGCGCGGACTTATACTGCCTCCACTCAGATCATCCCTTCTAGAAAGACTTCACATTAGGAAGAAAAATTACGAATAATATGACTGCAGCCGGAAAGTGTGATCACAATCCCAAAGGGATTCTGAGAAATTCAAGCACTCATTCAAGCACAATCAACACAAACTGAGGGACAACCATTTTACCTTAGCAAGCAGTACTATTCGGTGATGCTGTTGGCTTCCACGACTTGACTAAAGCATCTCCAGTTTCACCAGAAATAACCTAGTATCTTGCCAATTGAAAATCTCACATCAAAACAGGCGATAAGGTCCACCTATAAGTTATCACTGGAATGCACAGCAAACCACCCCTGCCTACTTATTAGCAATAAGTAGAAAGGTGCAATTAGTAAATCGAGGGCCTACTGGAAAGAGAGATTGGAGATTTGGTAGAACAGGGGGCGAGCATCCACATTGCAGGTATTGGATGACCATTAGGAGCAGGGAGCATGTATTGAGCCTGCCACGATCGGCGCCGTGGATGCGCATCCTTAGCGCCCAGTGTTTCACGAATACACCGAGGGGAGGCAAACGGGAGTCGACTGCAAACAAGGAAATCTACGATTCCTAAATGTCCTTCATCAATTGCGTGCAGACAATTGATCCTCATCACATTCATGATAAAATTCTCCACCTCCCGCCAATATGCTGTCGTAATACTCCCGTACTTGCTAGTGAACAGTCAGGCGAAAAAACTGAACCCATAACCGACATTTCTACACCTGATAGAGGCTTACTTTCAGTGCAATGAAGCGAATACAAAACGATAGTCGAAAGCTTTCTACAAGGGTAAAGGGAACAGAACGCAGATAGCTGGATAGCCCAAAAGTATTTTCCACAGAAAGCGGTGAGTGCCAATTGACAGCACCATATAGTGTGAGGCGAAAGCAACACAACAACGCCTTTTTCCATCCAACTGTGAAACGCATACACCATTTCTGGCACACAGGTGATTGGCTCAAAAATTGACCAATGGGCTCCACGACCTAGTTAGTAAGAAACTGACCTCCCATACGGTGTGGGTAAATGACCATTCCATTGCTGTTCCAACACTGCTTCAGAATGGTAGTTATGCAAGAAAAATAAAAAAAGTAATCTCACCTCGGGCGTACATGGCGATAAGATGGGTGTTGTAAATGCTCGACACATTGTTGACGCCCATATCGCACGCAATGCCCGACTGTAGATCACGAAACTTAAGAATTGGCACTATCGCTCGAATCAGGCTGCAGTATTTGATTGAACCTGGAGGAAAGAAAACGCATCATACGCTGGAATAGACGCGTTCATAGTGTCTACCGATACAGCCTTCAGGCACAGAGTCATGCCTTAATCGATGCTAGTAGCAGCTTCCCTCCACGCAGTCCTCTGTTACATTCCCGCACTTAACCAATCCAGTGGAAAACATTTTCGACATAAAGTGATTGTCATTATGTCACAACCGCCCTATTGGACTGCTTCAATTATTCATTAACGACGGTAGCCAGTGCAACTAGGACTCACCAAAGCCAAGCAAAAGAGGTTTGATTTCGCTCAGCACCGTGCAGGCATACTCCTTGCTCTCCAATGCCTCTTCCTTAACCACAAGACACAAATCGAGGTCACCTCGATCAAATCCAAAGCCGTTGACTGAGGAGCCCACAATGAAGAGTTTCGAATCTGCACAATGGAGAGAGTTCACTCAGAGGCAAACAAAAGAAGACTTGAATAAGTGATAAAAACCGCCATATTTTAATAATGAAGTGAAGGATGGATAAAGTGACTATGAGAGAGACTGAAAACATTGGAGCCAACAGACTGATTTGCAAATAAAGGCGCGCAACAAATAGATTCATGGCCACAAACGAATCGTCCAATGTACCGATACACGTCAAATGTGTTTAAATAGTGAAGCAAATGGTGGTAGAGGGTGCATTTCAAAGCAATCGACGATGGAAATTGGAATGAACGGAATTTAGATAAGCGGACGTGGGGATCTCTAAAGGCTTGACAATTAATAAAACAGGACAGCGAAATTGGATCCGATGGAGCATCACAGAGATAGACAACGATACTAATCATGTACACGGACCTGACTTGCACGAAAAAGAAGTTAATAAAACACCACCACAAACTCACTTGGAAAGTTTCGTGATATTACTGACTGAAGATTATTTCTAATTTCCACCTTCTTCTCAAGTGTTTCCGATGTCTGAGAGGATCTTCGAAAAAACTGCTCAATTTGGGCTGAGAGATCACTGAGGTAGTCCCTTGTGAGACCGAACCGTGCCATCGTAAACGTCTTCGACTCTACAACGAGGGACGATGTGGTAAGATGTCGATCAAAGTGAGGTTAAGTGGTCGCATTTTGTGGGCAATAAAACTAGAGCTGATTAGACCGCTTCTTCGTAGCGTTAAGACCATTCACCGACTCATAAATTGTGCATTCACTACGGACAAAGGTAGCTATTCGTCAGTTCAGACCACCGAAGCCAACAACGATGAAACACCTCTACACAGTTGCTCTCAACTGTACGAAGTTTTTTTGGCCTTCACAACAGCAAGGACAGCCGCACACACTTGCCTGTGTCAGTAGTCAGGCCGCGAAACAGGGAAGCAACTCGCCGGCCGGGAACGCGTGCAGAGTGGCCCCTCACCAACTTCCGCAAGTATCTACGTAGTTTCAGTAATAAATTAAACCAACGCTTAGCCAAGCTTAAAAAAGCAAAACTTCTTAATGTAAAATACAAGTAGACAAAGAACCATTTCCAACTCTCTAAGATATTCATGGTACAGGAGCACAAAGGCGGCAACAATGTGGCAATGCGTCAACTATCGAAGATTTGCGATATCACAATCTAATGTATGACACATCAACTACTTGCTGGACCTCCACCACTACTAAGAAGCGCTTTATGGTGGTCTTACCTCTGTAACTTCAACCGAACCGTCCCCCAATGCCAAGCCCTTCACACCAGACGCAACTGCTTGTCGAAAATATTCTCAGACCCCAGCATTGCGCGCGATCATCCTGCAGTTAAAATCTTTCTAAAGTAAAGCAATCAGAAGCGCACGCCACGCTGCGCTAGACCGCAGCAACGATAGCTGGAGACACCTTCCCCCGAGAAGTACACTTCCACACCCTTCGTCGTAGAACATGTGGATCTAGTGATCCATTGCAGCCATCTACCCATGGCACGCGGAGCATGACCAGATGCACCCCAGCCCAGTCGTCCTTCCCATCTACCCCCTCTCCCCCATCTCTAGCTCAATAACACCCCAGTAAGCTAGCGCCAATCTAGCTTAATTTCGCATTCTAACCACCACTGCGGAGCCTCACGTGAATCGTGCGACCACACACTGCCGGCATTGACACTTCGATGGTGCAACCGTCGGGCCATCGCCTTGGATCGTGTGGCTTTACAGAGGGGTGTCACCACGACCGCTACCACCTGAATTACATGTCGTGAACTCCTCCATCCCACTTCTGGTTCCAGCTTGGAACCCATCATCCCTCACTTCCCCCCTCCACGTTACCCATGCGACCTAGCAGAAATCTGCGCAACTAAAAGCACTCACCAGAACGGGATAGGGCATCCCACTACTTGACAGTCAATGCATTGCGTGCAACACAGGGAGGCATGACAAACCTTGTCTTTACACACCTTCCACATGCAGATCCACAGCCGGTTCGCTTTGTGCGCGCATCAAGAATTCGGATGATGAAAGGACTAAAGGAGAGGAGTTGCGGGAGCGGTGGGAAAAAATAACGGTAGAAGACGACTGTCCGCCCAGGCAAAACTCAGAGGCTCCTCTGCTCGCAATACTTCATCTGTACGACTGAAGGCGTCTTGAATGTCTGCAAAAATTGTCGCACCAGAGACGGAACGTGCAGCGTTGTCCTTGCGAAAGGGCCCTACATTGGGGAAAATATACGCAGTAAACCATCACCTCGATTCGAGTTCAATTACATGCGACCCTGGAAGCTAACGTACAATTCTAGACTCTACCCCCAAACCTGCGCCTTGGCCACAAATCGCCTCTGGCAGGGAGCGTGATACTCAGGAATCCAAACGAAAGCGCTGCCAAGTACCACCACCAACGAGGCGCAGAACAGTTCCCTCACAGGAAGGCTAGCCGCTATCGAAGCGGAAGAGGGAATAGTGGCATGATGAGCAGCAACCAATACGACCAAAATAAGGCCCTGTAGTGAAACCATGCCTTCCGCGCACGTCAACATCAACATCAACACCAAATCGAGTCGGCCTGCATGAGGTTGCTGATTTTGTTCAACGTCCGCTAACGCCAGCAACTCACCCAGCCCTTCACGCCCCTCCCTATGCACCTCCGAATTACGAGTACTTCGACTTTAAATCCTTTAAGTGGGAGCCTAGACATGACTCCACCTCAAAAGCGCAGCAACAAAGACACCGGCCAAGTGAATGAACTTAACAAAGCTCGGATAGGGACGGCAGAAGCTGCGGCTCTATTCAAATCCCTTCCACAACGCCCATACCCACATTCAGCGTAGTTCAGGTGGAGCAAGTAATCACACCACATCCACTCCTCCCTACTTATTAATTGTAAGTAGCAAAGCACAGCCAGTAAATCGAGAGCTTACTATGGGACGAGCGTCCCGATTCGGCATAACAGGAAGCGAGCGTCCACATTGCAGGAAATGCATGAGCATTGGGACCAGGGCACATGTGAAAAGACAGCCACGATCAACACCGTGAATGCCCATTTGGCTAATAATCAACCCTCGCTGCTCACGCCAAACACCCACAGAGCACCTCACCCCATCCACCTCGCCTTCAAGTCAATGCTAAGCCCCGGAGACAACAACAGCACCACACAATCCTAGATGTCACCCCAACGCAAACACACATGAAGTCCTGCCTTAACACTTATTACAAGACAGAGGAAGTCGAAGCAAAAGGGGAGCACTGACGACAACCACACCAAATGGGCGATCACTTAGCAAAATCATCTTTGATAATAATCATGGGCTTCTACGTACTACATCAATCCACCATCTCCTCCTTCTCCTCCTTTTCCTCCTCCTTGTGCATCAATAATCACACAAATCATGACAAAGCCACATCAGATCGCCCTGCATGACGTTACTCATTCTCCCACATAACCCGCCAACGCCTTCAAAAGCCGCCATGATACAACTCTGCCTCCAAAGCACGCCATTGAATTAACACCGCCTACGTTAATTGGCCTAACTAGCCGCAGTTAAAGAGGAGCAAAGGCAATCCACCAGCCCATCCTTCCTCCCAACGTCCATACTCACCTTCGACAAAAATCTTGAAGGAGGACGCATGACGTGCACGTTTGCGGAGTGGAAGACAACAAACCCGCCTCCCAATGCGTGAGGGTCGGCCACGGCGAATTGAGATAACTCGATGGGCAAAATCGAAATCCGCATAGTAGGCGATGAAGCCAGCAAAGAGTTCACCTAATGTGGACTTGTTGGCACTGCGTACCTTCCTCCAAGGCAGATCCAACTTCCTATACACCTCTTCCACTGGACGTCTGCTGCAGAAGAACAGCTGCAAGACGCAGAAAAGTTACATTTCCGATACTTCCAGGAGGCGTAGTTACAATCCAGTAAGAGAACCCCACTCAGGCTGAAGGATGACCATTCCGCCTACTCAAGCATTATGTCCTACACCTCATTCTCAGCTAGTAATCGTCGAGGAATACCCATAGGCATTCCAATACCATTGGCTTCCACGACTTGAGCACAGTCTTTCTAGACTCACTAGGAATTTCTTAGCACTTCGTAAAGCTTTGGACCGGTGACAATAATGCCACAGCAGTCGAGAAAGTCTGCTCATAAGCAATCAATGGCATACATTCAGGCTACAACTATTTCTGGTTCCAAGCATGCTACCCATCCCTACTTATACAAAATAAGTTGAAAATCAAAAACGTGCTGGAAAAGCAGCTTGCAGATTCGGCAGAACGGGAGGCGAGCATCCACATTGCAGGTATTGGATGACCATCAGGAGTAGGGCGTATGTGTTGAGCCTGCCACGACTACCACCGTGAATGCCCATCTTCTGCGCCCAGTGTATCACAAACACACCCAATAGACGCAACCGAGGGTCGGCTGTTAAGGAGGAAATTCCAACCCACTAAAGTAGGCTACTGGTTGTCTTCCAGCTCAATGCAATCGTGCCAAAACTTCCCACCTTCTACCCACACATCAAAGCAACCTTTCTCCACTTGCAGCTCCACAACCAGGCACATATAATCGATGTTTAGAAGCCTGATGGTGAGCTACTTGCGGTTCCAATAAAGCACGCACAAAAGGGCCGTCAATCACTATGTGCACTGATGGTGCAACCGTATGAACAACAACAGCAGCAATACCCATTGCATAAGAGAACACAGTCCTCAGCGCCACAAAAATATCTGGCTCAAACGCCACAATGGAGACTCAAATGTATGCCTTACGGAAAGACACTAGTACCTGCTTATGGGGAGACAATGAGGGAGGGCAAGAGAAAGGTAAGGCAACCACACCCTTCCCACACCCGGTCTCCGTCCGCACAAACATAACCTGTCCAGAGGTAAACAATGGATTTCACAATATACACAACGAAAAAAGAACAAAAATAATCTCACCTCGGGAGTACATGGCGAGAAGATGGGTGTTGTAAATGCCCGACACATTGTTGACGTTCAAATCGCACTCAATAACCGACTCGTGATCACGAAACTTGAGAATTGGCACCTTGGCGTCAATCAGTCTGCAGCTGCAGATGAAATCTGGAAAAAACACATGCAAAACAAAAAATGAAAGCAACGATTTCACGGCACGCGGCAAGTAGGCCTCCAAGCTAGTGGCATACAGTCCTGCCCCTACTACCTCTACTGCCTCTTCTCCACTCCCTCACAATAACAACAGATTCGATGTGTCCCACCACGGCCTGTCGGACAACCTACCATTACTCTATCATTCTAGGGATCTGGCAACAGTCGCACTCATAGCTGCCAACAAACCACTCACCATTACGGAGCAAAAGGGATTCAATGTCTCTCAGCACCGCATAGGCACCTCCTCTTCTCCGCAACTCCCGCGGCGGAACCACAAAGCACAAATCAAGGTCGCTCCAATCCAGTCCAAAGCCGTTGACTGAGGAGCCCACAATGAAGAGTTTCGAGTCTACACAATGGAAAGAGCTCTATGAGAAACAAAGGGAAAACGGGGGGGGGGGGGAAATAAGTTA
>LWMK02000118.1:223531-236125 GCA_001693075.2 Taenia saginata
GGGGGGGGGGGTGAAATAAGTTACAAATGATAATTTCAAGCACGAGTGATGAGAAATAGCGGAAGAATAGGCATAAATTACAGACGTGTGCAAGGAATGGATATGGGATGGGAGGGGGCAGATCGAATGAGTACGAGATGGATAGGAGAGCGGATGTTTAAAGGCCCTTACTAGAAGCAATGAGTTGTCATATGATGCTGCAATGTGAAAAGGCTCATTATCAAATGTAGGCAGGCTTAAATGCCGCCAGAGATAGATAGTTTGGTGAGCCATCACATGAGACACTTAATTAACTATTTAATCAAACAGTAGCTGCGATAGACCCGACAAGGCCAGGCGGTGGGTACAGGAGTGAGTAAACAAGCTAACGCGTGAATCTAAGATGGCAGAAAAATAAATTAAATGAATCGATGTTGCAAACGTAAACCAAATTTAAATAAAAGGAAAGAATACACTAACGACATGCACCAAACTTACTGGGAAAAGCCAGCGAGATGGCAGAGTGAAGGTGAGTTCTAAGTTTTACCTTCTTCTCAAATGTTTCAGATGTTTGACGGTACTGTTGGGAAAATTGCTCCACTCGGGTCGAGAGCGCGTCGAGATAGTTCGCATCGAGAACGTTCCACAACCACATGGGCCTCCTCGTCTCTACAACGGGGGCCGATGCACCCAGTTAGCGACCAAAATGCAGCCAGTTGAGTGTCAGCTAAAGAAAAGCGGAGTGGAGCTGCCCTAGCCAAACCACAAGCAAGTAACAGCATTCCAAGATACCAAATTGTGCATTCAAAGGGGAAAAGAGCACTCTATGGTCAGTCCGAATCACCAACGTCACAAAATTAAAAGACTACCAGCCAAGTGTACAAAGTTTTCAGTCCCTACGACAGCGGATACAACCACATGCGTATACTCGGACCGAGTGGCGAGATGACACCTCAACAATTTGGAAAACACACTGTCGCGGCTCCTCACCAACTCTCCTAAAATCAAGCCGAAACCGTACCTAATTGAAAATTCGGGTAGAAAATTATGGCAGAAACATACTTACACACAGCAATTTGTTTTGCTAAATAATTTAAACTTTGAAATGACAATAAATTAAAGACAGCCTTAAGCATTTTATTTAAGCCGGTTTTAATAATTCGCCGCCACTCACAGATTCATTGAAGTCGAAAGAAAGCTTACTGCTAAGGCAGAACACGTTACATTTACCGATTATAAACTCTTAAGGTGTAAAAATTGCTAGTCATAAAAGCACAAGCTTGAATGCAGAATTATGCTGGGGAGGACGCGATTTCATATACTTCTTCACAGGAGGGATGAGGAGGAGGACAGACTCCGCATTCATCCCTCTATTCTCTCTTATTCTTTTCAGACTTGCTCCTTTATGCTTGGTTAAGTTTGTTTAGGCTGACACTGAAGTGTAGGAGGTGTGGCGAGATTTGCAGGTCATGTCGCAGAGTCGCAGAAAGGCAACTTCAAATGGACTAAATGCTATGCCACGGAAACAATTCGAGGAGGGTAATGTAGCGTCCCGAGACTTCCTTTAAGGTACCTTTAAGGTAAAAGAAGGCGTAGTACTTGGGCAGAATGCATATGTTCTAGAAACAGAGGAATTGGGGGCTGCTGTCACGGCTTGAAGGCCGACCAACCGGCTAGCACAATATGGCCACCAAAATGACCAAAACCGACAGTTCGAACAAACAAATCATTAAAGGCACTTTCCTTTTCTTGTGTGGAAAAAGAGGGCAGACGTCATTTCGTTGTGCTTGCTACTTACCACAGTGCCCGTAAAACAGGACGGGAGGCGTGCCAACTCAACCGGTCCTCCTTTGTAGTGCAATCCACTTCCTTGTGCTTCAATGTCTCGATTTCCGCCTCATATGCAACGCCGTGATGCTACGACTGACCGAACACCCAAAGGCATTACTCGCGCCCTGACGACCTCTGGTTAGTCAAAGGAGTATTACGGAGTTGATGCTTTTCCAAGGGATGCAGAGCTATCTTCAGTGATCTCCTCTTCTCTGCAACTTCTGACACAAGAAGATTGACTGGTTGACGATATGGTTATTGCCTAGAATTTAATGGAGTTAATACACCTCCAAAGGCGAGAGAGCGGACCGGAAATGGCCTTTCACTCAGCGTCAGGCAACTCAATCCTTTTCTCGAGTTCAAGACTCGCGTTGTGTTTCAGCCTCTCGTCCAAAGAGTACTTTTAAAGGACCGTGAGCATTGCGTAGTCCCCTCGCCTTTTTGAGCACTGTCTCCGGTGCTAACCTTGTTAGGTGGCTTTCTTTCTTTTCCCAGTGCGTAGACTTCCACCTCGCAATCGACTAGTGCAGCGCCTTTGCAGAATCGCATCTTGTTGTGGTGGACAGTTTTCGGCTGGGCACAGGATTGCGCATTGCGAGCGCGGTGGTTTGTAGATGAAAGAATCTTCAAGGATGGCAGGATCTGCGGCGACTTTTGGGTAAAGGAATCAACTCGAATGCTTGTACAAGACCCCCTTCTCGGTAGACGTCATTCCGACTGTCTCTGTCCCAGTACTTCTCCCATTCTGTCTGCGTAATGTTAAGTTTTTCTTGGACCTTCTTTCATACGCAGTACGAACTCCGACCCATTGCCGGTTGCTACTACCGTGGTTGGCAGAAGGATATCGGAGGAGACTTTCATTCCCCTATGAGCATCTTAAACGATGAAACACCAGTTGATGCGTAAACCTCATCCCTATTTGCGAGGAGAGGGCGTCCCAGACTTAACTCCAAATCCGTCGAGGATGCGATTCGTTCCTTCCACCTGTACATCGCCTTGTGGATGTCCTAGTGTCGTGTATGTCTCGAAGATGCAAAAGATGTTGCATAGGTAGGAAGGAAGTCGACTTTCGAATTTTGGACCTTGAAAGCTGTGAACTGATTCAAACACTCCGTGCTGACAAATCTGCCGACTAAAGAAGGCTCTGTGTCCTACCTTAACTACTTCCGTCGCGTCAGTCCAATTTTTGGTCCAAATCGGACCGCATGTCTCCCCTCACATTGGGTACAAAGTCTAACATAATTTTGCTCAATCAGGTCCAGACACAGCTGCTTGTCAGAACCAATGCAGTGGCAAATACAAGGAGGTAAAACAAAAGTTTGCCTTGACACACTTTCCATCACGAACTCGTACATTTTGGACACAACCAGCCGTCCAACCATTCACATCCTCGTCCACAAATCCAACAGCTCACTACTCCAAGTACATGCATGATCCGATGAGGCAAGTAACCGATCAACAAAACTACTTGAATAATGACGATCGTGAAAGGATGACAATTTAACGAGAACACCATAGAAGCACAAGGCAAACAAAGCAATAGACAAACCGCCATTGAATGTTCCTGCGCTTCATGACATTGCAACTCCTCCCATCAGCGCGTACAACCCCATATTTGCTATAGATGTGAGAAGAAGAAGAAGAGAGCTGTCCTCAGAATGGTGATGCACGGACACCTGAACAGCGCGAAAAGGCAAAATCTCGCATCCAACACGTGGTCAAGAGTCGATTCCATCGAGTGGTGGCAAGGCTGATGGCTGGAGCGCGAGCTTTTGTGGTACGCATCGCACACACGTGTTGTTGGTAAAGCAACTTGACAGGGCAGGGATGAGCTCATTTTATCCCGAAGTAAGGAACTTCACAGTGGCCGAAATAAAAGCGCTTTAGTGGTCATGAAGGGACGTGCAAGCCATGCCCTCCAACAATAAAACAAATGAGTTGCACACGACAAGGCGATAATGCCCTCCGCGTAGTGATGCGCTCACGTTTCAACGTAACTGAAAGGCAAAATCAAAGCTAAACATAGGTGGAAAGGATTCAGGGTCACTGTAGACCAAATGCCCCATCCAAAACCGACCTCAGCCAACTGTGTGTGTGTGTGTGTGGGGGGGGGTGGAGAGGATTCAACCAATCACTCCATAGGTAGACATATCAAGAATGGTAATCAACCATACTGGAAGCATTCTCGCATTCCTGATGCAACAGTTACCAAACTATTCATTCGTGAACCCCTCCTCCATCCTTAAAATATGAAAAAGAGCACCAACAAACAACGAGGCAAACGAGAACAAACGAATCGACTTCGACATTTCATTTACCTCATGCCACTGCACCTCCACCCATCTGCACAAATAAGCGCATATTCTTTCAAAATGTAAGCGAAGGAGAGCTACTTCCTTCCTTGGCAACATCCTTTTTCTTTGTTGTCTACTAGGGAAGCAAATTAGCACATGCACACGTAAAACATAACGGAGAAAAGAGAAAAGAGAAGAGAGAATTACATAAGCAAGCAACTTTTGTCTTTGTTCTGATTGCGATGGAGTGCGTCGACAGCAACGAGGATTCCTCCTCCCCAGAGGGACTGCAGGTGCCTGCAAGCTTGGCGACATTGTTTTCACTACAGGGCTCTGAAATGAAGAAGAGCGAATGCACTATGGCTTCCTTATCTCTGCGACACCACCAACACAACAACTCGAGCAGCCAGACCAGAGGGTGTGAAGGGAGCAGCACCTCGAACCAGACACCTACCCACACTTCTGCAGGTCAATGCGTCCAGTCGCAATGCAATGCAACCATCAAAGCACCACCACATTCAAACATCGTCTCAAAACTCACGACAACGATTACTGGTAGAGCTAAACCACAGGCTCACCTATCCTCTTTCTTGAATCGCCAGTTACTTCAATTCACAGAAAGACACGCCACTCTCAAAGCGGAGGAGTGGGGACTATCCTAGAAAAACAGCCATTATTGCACTCTTGGGCAGTAACCACGACAGCACGGATGTGTCTACGCTACATCATCCGGCGACCGCAACACATATGCTATGTAGCATTTACAGCAGTAAAAGCCAAAT
Source organism: Taenia saginata (assembly GCA_001693075.2). Lineage (NCBI taxonomy): Eukaryota > Metazoa > Platyhelminthes > Cestoda > Cyclophyllidea > Taeniidae > Taenia > Taenia saginata. The sequence continues at coordinate 228,417 of LWMK02000118.1, forward strand.
TCTACTAAACATCCATTCAGCTCCTAATGTACGCTTAATTTACGACCACTTGACTTTCTGAAGCTACATCTTCTCGCCCAGACACTACTGTACCTCAAAAGCAGAGCATCGAAACAGCAAAGTTGAAGAGATAGGACTTAAGAGAATCCATATCCCACACCCAGCCTCAACAAGGATCTTAAGGGTAGACCAAGAGTAAGCCTGTTTGCGAAATGGAAGACGCCTCATGGCCACATCGATATCCATCCGATACCATGGCAGCTGCAAATTCATGTCCGGTTCCTCAACTGGTCGCTTGCAGTCGAAAATTTCCTGCAGTCACATTCAAAGAACTATTACAATGTCATTCAGACCACTCTCAATTAGGCCAAGTCTCCTGGACAGACACCACGAAAGGAGGTAAATTGCAATTCCTTTTTCACACACTCCTCTGTACACTTCTGCAACGCAAAACCGTTTGTCAATGAGTATCAACCATCGCAATAGCACAAACGAGTTGTATAATGAAGACAGGGTAGAGTCAAGACAAACTCTAACCTCCTTGTACTTACTCGTCATTGCGAGAACGCCCTCGACGTGATGACGTGAGGAAGGTCCAACAAAACAACATGCCGAACCTAAGCTTCAGACGCATGCAAAGCACTGAGGGTCACTGCACACCAGGTTCCTTGTCTAACACTGACCTCATTCAGCCATGTGAAGTCGAATTCGACCAATCTCTCTGTGAATCCATTTCGTGTGCCAGCTTGTCGCCGTCACCTTTGCCACAAGTAGAAGCAATGGGTGCCCAACGTGTAGGTTAGAACCCAAATGCTTGCAACGTGGAAGGACGGCGATGTGCTGCTACGCATGCGTGCATGTGGGATAATACACACCCACACCTCACACATACACGCAGTCTGGATGCAAAATCACCATTCCTCCTAATCGTGAGATCCATCCCCCCATCCTTCATACACCCAACACCTTCATGCCAGCATGCCTCAAACCCGTTTACCTCTCTATTCACCCCGTCACTCGCATAGGTTCCACCGCCTTCTTATTCAGCAGAATCACTCAACGTCTCGCCACACTCCACCACGTCATTAACCAACCCACCAAACCACCAACATCCCACACTTTGCTCTCCACCCCACTCAATGCGCACCTCGACGGTTGCCAACTTTCTGCTTTCCCTCTTGCAATCACTCGTACACACATTACACGATCCAATCCAACATGCCCATAGAGGATCACATCAGGCAGCTGACCAACCAACAAACTAGTCGACGAAAATAACTCGACTAATGACAACTGTCAAACAGTGGCAGCTGAACAAGAGCACCAAAGAAACACAAGGCAAACAACAGTAGACGAACTAGCTTAGACACTTCGTGCACCCCATGTCAATGCTACTCCTCCCGTTTGCGTTAAAAACCACCGATTTGTTCAGCGTCTAATGAAAAGAAGGCCGCCCATTCCCCTGCTGACATCTTCGGTCACTTTTGTCTAAGGGAAGAGCAAAATAACGAGCCGAAAAAGAGTTGATGAGGAAAAAGAGAAGGGGAGGGGAGGGAGCTGCATTATCAGAGAACCATTACCACAGATGCAACCTTAATTCAAGAAGGAAATGACGACGGCTACGATGACTCCTACTTAAAGAAAATCGTTACGACCCGGTACACTCGCATAACTTCACCTGTGCGACGGAAGGCTCGGCGAATGCTGTCAAACTCTGCCTGACTAGTGACAGAGTGTGCAACATTGTTTACACCACAGGGTTCTGCAATGGAAAAAAGCACATGCAGCACGCCTTCCCACTTCTTCCACCACCAACAACCCAACCAGTCGAGCAACCACAGCAGAGACTATTAGCAGGGCAACCTCACAATGCAGGCACCCATTCACACTTCAGCGGTCCAATGCATTGTGATGGTTTTTTGAATGTGACTGCAGCGGGATTTCGACTGCAAGCGGCCATTTGAAAAACTGGACATGAATTTGCAGCTGCCATGGGATCAGTTGCGTGGTGCCAATGAGTCAACTGTGGCAGAGCTCTTTGCAGGCCTAATAGACGGCCGCCTCGACCACACATTACCGTCGACGTGCTCCACCTCAAGCAGAGGTCTCTCCAATGAGAACAAAGATGACGGTTGCTTGCTTATGTAATGCTAACTTGCTTACTGCTAAAGCAGAACACGTTACATTTACCGATTAAAAACAAATCATTAAAGGCACTTTCCTTTTCTTGTGTGGAAAAAGAGGGCAGACGTCATTTTGTTGTGCTCCTTCGTCTAATAAGCGATCTATGGCCTGCATTATCAGAGAACCATTGCCACAGATGCTTGAGGCAAGTTGCTGTCACATCGTCGACCATTGACCTCACCTTTCAGGCAAACGACGTAGCAGTGGCCCCACACCAACTTCCTCAACCACTCCACTCGCCTATCAATCAGGCCGCAATTTCAACCGCATTAAGGAACGCATACCTGCGGTTTACAGTCCTCCCCCACTTCTACTTCCACTTGCACTAATTATTTCCTTTGTGGTCTTGTTGCATGCACACACAACTAGGTGACTTCTCTGGCCACCTTAATTCTAAGGGAAAGAAGTAATCATCCTGCTGACTTGTAAGGCAGTGGAAGTTCTCCAGTCACACAGCAGCATTGCACCTCCATAGTTTGTGGTGCACCATCAACTCCTAACACCATAACTGCATACCACCTGGTGTGAAATTTACTCCTCTCTTGGGACACCAGATGACAAGGCTTAAGGCAAGTTGCTGTCACATCGTCGACCATTGTAGGCAAGTTGCTGTCACATCGTCGACCATTGACACTACCTCCCACACATTTGCAACACAACGTGTCTATTGCCCTCTCTGTCGTCCGACCAGAGACATCACCCTCCTCTCAGTGCTCACGGAAACGACCTCAAACCGAGTCCTTCACACCCACCCCAAAATAAATGGCAAAATTTTCACTCTTTCCTCCCCATAATGGCACCGGACACACACCCTCGAACTGAGAAGCGTGGATGTGCCCCTCGCGTGGTGCATGCCACGCAAGTCAGCCAAAGTCATCTGTAGACATGCTCTGGGTCGGTCGCGATGGGAGCCACATTGCGGAGCAGTGACTGACCGAGTGGAAGGCAGCACAAGTGACTGCAACAAGTAGGAGAGCAGGCAAGACTCCTGTCCACACACACCCCCAACAAGAGCACCTCCTTCCCGTCACACGACCATCACAGCGTCACCACCAGCACCGCCTAGAGAGCAAGAAGGACAAGTTGACAGGAAACGAAATCATTAAGCAATTCCACATTGAACAATTAAAGACCAGTTGTGTGACTAGAACAAAAGAAGTAATTTTGCGTCTCCGAAATGGGAAGCCAAATCTTCACTCGGCAACAGCCATCATCGACGCCTTGCAGTCGTGCTAACGGCAGAGAGGGAGGGAGAGGGAAACGAAGAACTTGGGTTTAGCATAGCAGAGTAGGTGAGGCTCAGTTGAGATGCCAAACCACCTATCACGCAATCCAACTACTTCGAAGCGACAGCTCTCACCCAGCCTAATAGACGGCCGCCTCGACCACACATTGCCGTATGCATTATGAGTTTCACAACGCAATTCGTGTCATCTCTCCCACACCTGCAGATGACGTCCATCGGGAACACACGTCACATGCCCCACGAACCGTGCAAATGGGCGTGCAGTGGAGGCGATGTAGCGGAGTTGGCGTAAGCGCGCATGTGGACACAGTGGCACGAAGGTGGGAGTGGTGATGCGGCATGTGGATGAGGAGGAGTTGAAGAGGTAAAGAAGGAGCAGGAAAAGGAAGGAGGGAAGGAAGGAGGGAAGGAGGGAAGGAAGGGTACAGGAATTGGTATGCACAAGAGTGTTCCTCATCGACAAGGTCCGAGTGGTGGAGTCAATTCAAGCACTAAAATGACTGCCTGGATGATGCGGAGTCAGCAGTTTAGCGCGTGAGGCGATTTGGAAGGAGGGTGGAGCACTTGAGTTGACCACACTAGCCATCGTCGTATACGTCCGAAAGAAATGCCAGGCTATCAGGCCACCTGTCCAGCCCACTTGTCATCCATCTGTTACTGGCGTGGACAGAGACAGTGCAAAGACAAGGCTGGCAGGCTGTGTGTAGGGAAGCACGTCGACGGCATTGGAGGAGGCAATGCACGAATTCAATTAGGGTCAGGTCGGACGGACTGCAACCGTCGGTGCAGCACAGCAGGAAGAGACGCTAGCAACGGCAAGCCAACCAGGCCTGTGCGATGGATAGGTTGCTGTGGGACCAATGAAGAGAGGGCACCAGTGTGATGGGTGGTGCACACAAGGGGTGCGACAGTGATTGCCACGAGGTTAATGTACGCTTCAATCAGTCGACCACGAAATGACAAAGCATGGAGTAAACAAAAGTAAGGCAAATCAAGAGTTCGGAGTGATGACAGGATCCGCATGTGTATGCGGCGCTACTGTCCAGAGAAACCAAAAGGCCAATCGCCACCATGCAGTGGGCCCACTGCCCCAATCACCCATTCGCCCACGGGTCTGCAACACTGAAGCTGACAGCGGTCATCCTTGCCACCAACTAACGATCCGATGACCACTTAACCAACTGCCTGCAGAACGATAGCCCTCAGTGTCCACGTGTGTGTTTGCGATTTCGAGTCCAAACCGTCTTCTGCGATTAGGATCGCTTGCCTGCCCGCGTCGTGTGCAGTGATACAATTGCACTTCGTATTGCAAGTGGGTTCTGGGTGATGGACAAGGCAATCCACACGCATCCAACACGTCCTCACACGTCCAATCTACCGAGCAGAGTGTTCTTCGTAAAGCCATTTGACTTTATAGAGCTGGCCCCACCTTACCGCAATCGAAGCAACCTGGAGGTGACAGGCACTAAAACACTTCTACGGTCATGAAGGGTCGTGCAAGCCATGACCTCCAACATCTACACAAATGAGCCGCATAACGTCAAGTCGGGCTCCGGCCTCGCAGCACACGACAAGGCGAGAGTACCCTCCACCTGGTGATGCGCACACGTCTCAACGTAACCGAAAGGCAAAACCAAAGCCAGACACAAGTGGAAAGGATGTAGAGTCGACGCAGACCAGGTGTCCCATTCGACACCGGCCTCGCCCAGCCTATCAAGGATGGTAATCAACCCTACCAGAACAACCCGCGCATTCCAGATGCAACAGTCACCAAACTATTCATTCGTGGACCTCTCCTCCACCCTCCAAACAAGAACAAGAACACCAACCAACAACAAGGTAAACAACAACCGACGAACCGCCTTGAGCAATTCATTTACCTCACGCCATTGCTATTCCATCCATCTACGCAAACAACCGCACGCTCGTTCAAAATGCAAGGAAAGCAGAGCTGCTTCCTTCCTCGGCAGTGCCTTCATTCTGTATTGGCAACTAAGGAAGCATATTAGCAAATGCACGCACAAATCACGGGGAAATGAGAGAAAAGTGAGTGGGAATTACACTAACAAGCAACCATCGCCCTTATTCTCATTGAGGCGACATCTGCTTGATGTAAATTATGTCGAACACAATGATAATTCCTCTTCCCAGAGAGATTGCAAGGATTTCCGCGTCCGCAGAGCTTCATCAGTACGCGTGAAAGCTTGTCGAATCTCTTCAAGAGCTTTGCAATCACAAACAGTTTGTGCAACATTATTTTGATCACATGGATCTGTAGTGGAAAAAAGAAAATGCAGTATTTCCTCTTAATTCCCTTACAACCACTACCACACGAGTAACAACACCAGAGACTGTGAAGAGGGTAAAACTCCCAATCATACATCTATCCACACTCCTGTGACTCAATCTGTCCAGTCTCACTGCAATACGACCATCGAAGTACTATCACATTACGACATCGTCTTAGCACTCACCACAACGACTACTGATAGAGGTAAACCACCACCCAACCTATCTTCCTTCTTGCCATGTCAGGTACCATAATTCACAAAAGGACACACCACTATCAGAAGAGGAGTGAGCAGTGATTAAGAACAGTGACTACTACACAGTAGCATTAAGGTCTCTCTACTGCATCAATCTGCTACCACCTCCGTGCATCCCAGCAACAACAACTACTACTACCATAGGTGCGCCAACAGTAGTATTCATTAACAAGCTACACCGAGACTTTACGTGAGCCTAGTGAATCAACAAACCTTCAATTCCACTTCGTAAGTACATTCAAGCCACAATCACTTCACTCTCCAACGCCTCAAGTAGTTGCCTAGACATCACTGCTCTTCCAAAGCGGAGCATCTAATCAGTAATGATTAGGTGAATGGACTTAAGAGAACCCAAGATGAGAGGGGAAATGAGGCAGACCTCTGCCCTAACCCCTTCCATAACACTCACACCTACCTTCAACGAAGATTTTAAATGTAATCAGGCGATTGACTGGTTTGATAAATGGACGAATATGAATTGCCAGGTCGACATCCATGGGACAGCCATTGCGAACCGAGATAGCCTGATGGGCAAAATCGAAATTCGCGTAGTACTTGACGAAGCCTGCAAACAGCTCGCCCACATTTGACCNATAAATGGACGAATATGAATTGCCAGGTCGACATCCATGGGACAGCCATTGCGAACCGAGATAGCCTGATGGGCAAAATCGAAATTCGCGTAGTACTTGACGAAGCCTGCAAACAGCTCGCCCACATTTGACCGATTGGCACTACGCAACTGATCCCATGGCAGCTGCGAATTCATGTCCAGTTCCTCCACTGGCCGCTTGCAGTCGAAAATCTCCTGCAGTCACATTTAAAGAAACATTACAACGCCATTCGAACCACACCCAAACAGACTACGTCTCCTAAAGAGACGTTACGAAACAAGAGATCAGTAATGATAATACATAAATACGTACGCAGAACAACGCCTCTTCCGGGAAGCGTGGTTGCAATATCGAGCAAAATTCACCTAAACTAGTAGATAACCATTTCGCTGCATCAAACTTCACCCATCCTCCTCATTCTCAAATATCTTTCGTTTATAAGGCACCATAGACCTTCCAATGCCTCTGAATTCCACGACTTGAATAAAGCCTTGCCACTTTTGGCATAAATCACACAATAGCTTGTCAAATTATAATCCAATTTATCCGTAAATTTGCTTACGACCAAGGACACAGCACCAAAACAGACGATAAAGGCTATTCATAAGTAATCACTTAAACACAATCAAACTGCAACTGTTTCTGGCTCTCAACAGACCACCCTTCGATACCTGTATGCGATAAGCAGTAGAGCGCAATCGGTGAATCGAGAGCTTACAGGAAAACGAGCCTGCAGATTCGGTAGAACGGGAGGCGAGCATCCGCACTGTAGGTATTGGATGACCATCAAGAGTAGGGCGTATGAATTTGGCTTGCCGAGGCTGTCACCATGAATGCCCATCTTCTGTGCCCAGTGCTTCACAAACACACCCAGTGTGGGCAACCGATGATCGACTGTATGGAAAGAAAACCGCATCCCTTACATCGACATCATCAGTTGTGTGAACACCGGACAACACATCAAACAGCCCTCCTCTACAGATGTGCTACTGAAACACTCCTGCACTTGCAAGTGAATAGTCAGACAGAAAAAAAACAAACAATTGTAAAGACAACACTTCAAGAACTGATGGTGCCCGACGCCCGGCTCAGTGAAGCACACACAAAAGGGCAGTCAAG
>LWMK02000119.1:0-11357 GCA_001693075.2 Taenia saginata
GTTCCCATGCCTTCATCTCAAGGGGAGTACTTCCCATTCCGCACTGCTTTACTTTGACTACTTCGCCTTGTTGTGTGGTCCACTGAGGCTGAACAACTTTTAAGCAACTTATGGGGCATTATGGATGGGGAAAGAGGACAAGTAGTGTTTTCGCACGAACCTTGCTTGAGCACAGAACAAATGAGCAGCATCGTTGCATCAAAATCCTCTTATTAAGTGGTGGGAAGTATGCAGTGTGAGACGCACGGCACTTCCCTGCCAAACTTAGCAGCTACTGATGTCCCAGCCATTATGCAAATGAGTCCAACAAAATGAAGTTATTCTGCAAGTCTTGATTGACTTAATCTGGATTAGTGTTTGGAATGAAACAACTGCTTAATGCCATCTTCCATTCACATCTGTCTTTTCAATTTAGCGTACCAATACCGCTCATTCGAAACGAGTTAAAGGGGCAACCGAATGCAAGTACCAGCAAATGATTTTACATGAAAAACCGCTCAAAACAGCACATTTTAGGGGGGCAATCTACTATACTGTCCCATCTATGGCTACACACACCCAAAAAGGGCGAACTAGTAAGGAATGGCACAGAGGCTCTAGACTCGCTTGCCCTTCAGTAGTTTTTGCCCACAAGTTTCTGATTTACCAGCCAACTTCCGCTTATAAGATACATTCATACGGCCAGGCATTACAGCACTGCCACGCACCAAAGCATAGTGGGCGAAGGCAGCGAATGAGGAGTAAGCATAGATTACCCGCTTTCCTGCACGACTAGCCTTTCGCGGTCCAGCGTTTGCCAGTGTCGCTAAAAGGATAATAATTTACTTCGGACACGGAGTTTGCCCACTCAATATGGTTGAGAAGTGTTATGACTACGAAGAAGTGCCAGGCGCTGCCTAAGGTCTGCCATTTCGTAGAAGGAAGTCTTCTTTCCCTACTTCACAAATAATTGATGCAACACAAATTTTTGAATGGAGTTGCATCCACATGAATGCAGTCCATAGTTAACTTACTTAAAAAAATCGCATGCACTCATTTGTTACTAAGATCCTTGACTTGACGCCAATGTAATCGTGACCAATAACTGAGCTGACCGAATCTATGCTGAAACGACTTGATCATATGGCATTGTACGGCCAGCTTGGAAATTTTGGCAAAGTCAGATCCTCAGTGTCTGCTATGTGACGACATGGAAATTTCTTTGCAAAGGTCCCCATTCACTCATCTCACATTCTTCGTACATATTGGCTAGACGTGCGGTATTACATGCAAACTGACCTTGGTGAAGCTCCAGTATTATTGGAAGAGCGAAGAGTGGTAGTAGGTATTGGACCTCCTTCACGTGAAACACAATAGATTTGCTCCATTTCATCCAACAGGTATGTGCTCTCATCGAGTCAGTGAATTTAGGATGAAAATGACAAAAGTGAATTAATTATTGACAATCTCGTATTTGCAACTCAGTTATCATTCGCAGTGAGAAGTCTCTATATTTTGAGGCAAGCAAAAAGGAAGGAGAAATTTGCATCCCTTGAGTCACGGAGCTTACAGTGGAGAAAGACGAGGAGGATGAACCGAAGAGATGGAGCATACACATGAAGCGCCGAGTGGTTTGCACGGACTGATGCAGGTGTTTAAGCGAGGGCGGATTTGTTAGTCAAGACATCGTCTTTTCTTCCGCCTTGACGTAAAAACCTTCTAATAATGCTATAGTGTAACGGATCGTGCGTCGTCCATCTGCAAACAATGTAGTGAGGGTAAATAATGACCATCTTGTCACGGCCAAGTCAACGTATATTCTCTTGTACTTAAGGCAGAATCTGCTACTTAGGGGAGGTGATGGTGAGTTTCTACGCTGACATGGATTTGTACTGCATGATCACACACACACTGGTAAACCAGTAAGCAGGACTTCTAGGCAGTTAATGTATTTGGAAATACTGTTTAAATCTCCAGTTGATTTCACAGCTACTTTGCACAAGGAGCATGCAGCAGCTAGTTCATTTTTACTTTTCGTGTGAGTGTACACTACTGACAATCAGCATAACTCCACAGAAAAGGTGGTGGTATTGGCGTCACTAATTTTGCAATGTTTGAATTTATAGGCCATTTTGGCTGTCAAAGAGAGAAGAAATGGCTCCACAACGCTACCGCGTCCGCAGCTAGGGTCCGAATGCGCAACAATAACATCAAATGTCTTTCGCATTTATCGGATCCGGTACAGCTGCTGCAACCGTGCTGGTAAAAGCAACACACCGATAAACTGTTTTAGGATGCAGATTATCGACTGCGATGTAAGTTGTCATGATTTCCAAAGTTGAGACACTCATTGGGAGGCTGTCGAGGTCAGCATCATAACAAATAGCACGGTTGGGATTAAAAATGCCGCTCCTTAGCATCCCAAATTAACTCGATCGTGTTATGGTTGAGGCGACTCCATTTTAGAGTAGGCCCGAACCAGTTTCTCCTAACACTGAGCCTCCTGAACTAATGGCATGACACAATAAGCTTTCCGCAAGCTCAGGGAATAGGGCGAATTCACTTCTAATGTCATGATATTGGTAGTAGCGGTCGACATAACTTTGAATCGAAACATAAGAACACCGGGATAACTTGAACTAGCTACCAAATCCTGCTGCTTGTGAAGCACTAATTCACACATGCTCATCAAAGTCTAATAGCAAATGGCATCTTACCATTAGCAAAACCCAATTTGGTGCATTTGTAGGAGTGATACACAATCATATTGACCTTGGCCTCGAGTGCATGTCGTGATGAATCGCGAGGAAGATTGCGCCTCCAACACCCGCGCTCGTTGTCATCAGGGCACACCAAAAGGCACCACAGGAAAATTGAAATGCAGGTCTACGTTTTGAAAATTACTGTTGAAATCCGTGTCGATTTGACGGTAGCTATTGCGTGCGAGCTGTCCTTCGACATCGTGCCGTCTTCGTTATACCATCGCTTTGTTTAGGAAATGGTGACCTCTGAGTAGGACTGCAACTGCACTTGTGGCTTAATCACCACGTCCAGCCAAGCTTTTTATCGCTTACACGCATGGAATGCTTTATTATCTTTCTTGTTTCGAACGATGCCAAATTTATAATCTTGTTTACGTTACCCATGTTTTACACGCACGTTTCATCAATGCACCATCAGATCACTTTTAGCACAAAAGGAGGAAAAGGGTAAGGAGTGTCGGCGCCATTATACCCATTGGAAAGGTAGTTATATTGCACACTAACGCACTCACAATGTTGAGTTTTTGACATTTACGATCTCCTGAAGAACCAGACATACAAGTTGGAGATTGACACACCAGCCGTCAGCTCTATTATCGTCTTCTTGTGGTATTCTGCGGAGCAACGCAGCACAATGCAAGTTGACATGATAGTCCACACTTCAGGTGAAGTACATTCAGAACTGTGTAACTGTCCAATTAGGAGGACTGGTATATGCTGAGAGCAGTGCATTTTACCGTAGAAGTAGCAGTTGATCTATTTTAGGCAGACATCTGAATGCCTCTTTTAAAGTCACCTGCCTGCATCAAATTGCGCAATTTATTTTTAAATTTAGCCTACAAATGCACTGTACGACTCTAACTGTCAGCTATACTAATCTAGTTCCATTGCGCGGTAGCATAAACCCTCGAGGGTACTGCTATATTTGACACCATCAAATTGCATTTTTTAGAAGGCCCAGGGAAGGAGCAATGTAGCGCAATGCGAAAGAGATTCCACACAAGGGCCGTGATGTTCATTTCGCCTTCTTGCACATGAGTAGCAGTGTGAACACTGTGGCTTTGGTACCTCGACAGTAAAAGGCAATATGTCAAGATGCACTTGAAAACTTGGCACAAATGTGTCTCCATTTTTGGCAACGAAATCCTGGCTCATCATGTAATGCTTGTGCCACACATCACGCAGAATTTGCTTGGCATTTTAACCATCGTGGTATGGGTGAGATGAAGCGGGTAGCGCCACACTGCTCGTAGCTGAGACGTAATTGTCAGCAGTCACTGCGACCAAATCTACACCAGCTGCTTGATAGTTGCCTCAATTTTCACTTCATCAACTGAGATGTTTAGCTTCTTCGCAGTATTTGTCCATTTCAGCTCAAATTACCTCATTTCTAGAACTATCCACAAGTAGAAGTTTTCTCCCCTACTTATCAGTTTGCCTGTTATAAGCTCTAAACACTAGAATTAAAGACAATAGGTAATGTAACAACGCCACCATAACTTGTATTTCACCCTACAATCAGTGTGGTTCAACCTGACTTCCCTTCTAGCTCGCGATAGCACCATGAATTGGAGCGAATCATTCAAGTACAGCAGTGCTTCTTGTAACATTGTAGTGGATCCCGTGTTAGCTGTATCTACCGAGTGGTTGCCTCCACACACCCCATGGCTTTCTGTTAGCTGCTCTTTGTGATGATCATGTTTGGCATTATCAGCAGCATTGCTAACCAGGTTCTTCTAAGCACATAGCACACTGAAACTCAAACTGGTTTTGCCATTTTGTACTTTCCAACAGTAAATTTATCTCTTATGTGAGAGGCACTCCGCAACTATGAAACTTGTGACTAAGCGATGCCAATGGCAACTAAAGAGTACATGAATCTAAAGCTTCTAGATCCTCCTCTGTCTATTCTGCTTGTTCTAGGAGTGCAAAGGCATTGGTGCTCTAGGGAATTGGACCATTATTTCCAATGCGCTGCCTTTTTAGCTGTTTATCAAGGACCAATTTGCTAGCATTTACAGTAACTTGTTCCTTTATCTCATTTCGAATAGGTGAAAGGATAGAGGTGGTAACAAGATGACATCAAGTAGTTATTTAATTTTGAAAACCAATCCAAATTAAATAGGGCAAAACATGAAGACTGACTTCTAGTCGCTGAGCTTAGATTGCATCATGGCTGGAACATCTGTAGTTGATGATATCGAGAGAGAACTGCTATATGGTTAGCACTTTATTGCTCTTGCGATTCAAAAAGAGAGAACTGCTCCAACTATGCGACTTATTTGTTCTGTGTTTAAGCAAGATTTCGTGCGGAAAATATTACTAGCGTTGTCCTTATTCGATCCACAAGGTTTAATGGAGTTGTTTAATAGTTGTGCAGCCTTGGTCAACTAACACTCAAGAGAGCGAAGTAATCAAACTAAAGCAGTGCTAAATGAGAAGCATTGCCCCTAAGACGAAGGCACGAGAACTGAAGGAAAGACTGGCACCCACCATTATTCCCATTCCTTACACGGATTTTTTCGCTTGCTTTCTTATGACGAGAACCGTCGCTGACTGCTGCACATTAGAACCGATGGTACGTAATTGCAAAAACCAGGATATTGACGTTAGTCCTGCCACTAAAATGATGTGCATTTTTAAAACACCAACCAGCCTCATTTTCCTTTGCACATATCAGAGGGCTCAAAATTGCTTGAAGCTAGGGTCTTCAACACACCGAAACCTGTAAACCGTCACTTGGCTGGCTATTTAGGCAATGTATTTTAAGCTTTGGCTCCAAGGAACACTTGGATTTAAAGGCCAATCCTGAACACCTACTTTGTCCAATTACCGACACTCGCGTCTACGTGTATTACAATCAGTGGTCGTCCTTCATTCATTCCTAAATTAGGTTGATTTTTGCATTGAGCACAATGGTATTAATGAAATAAACGCTTCGTCAGAATTAAAAAATTTGTATCCATTTTATGATATTTAATGCACAGAGGTACTGCTGTTACTGTGTTGCCAGTGAATGCACGAGAAGACTTCTTGATGGATACTCCGACTCCTGTTTCCATTAATCCCTTTCAATTTTGTTGACATGGAAAGGAATGCAGAAACTAGAGCGTAGCCACGTAATTTATTTTTCATTTTACAATTGCCAATGCACGCCAGCCACGTTAAATCTATAGTTTGAGGTTGGCGATTAAAAAAGAACTGCTCATTATTCTAGTCACCACTTTGGTGATGCAAAGAAATGGTGACTAGAATAATGAGTCCACTCCACTTTCCTTACTGAATTCAAGTGCATTTATCCCTAATGGAGGTTTCTGATTTATGGACAGCAGCTTGTGAGTTATATGCTAAAACATCCCAAGAATTTCACATTTGCACACTTACATTTTAGCTTAAGGATTGCTGATTGAGTAGGTTAGTTAATCAGTTTAAAGGCAGTTATTTGTAAATTAAGCTCACCATTAGTGAGCCTTTTTAACTTGACTGGGATTGTCGAGGTAACCAGAGAGGCTAAAACTGAATTTGATATGCTCTTCAACCCACCGCTTCAGCAGGCTGAACTCACTTACGTTCTCTGCGCAGAGTAGAATAGAAAATGCAAACATCAAATAGTTATGATCATCCTGATAATTCGTAGAAAGCTTCATGTCCGGTTTTGCATTACTTGTCGAGCAGGATGCATGTTGCAGTGGTTGTGTGAGGCATGAACGATGAGGAGGCCACTGAGTGGCGGAGGGCTTTGGGGCATCTTTACCACCTTACAATGCTTGAAGTCTTCCTCGCAAATGTGTATCAACCGGCTTTAGGCGCTCGTCATCTCCCCTATCATGTACCGTGAAGTTATTCCACCAATTGCCAACCACCTTCGTTGGCGCTGTCTGAACTGCCCTTCAACCCGTGCGTCGTGTGCCACACAGAATAACAGGAAACCATATCATCCATTTCTAGGTACGGTATCGACGCAGAAGCATTCTTTTGGATTCGACCTAGTTTGAGGAGTCTGCATGTACTCCTATCGCGCCCAGTCATCACCCCTCAATTATCAATGGCATTCACTTGCAAATATGCATGCCTTAGTCTGCCATCAAAATTCCACCGCTGAGCTGCAGAATAACGCCCATCTTCTCGGCTTTGTCAGCATTTTGCTGCCTGGATGAGGGTGTGCAGGCGTCCAAGCATGGAATTTATCCACTTTTCAGGTTAAACTCTTCACTGAGAACTGCTGCTTCTGGGCATTAATGCTTGTGAGCCTAATCGACGGACTGGTTTTGCATGCAGAAGGTTGCAAAATTTATCGTTCAGATGGAAAGGCTTTCCCTGGGAAGTCAAATGCGGCAGCTGTCAGTTGCTCAGACCTATTTCTCATCCACTGTTATACAAGCTACTTGAGGTCATGGCCACGGTCTGAGTGGTCACGATGTCGACATCTTTGAAAAAGCGAGAATGTGGTCCGAATTCAAACATCCGGTGACTGGCTGAGGTTTCATTTCGCTTCATTCCTGCTGCAAAGTAGTCACTAATTGGCATGCCTACATATCAATGACCCAGGTGTCATCGTCTCCTCATTCGTATGCAGTCGTGTAATCCAGAAAATAATTGAACCTTCACAAACTTATGACATTAATCTTTATGTCTTATCTAAAATGAGCGTTCTGCGGTGGGACTGTCGGTCGAGTTCTGCGCGCCTTATAACGTCTTGATATCTAGAGGACAAAAGCGTAGTTGCAAAAGATGTGTCAGTCACCGAATGCAGGTCCAAAATCAACTGTAGTTGGGTTGTCACTGTCAAGGTTGCTTCTGTATGAGCAAGTCCGCGGGCCCAATGTTGCCGCAATATGATAACTTGTAAGGTAGAATAAAATTGGCGGTTACACGATGTGTAACCAGGAGACGAGGTCTGCTAATGGATTACAGTGTTGATTGTGTTAAATACGCAAGTGTTTTTGGTACTTAGCTCTATTCTCCAACTCATAATAGAGGCCTGCTAATTGTTCTGGCTGCCAAGTCATTGGATATCCAGGAGGTTCACAGACTTATGCAAGCAATGTCCTCACAGTCCACTTGATTTGGCCGCTACACACAATTTTATTATGCCATATCCCTCTTTCGCAGTCGCAATGACCTACACTGCTTCGGCAATCTCAACTGACTTCGCACAGTGGAAATGACTTCATTGCAACACTAACTTCTGATCCCATCTCGAGCTCCAACATCCAACTTAATCAGGTAACTCACAGGCGCTGATAGGCCATTCAAGGTAATCTGTCAACACTATGAAAAATAAGGCGTCTGCAGAGCTTGCTTCATAGTGATATATTTGTATGGTTGTCGGATTGTATTCTTCATTGGGCCCTTAGGACCTCCAATGCTCAGTAAGGCCTCTTAGTGCCCTTTAGACTTAAAGGCCCACATTTTGTAATGCAAATGTGTCGAATGTCGTCAAATTTAGCCCCGTAGAGAGGACGCTGTTAACACTTCCAGAGGTTTATCTAGTTACAAAAATGTCAAAGCGTTGAAGGGTAGGGGCTGCGACAAGATGACACCAAGTGATTACTTCGTTTTCAGCAACGCTCCAGAATGAATCAGATAAGACATACAGACTGACTTCATCGCGTTGAGTTTAGACTGCATCAAGTCTGGGACATCAGTAATTGCTGATATTGAGAGGAACTGCTATTCATTCCGCGTTGCATTACACCCGTGGTTCAATAAAGTAAAATGAATGCCTGTTAGTCTTTATGCTGCCAGCAATGTAACTCGTTTGTCCTGCAACTTAATATTATTCGTGCGAGTAGCATTTCTGTTGTTTTTCTTTTTGATCAACATACGTCCTTATAGTTGTTTAATTTTGTACCATCCTAGCTGACCAGACAGTTAAGATGAAGTATCCAGATTGAATCATTGCAAACAAGGAAGTATTGCCTTCAAGACAAAGGTATGCAAACTGTTGGAGAGAGAGGAGTTTAAAATTATGGTCATGCGTTGAACGGATCCCTCACCGTTCTGTTTTGTGATGTACCAATCAGCGTTGCAAGGCACATGTCTTAAGTGATCGCAGAGGAAAATAGTCATTTGAGCGCAAGTATAAGGAACAAGTTTGGACAGCAAATACGCGCAGAAATTATTTAGCTGGAGCGGAATTGCTAACTAACGAGCACGCTCCATAAGCCAGAGTCCATGGCGAGCTCCACATACAACGAATTGCTAAATATGACGATGCTATATTCCCACAACCTATAGCAATGTACAACTGCTCCAAAGTTAAAAATAGTGAATTTCGTTTGCTGTTCAAATCAAAGAGTAGTACTGTGTGATTATGTATTTCGATTTGTTGTGTGAAAGACAACGTATTGCTAAATACCAACATAAGATTTGCATCCTCTGATTGCGACAGCTGCTCAATTTCTGCAAAATTAGGGCTCATACGCAAGTACGCAAATGTGTGTAATAGATCTCCATCAATTTCTTCTGTGAGAGACATACAGCCAAGTGCACAAAATTTCCACCAGCTCATCGTTGATGTATGGAGGAAATAATACACTCACGAGTGCACAGCTACCTTCGGTAAGCCCACATAAATTTGTCCACTTCATTCTCTTCATCTTCATGTGCGCGGATTTAACCAGTATCATGGTCAGACTCCCCTGATCGAAAGCGTTTTACCATGAAGGGTGAGATGTCCTCGGTAAAGAAGACGTCCGTACCCAGAACCACCTTCTCCGACGTGCATATGACAGGAACGTGACAAATATGCTAAAGAGAGCCCTACCTACTCTAAACCATGCTGCTAACACTAATTCGCATAAACAAATATAAGGTGATTTATCGACACAGACATACCATAAAATCGTTCCCGGATTCTATTTCCTTTCCTTTCTCAATAAGTTCTCTAAAACTTTTCCACAACCTCATCGTAACTTAATCAGTTTCCCATCCATTTCTCCACTTCTAAAGAGTACATTCATTTATTTACCTGAAATCCACCACCAATGTCAGACAAAGCCCATCTTCTAATAGCTCACACTGTCATCCGATGCCATTTCTCCTACGCTACCAGAAGCATGCCTAGTTGCATTCTCACTGCCCTGCGGACATTCCTCCTGCGCTAACACTGGTAATGTGCAGGCCGCATTGGGTGTGTCAAAGCGAGAAGTTCACGGCAAGTGTCCCCTTGGCTCTTGGTGCAACATGAACCTGTGATGAAAGTGAAGAGAAGAATGGCGAAAGAAGAAAATCGTGGCATCACACTACCAACATATTTCATGCAAATAAAAATGTGCGCATATTATAAAAGGAGAAACATGCAGAAGACGGGCACCATTGCACATGATGCATCTTGCTACGTGAGGCAATGAGAGATGAACGGCATGGAAAGCCTTTTTGCTACTACTACGACACATCTTGTGGTTGTGACATGGACACGCAAATGCAAGCGATCCGGATTTGGAAAGGGATAGAGTAACTTCCACTTCAAAATACCAGCTCATATCAGTTGCAATTATTTAACACTTTCATCCATGCTCCCATTTAATTTTGCCATTTAATGCTTTCCCTTTAATGGCATTACACTGACTTGTACTTTTTACCACTTACAAGACGCTAATCTCACCGCGGCAAACACTTTGACTGATCTGCGCACTCGTGCGGGAGAGTGTTGACCGCTGCCACCAAAAGATTATTTGCCACTCGATCCACAAGCATGCTTGCATTACTTTCTCATTACCAAAGCCAAAGCGACCAGTGCTGCAAAACACTTTAGGTCAACTCAAGACTAACAGGACTGCAACACTACAGGTCGCCTTGCCTAATCATCACTGCCTGCATTGGGTTCAGTGCTGTCACAGGAGATGCAGAATGAGATCTCACTTGAGGAAAGACCAAAGCATTTTCGTCCCTTATGTGGTCAGCGTCAGGTCCTAATGAAGGCATAGGGAAGCTGCGAATGTCAGAGGATTTGATGCTGCACGCTCAGCCTGATGAAGAGTTGGGCTGTCCCATTATGATTCGCACAAATGGGAAAGGGACAATTAGGTGAAAACCACCTGTAGTTACTTTCGCTGGGGCGATAGGCCTCAATACAAGACTGGTAGGCAGTCCTGAGTCCGTTTGTCACACACGAGTATTCTAGAGGGGTATGACACGACGTGCGGCGCAAGTGAATGCCAATAGCCATGCTGTAGCATTGGTGTTTGCTATGATACCAAACAAGC
Source organism: Taenia saginata (assembly GCA_001693075.2). NCBI lineage: Eukaryota > Metazoa > Platyhelminthes > Cestoda > Cyclophyllidea > Taeniidae > Taenia > Taenia saginata. Next base: position 10,952 of record LWMK02000119.1, read on the forward strand.
ATATACCAGCAATCCCTATCGCATTAAGTCTCTCACAGATTTCAATGCTAAACCGCACATCGTCTGATACGTTGGAAGCAGTGGCAACATTAACTTTAAGTAACCTAAAACTTGGCATCTTCTACGCGGCATGGCAAGCAGGCGGGAAGTTACCTCTCAGCCCCTTCCAGTGCTACTAATGCATGTTCCACCGTGCTATTACACATTCTTAGGACTACCGTTTTCCAATTGTATTCTCCGTGATTTATTTATTTAACTATATACTTAATTGCATGCTTGCATTATTTATCTCTTTCTCCTATTTATTTGCCTTTCCATTTGCTTTCCTCTCGACCACTAGCAGCACCTTAGCGAAGATTTGTTCCTAATGTGGAGGCTATGAGGAACCACGACACTTCCTACTTCC
>LWMK02000119.1:11415-37682 GCA_001693075.2 Taenia saginata
TCCTTGCATCTCCTTGGTACAATCCATGCTTGCAATTCCTAAGCAAAATGCGAACCTTATTTATTTGATTTCTGGCAGTCGCTACAAAGTAAAATAAACAAGGAATCGGTAAAGATCACAGCAGGAAGCACCTGACACTCAGGAGAAGATTGTAAACCTGTTATGATTCATGCTACACATTACTAGTTTAAGGAGACCCTTTGTAAAATTCGCTTCACGTCGCATGTTACTCCAAGACTGCACTCCTCACATTTATCCCAACTGCGTACTAATATCAAATGTTATCAAGAAGCTTGGTAATTATTGGAATTAATTACTAGCCCGCGTTACTGCTTGCTGGTTGCAAACGTCCCAACGGCACTCAAGCACATAATAATGTGAAGCGTGAGCTCACAACCCCTAGCACAGGTTAACGAAATCCTTAGAAGTATCGCAGTTGCTTAGAGATTGGCGTCACGAGTCGCTCCAATCGTGAGCAGAGTTCCGAAGTGTTGTGATGTACGAGGTTGGCGCCAAATCCCAACCAAAAAAGCTGTCCCTTTGGTCAACAGCTCTGGCGTCATGCTGCACGCAGCACTTTCCACTGATCGGTTCGACATGTGCCTACGGGAAGAATCCAACCACAGTAAAGCGAGGCATGCTACTCGTTACAATACTCTGCGCTTTCACCCACCTCACTGTTGGATTTATTCTCAACACTGAGTTACACCGCAAGCCCCTCATCTATACTCACGTCGTGCCACCGATCCACTTTAAACGGTTTCTCCATCGCCTCAAGCTATTTTAATGTGTAAAGTTCCATTCTGCATCTAAAATGAGGTAAAAATTCTTTTCGGATAAGGCACAGTGATCAATACGGCTCGTCGATTGAGGGCTGTAAAGTTTAATCTGTGTATAGAAAAAGGCTTGATCAGCATCACTGTTTGTTCAGCACCAGCACAACTGATGAGATTCCTGTCGTAGGTCTTGTATACTTATTTTATGAGGGCACCAAATGAGGAGCACTTCACTTTGCAAAACGCGATAGTAAGGGAATTGGTGCCTAGCTTAAAAGCGTAATCTTGGGGTTCATGAGTCGAATAAATAAATGAACCCCTGAAATTACAGTGCGTTCTGTTACTTTGCGAAGGTATGACAGTTGCCTTTATCAATCTGCGGCCTCTGGTGATCCAGGCTACAGTTTACAATTTTTCAGAACATATCCTAGCACTCAGTGAGATGTAGAATGAAAGTTAAAACCTTCAATTTATTTATCTGATGAGGTGAGGGATTCGGTTGCCGCGATTTGGATATGAATTACACAACCACTGTCCAACCGAATTTTCCCAAATGCCACATACCTACCGACTATTGTGTGCACTGATAACCAAAGCCCAACCTGCGCTGCCTTTTCTTACCACGTCTTCAATGCTAGCTCTAGCGCCAGATCCTATTTCAGCAAAGCTTTGCGTAGATAGACGCGCTGGTATCGGAGGTATGCATGGATAGGCTTGGTAACATTTACTATGCGTGAAAATCAACCCGCATGATACTTAATCCGTAGGACACACAGGTGGATGCCTCAAATGTGTACACAATTTTGGCTAACTCCCCATCTCAGATCATCACAATACAATGTATTCATGTAGGCAGCAAATGGGTGCTAGAGCAACGCAATCCGTAAGCGCTGCGAAAGTTACCACTACGAGACTAAAATCTGGAAAACCGACGCAACATCTTTCTCGCCATGCTGCTGTGCTGGCAGCAAAACTTGAGGCAGCAGGCGAACGAACTAGTATACACGAAAACTGAGCAACAAAACCCCCCCCAACCAAGCACATACAATTAATCCAATTCAGTAAAACTGCGTAAACATACTTAAAACCAACTCCTCCAATGAAGAAATGCAACCGCTTACGCAAACACATGAACATGATCAATTCGTTCAGTCAAAACTATTTAGCTCATGCATGAAAATGCAAGTAATTAACACAAAGTGCATGGAACCATGTAAACTCGTGCATAAAATCAGGCCAGATCCAATATTACAAATATTGATACAGAGAAGGGAACGCAATCTAAGTCTTCTTAACGAAAATGCTTTCGCTTACCGTCAAATTCTCGAGTTGAAAAGCAGAAGACTCACAAATAGGCATGTTTGAAATGATACTAAAAAAATAATGGTATCCTCATGCAGACTCATACTTATGAACCACTTTCCCATTCAAAATACCTCAACTCATGCATACGCATGCTACAGTTTGGTTTCTCAAGTAGATCTCATGCGTATATTTTTACTTAAACAGAAGAATAGTTTAGCTCACGCTAACTGCCTTGGATAACTTCATCCCAAGGACGTATCGTGTTAAGCGAGCTGCGCCTCATGCCTGTGTGCGCGTCTTAGGCGGGATTCGCTGCACATTGGATGCTACTTATTTTATGCTAGTAGAATGTGTCATGTTCGCTCGTCTCCGCCATCAAATGTCCACTCCTCCACAGTTCGTTACAGTCTCCTCAATGGGATAGGGACGTGGAGTTGCAAGTGACATTCAGTCACTAGCAACCCAAAAACGGCATGCAGTTTTGGCCATTTTGTAATGTCAAAAAGCCTAGTATTTCCTAACTTTGAAATGCTTCTCATTTCCTCTGCGCCTAATCTCTCAACATTATGCGGTGCCTCAAATTCCACGGCCCCATTCAATTGCTCGGATTTCTCAGCATCGTACGTAAGCAGCCTTGAAATAAGGTGCTACTTGGTAGAAGGCCAATACTAAGCGAGATGCTCTCATGTTAATAAAACCTATTCTGTGCTTTCTGCCTGTAGCTGGCGGTCACGCGCCATGTGTCATTCGCATGTTCCTGATCCTTCAGGCTTATGGGCTGGCGAATCAGCAGAACACAAGTTCACCTGCATAAGCACCGTTTGTAGAGCATAAATTCAAACGTGAGGCATGTGAAGTTGCACCCGAACTTAAAGGTCTGTCTCTTTTTAATGGCACGAAATTCAAGCGAACCAGCTATTCGAGCCTCATCCCACTAAAACCAACTACCGATTGCAGAACATCACCTGTAACTGCGTGACTGACGTTTCTGGCACCCGGTATGTCATGCTTAACTTGTTTGCCGTCCTCTAATCCTTCAAGCATGATAATGGCTGATGCAGCCAAAGGTTATTAAAGTGAATGTCGGTTACTTTGACTCCTTGCATATTGTACTTTGCTCGGTGACATAGACGCTAGGCAGTGTCGATAGTGTCTCGGCCTTCATACAGGTGTCATTAGCCACTAAGGAATGCATGCACATCATGCTTTCCCAGGGGCACAACAATCCTTATTTTACAGATTTCGGCTGAGTGGAATGGATGCGGTACGGGCACGTCTGCCCTACGACGTGAGTTTTACTTGGATGGTTTCAAACCAAAATTTTCTTCTCGTATTGGCTGCATAGCATGTCAATGAGGCGCGGAGCAAAATGGGACAACTAAGCCTTTCGATGAAGATTGAAGGCATTACTGGATTACTTGCTATGCAACTGTTCCGGAAGATTATTCGGTTTTGAATTTGAAGGGATATTGCACCTCTTAAAAACTTGGGCCGTGAGTAACATGTCAACTATGAACAGCGTAACGCGGTGATGACACAATTCTATTGCAATAAACCCAGCTGCTGAAATTATGTTAAACTCTAAGTGAACGGATCATACTGCATTCTGTTAGAGCAGTTTAGTAAATATTCGCACTCGCATATTACAACGTAACCTTACAAGCGAACCGTTTCGGTAACAATGGTAGTAAGCTAATACCGGCATTGCTGAACTCTGTTCATTGTGACGGATGGATGGCAAACTACTCGCTTAAAATCTCTAAAATACCCTAGTTGAGAATGCATGCCGAGTGTTACATAATTGCCGCTAACAAAATTAAAATGTGCGCTAGAATAAAAGTATCGTTTTTTTTGGAAAAAGGAGATAAAATTGGTGCCAATAAAAAAAATCCGTACATAAGGTAGCGAAAGAGAGAGGTATGGAGAAACAAGAAGAACTGTAGCTTCAAATCTCGTCGAGATCAGAGAAGGGGAACAGATATCGCTGATGCTGGCGATTGCAGTGGAAGAAAGGGACGTGGAGTTGGGACAATCTGAGCGAGACTGTGAGAAGCCGTCGCAGCAGCCACATGGGCCAAAGGTCCAGAAGAGGAGCCTGACCGCAGCCCAAACTAAAGGGCTGCAGTACGTGTGCAGCCACAGGAGCACTGATTAGCAGCGGACGAAATCGCGACATACCAAGGACAGCGTAGCTCTCCATCCTTGACAGCCATGCCACCCAATTCGTGAAAAAGGCAGTAATGGCAAGAAAGCGCAGACAGATGGGTGAGGGATAGACACCATCACCTCCTTCATGCGCCTCATCATCACTGTCCTTCTGCTGTTCGTTGAGAGGGACAGGCACGTGGTAGAAGGGTGAGAGAGCATCGAGTGGTGTCATCCAGAGAACGCCAGTGAGCTGCGGTCTCTGTGCCGCAGAGTGCCGCATCAAGTTGAGCAGAGGTGATAGCGGTGATAGGGTCTATGCATACACACAACCACCAAAACGTCTGCATTACCTTTATAGTTAAATTCCATTTCATACTTTCACACAACATAACCATAAAAGCGGTTAACAAGAAACTGAAGTGTACTTAGCAATTGGAGTAACAAGAGACCATATTTGTCCCTGGTGTGCATTAGGATCCCCAAATGTACCATTTACTAAATGCATATTTCACGAAGTTAACCAAGTCTGAAGTGGTCATTAAAAATGCCATTAGCATATAGAGCGCTATATGAAATCTATGTGGTCAGATGGCTCACCATGGGATCGAGAAGAACGAGGCTACTGATGTCTTGATTCTTTGAACAGAAGTGACAGACATCTGACATCATTCGACCTGAACTTGCTCGCCATGGTGGGATTCGAATGCCCGTCATTGAGACGTCTACACTCTGTTGCGGAGCAAACCGAAAAGGCCATCGGGTTTGACGAAAAATCCACCCCCGTAATGGAGCTAGGCCTGCATCCATAGGTTCGTCTAGATACCAGTAATCAAGTCTGCAATGCACACATTCTGTTATTGGGGCGCCTGACACATCAGCGTCCCTGTAAGTTGTCGAAGAGACAGAGGTGAGCACATTTTCCCTCTCATCGTCGGTCTCATTGGCATAATTTTCTTGTTCTTCTGTAAGTGACACTTCACCTTCCACAGAAACCTCGTCCCAGAGGTTAAAGAACCAATATCGAGCCGCTGTCTCGGACAATTCGTCCCGGCTCTCGAAAACCTCTTCGTGTTCTGACAAACACGGGTCGAAGAGGCGACCGATGCCCTGACTCCCACTATCGACGTCACTGTCTCTATCCAAAAAGCATGTAAAATTGCCTCTGTTTCGACTGTCCTCGAAAAACAACCCATCGAATAGAGCATTAATGCCTTTGCCATCCACTGCTGACCAAGGACAAAAGTCTGCGGTCCGATCATGCGTGGGCGTTTCTTTATCTTCAAAAATGTTGCTAAGGTTCAGGGAAGAACCGTAGCAAGTATAGGAGTGGTAAGAATATTCAGGGTACCGCACAAATGCGTACCATGGGCAGTCGCTGGATGTTTGTCTCGACTCCGGGTAAGACTGACATTCGTGTAAGACGTTGCCAATGAAGAGATTGCTATACTTATCACCCAAATCATGTCGATGATGACCGGTTCCCAAAAACTCAATGAAGAAGAAAGTTGTAAAGTTGTCGGATTTGCTGCCATTGCTAGGGGGCCAAATAAGGATTCGTTGGGATTTGACTTCAAATGCCGACCAGCGGTTACCATAAAGACTCCAGGAATTATTTTCCTGGTCAGGGTCGAACAAATAGCGAATCTTAGCAAAGGATGGGATGGTATTGGATGTTGCATCCGAGGACGCATATGATGAAGCGACAATGGACTTCTGAAGCGGTAAATAATAACATTTTTTAAGAACTAGGTTATTATAATCCGTTAAATTTTTAGCTGAATCAGGATCACTGCTAACCTCATCTTCTGGTGCCGCAGTATTGGTGAATTCGTTAATTATTTCACCGCCTTCTTGCTCAGACTCCTCATTTATACAAGCTCTTACTTCTGCCTCCTCCAAGGCCTCTTCCTCTTCACTGGGTAAACAACCGCTAACTCGAGCCCACTCGACCCATACAGGGTTGGGTGGGAAGCGGTGTCCGTTGACTGGAAGACCAGCAAGCAGACGCACCGAATTTCTAGCCAGCTGGGCGGAATCTTCGGGCACTCCCAATGAATAGAGTGGCGAGTCAAAAGTGGGATGATCAATGAGGTAGAGAAGGGCTTTAACCAAATCTAGCAGGCTGTAGCAGCTGCAAAAGAGACAAGCAAAAGTGATAAACGACATTCTGTACAGCTTAAAATGGTCTTCGTGACTGCTTTCAAGCCCTACAACCCCATCCCACAATCCGTTTTCTTAATTTGGATTAATGAAGCTCTTCTGGTTTCTCTATTACAATTGTCGATCTCATTTACGAGTTTTTAGTTTCTTTCCACCTAAGATGCCAGGAACTACGCTTAAGCTCAAATTGCTGCAGTTTTTTGTCCAACGTGATTTTACTTACCTTCGCCAATTGTTGAGAAGGCTTAGACACACCGATCCACTTGACGGGTCAATGTTGGGGTGAAATATGGGTGAGTTGAAAAATGCATTCGGACAAGTCCTAGGATACGTGACGCAACACTCGATCTAAAATTGAACATTTGTTCTCTAGTATTAAAAGCACCGTTTTCAAATTATTCCTACATACATAAGAATAATATGAAGACATGTTTCGGTTCAATTTCTGTGAGGATTCAGAACAGTCACTCAGAGTTAATACCATCCGACCGAAGTAATTGAGCATTGTCAAAATTACACAATTATTAGTAAAGCTGCCCTCAATAACATCCAATTTCTACATAGCCTTTGGATGGAAAAATGCACTGAGGAATTAGCAAACAAACATAAATACTATACTAAACACCAAAGATCTGTACAGTAACTAGGAACTCTGCGTGTGCATTGTAACCGGCTTTGGGTCGCAAAGAAACCTTCACCGTCATCTCATCAATTCCGACAATGGACGCCTGGCTGTCAGTTGAGGCGTCGATCATCTTATAGAGCTGCTGCAGGTCCTTCATAAATGTTCGTTGGGCTGCTGGAGAAGTCATCTGAATGTGAGACGATTAGTAAGGCCGATGAAGCAAGACGTCTGAATTGAGCTGAAGTTGCTCCAAACTATTCACTGCATTTAGTCAAATATTCTCCACTTGGTAATCTTCTCTATGGTGCTACAGCTACAATGCAAAATTAATGTAACTGTAAATCTAGGGCATATGGGTGCCATCCCCATAGTGGGAGGGAGGATTGACCTTAAAATTATACCTGGAACAAGAATGACAAATTGTGCTTGAATAAGGATTACTTGCCCACTGAATATCATGGCAACCTAACTCAACAAGTGAGAAGCATAAAAGTGAATTGAAAAACGGGGCTATTGGCGTGATGCTGGTGGCACCGACGAGACATGCATAATCCACCAAAATAATTTGGCAATTAATGCTTACGCAGAGTAATTTAATAGACGGCATGTTTACCCCAGGTATTACAAAGAGCTTCCAAAAAACAAGTCACACTTCAGACCATCGACCCACCTCTAGCCATACTTACAGCCACACATCAGGCTCAGTCATCAAGCGCCTGTTGTAACAGGTTGAGCAAGAATGCTATGGTTACCATTCACAGTTAGTGTGGGGGCGAGCAGCACGCGCTTCTGATTGGGCGACATAAATCACACTCTCAGGTTCAGTAGCTTGATAACTCCTATAGCCCTTGTAAGTGTGCTCGCGTGGCTTTGCATTCAAGTGGACGTACAACTACCAACCCCTCTACACAATTTCTCAACATTCTGTGTCTGCAAATCTGAAGCATCTCCACATTCTACACTCTAAGCATAGCTGCACAAAGCCCTCGTAATCCTCAATGAGCAGCTACCAATGCCGGGTGAGGTTCTGAGGCATATTTTATTCTTACGATGAATTGCGTATCAAGGATTTGGAAAACAAATGACTTTGTATTTCGACGCCACGTGTCTTGGCCAGTGTAAACACAAATTTTGCTTAAGAAGGTTGACAAAATCATCATAAGTATCCATCCCGAAGGCACATAACTAAACTTCTAGTTCTCAGGTAGCGGAACGGGAATCTTTCCAAGTTTTTTAGATTGTTTACGTAAAGAAACTCGATTGTGATTTGTGTGGACTCATTGTTTTTCCGATGCACATTTTTCCACGAGTAGTCATTTGTAAGAAATAGGTAACTCGATAGAAATTGCTCAAAACTTAGATTGCATTTAGACTAGAAGACTAGGACCTCCATCTTTCAAGCTTAAAAAGAATAATTTGAAGAAATAAAACTTACAGCGGTCTTGCTGGTTGGCACAGTAGAGCTGCGGATGTAGCCACCCACAATGTGAGGGAACGGCACGGCTTCCAGTACATATATTCATGCAACAGTATGATTTCAAGGTCACAGCGGGCCAATCCGTGTCGCCAGTGGTATATTGCTTCGCCAGATTAGGCAACTTTTCTGTCTGTGACATTCTACGTCAACGGCTACTAACGAAGATGGAGTTGCTATTGATGGTTTGCCTTTCACAAAATTGTGTGCTAGACCTTAGCAATGGTAAATCCTCCTAAGTGTTTGACCAACAGATCTGGTTGCTACTTAGATTTGTGGGAGAAAATGCTGCCCTTTACTAGGCGAAGGCAAATGAGCACAGTAAGCCAAGATGTTTGTCAAGGTCTTCTCTTTTCATTGGCTTCGTTACAAATCGAATTTCCTTTGCATGCATTTAAAGCCAGCAATTTATGGGTGCTTTTGATTATGTCCACTGTCAAAGTGACACTGATAATAACACTCTCGAAATGAGCACTGTTTAAATTTAAGATCGTACGCAGTCAATGCGCACCTAAAATTAATACTGTTTCTCAAAATGCTTAGGCAGTTGAACTTTGAGTAACACAATGCTTTAGTGAAACCGATGCAATGCGTATAGAACGGGCTTGCTGTTCACACATGTAAATGATCATACTGACTTATATTAATCGAACCTGAGCACACAAATATTCAATCCAGCTTAAAGTTTAAGTATTTGCTAAAGCTACAGCAAGGTAAGGTGTTAAAGAGAACAAAGCTGTGCTTAAATATGATTTTGGCACGTAGCATGTCTACGTTCGTACCTTCTCAGTGTGGTTGTCCTCAAGTTAGAATATGTATTAGAGCTGAATCTTGGTGAGGGTCAACCGAGCATCACCGGTCACTCCACTGCAGATGAAAGTGACAATTTGCGATCGATATGACGGTTAAATATGTGGTACTCTTGGACCCATATGCATACAAGGTTTACATGCTAACTGAAGGCTCCGAGGAAGGCATCCAGAAAAAGAGTTTGTTCAAATGGGCATGATGGGTGAGAGGTTATAAGCACAGTTAAACGTTTAAACTGAGCGAAAGTTATTTACTTTTAAGGAAAATACAAATCTAATACCCATGTAACCTCGCTTTCCTGTGGTACTCTTGGACCCATATGCATACAAGGTTTACATGCTAACTGAAGGCTCCAAGGAAGGTACTCGGACAATGACTTCGTTAAGTCCGAGTAGGAACGGGAGACCCCAATGAAAATGCTACCACGATACTCATACCGAGACCTTCAGTGGTATGTTCTATAACATCAACAAATGAATCGACGCATCCCCAGTGCTCATGCATATAAAATGCGCTGATCAATTTCAGACGGCTGAGGAAAGACGACTGTAAAGATAGCAACGGAATAACGTGCATAAATATTTTTAATGACGATCGGCCATCCTCTTGAACCCATCCAGCACGTGCGCCTGCAGTTTTCGTTATGGATGTGATTCTGCGCGAACGCATCACTGGACTAGATTGTGTGGTCGCTTTCGATTTGGTTTTCAAGTAGAAGCACAGATGGTGGAGTTGATTGGGGAGAGAAGTGGTGGATTGGTATGCAGTCCTGTAGTAGGTCAAATGTTCGAGGCGGACTTAGTTGCCGCTGACTTGGCAATGCTGCATTGGTGCATCGCTGCATTGGTGCATTGGTGCATTGGTGCATTGGATCAACCAGGAGATGGGGAAGTGGTATGTGCATTCCAACGCTGGCATTGGCAGTGCGTGGTGATGGAGCGGAGGTGGGGATGGTTGAGGACAACGTTCCAAAGTGAACACTCTACGCCTTCTGATTGCGTGCAGGTAGTGGATCCGTGCGAGAGTCGATTGAGTGGTCAGAGCGCGTGGAAAGGGATGATGACATGAGTCGCTGGCATTTTGAATTGGGAAGGGCGACGGCTGTTCCGCGCATTCATGCGACGCGAGAAGAAACTCAACTCAAACACAAAAGTGGGAGTCGTTTTTAGTCTTAGAGTGCCACGACAATACGGAGGACGCAAATTCGATCGTGACGGCCATGAAATGGTGCTAGGAGGACCAGCTGGTGACTTGATGGATGAATACAATGGCCGCGGCAATGAAGTGATGCAGAAAATAGAGGAGGAGATGCGAATGTACGACGACATTGTGCTGGCAGACTACGAGGACACATACTACAACCTCACATGGAAGACGGTCACCAACCTACGTTGGATCTCGGCCTTTTGTGATAAACGTCGTAACGACGTGTTTGTGATAATCGATGACGACCACAGAATGAACATTTCCATGTTGATGGAATTCCTTGACTCAGTTCCGAGAGGCAAGAAAAGGACATCAATTTTCGGTCGCATAGCCAACGGTGATTACGCAAGCCGATCGCCACAGTACAAGCTGTACCTTTTATACCGAGAAATTCCATGGGATTTAATGTGCCCGTATCCTCGCGGATTCTGCCAATTGGTGGGAGCTGACATTGTCGACGACATGGCGATTGGGTCGGCCTATACGCGCTACCCCTACGTACACGAAGACGTGTATCTGGGGCNAAGCTGTACCTTTCATACCGAGAAATTCCATGGGATTTAATGTGCCCGTATCCTCGCGGATTCTGCCAATTGGTGGGAGCTGACATTGTCGACGACATGGCGATTGGGTCGGCCTATACGCGCTACCCCTACGTACACGAAGACGTGTATCTGGGGCTATTGGCATTCAAGCTGGGCATTCCTTTGCAGCATGTCAATACCATGTTCGACCATAGAGAGCTTGGCAATCCGGAGCTGAACTCCTTACCATTTATGGTGGCAGAAAGCAGTTATTGGAAAATGACTCGATTGTAATTTATGTTTACTTAGATATGAAACAAATTCATCGAGATTTACTTTGCATGCTCTATATTTGTTTATATAAATGAATGTTAAATAACGTTGCTATTTGGAGGGAAAGGCATTGGGCACATGTAATTTAGCTGCAAACAGCAAAAGCATTGAAAGGATGTTGTAATGTAACTGTGGGAGAATGGATTAGCATATCTATTAACTTTGAAGGATGTGACCCATTAACGAGTCTTATTTAGAAGTAAAAATACCACTTTCTTGAAACTCCACTGTTGAACCGATTATTATTATGCAAAATGGAGACTGTTTAGTTTCACTTTTGAGGGAAGAAGCGTTCACTTGGACAGTTTATTTGAAGGCACAGAACCGCGGTTGACGCAGTTTTGACCGGTAGATGGAACTTTGGGCAGAAGGTTAGGTAGGTGGATGATTAGTGGGAGATCCGGTCGACAGGTAATAAATGGTCACATTGACGGGCAAGTTGTGAGGGTGAAAGCTACAGCCAAAGCAATGTGGTCACGAATCAGCAGTTTTCGTAAGCACGCATGCGATAAATTGTGTTAAATGCGATTGGTTCTAAGCAGATGAGCGGAACGACTACTTCCATAGAGAATAAAACCTCGTTCTTTTATAGCATTTTCCCATAGGATAAACTATCTGCAACACCAAACAGTCCAAAACTTCTCTTTCCTTCCATCCTGCTTCTTCTCAAATTCCTTGTTCGCGTTCATTTTATCGGATGTTCTGCTGCATCAGGAAATGCGTATCGCAGATCTTCAGCGGAACGTGAAGTAAGGGGTGGAAAGAGAAGAATGTGAATGCAGTAAAGGTCTCATTAGCACCTTGAAAGTAATCTAATGCACTGTGTCACTGTTACTGTCCTGTGAATTAGATTAGTGAGGAGTGCGTGAAGGCCAAGGCGTTGGAAAACTCGTCCCAATTACACACATGATGCAAAGCATTGTCTTCGTACAATCATGCGAATGACATGATCTTCTCCATTGGTGGCAATCCACATATCTGATTTAGCTTAACATAACAGTGCAGGCACTAATGTTGCAACCCATCCTGAATCCTCCCACCACCAAGCGCAACGTGGATTCGGGTACGACTGTCTGACCTAGGCAAGTAGGATGTCGCAGCCAATCGTTTTGGGGGAGAAGCACTTCGAGTCCCATTATCAGGGACGCAACCATCTTTTTTAGAACCTGTTATCTGTTACTCGGGTGTGTGCATTTAGAAACTATTTGTGCACTTTTCCTTTTGCCTAGTTAAGTAGAAATGCATTTGTGGCGTACAGATTGACATCCTGTTTTCTGAATTGATACACCCGTCACTTTGTGCACTTTAGATTCATTAACTCCCTATGATACGAAAGGAGTACAGTGGCTGATGACTAAAAGAGGTGCCACCTTACGTCACGCTTTTCATGTTTTGTCAACATTCCGAGATATTTTCACCACCTTCTCCCCAATTCCTGTTTGACCCAATGCGTTCCACAGATTCGCGGCTTTACAGAAGACAGTCCATCCGTGGCGAATTAGGATACAGCAATCATGCCAATATTGCCAGCGTTGACAAACTCTCGAAGACACTATGAGCAACAAGGGATTAAAACGGCAGCTGAGAGACGGCACTTCTCACTTTTCTACCTGACAAAATTGTTGCCATATCGGCGAAAATTCCCAGTTGTGTGCTGCTGAGCGCGTGCTTGAATGTCCATACACGCACTATCTCACACCCTACAGTACGTGGTATTTGATTGATAAGACGTTGCAAGTAGCAGGCGTAATAAGCAGAGAAATTGAAGTACCGAATTCGGCGTCGTCGCCTGTTTTTAACCTAGACAAAAGGCGATTCTTGATGCGCACTACCCAATGGCACACCTTGTATATCAATAGCTCTCCGTATTTAAATATGAGAAACACTTCATAATGCGACTTTACCGCCTCTTTCACCCTTGTACTTTCAATGCTGTCCATTACTCCGTTAATCTATTTGAGCTGATGGAAGGCTCCAGAAGTTGGCACATGGATATGGCTATGGAGCAAGATTGACTCCTCATTCAACAGACCTGATGGCGCGGTGTAGTTTGGCACCCCAATCCCAGTTTGTTCATCTCGGGGAAGAATCACAATTTCGATTTGTCACTTGCATTTGGACGTAACATTGAATGTGGGGATATTCTGGTCGAAAGTCACGACGGTGAAGGCTGCTGGAACGCTGACGAAAATAGCATAACGAAGCAGGAGGAGCGTAGGCCCCAGCGGAAGGGCAAAAGGCATAAGTGAGTGTTTTGCAACTGGCGACCTTGTTCCTTCCCTTCCTCATGGCTCGTGGAAGAGGAGACGGCAGAGGGCAGCAACAGTGAAAAAATTTTGCGGATTTCAAAACGAATACTGGCAAATGGCTAGCACAGTCTCGCTTTCTTTTCCATTGTCGGCACAACTTAAATGGCTGATTACGTATTGTTTGGCACAGTAATTTATGAATTTTTATATGTTGAAACAGACGAGTTCAAGCGGACAAGGCACCAAAACTAATCATTGAACCGTGAATTAAGAATGCAACTCATGCAGGCGTAAATGCAGCAAAATCATGATAACTCTGCCAGCTATTTGCACCTCTTTTGATTCTCTTTGTAATTAACAGTCATCGGTCTTAGCACCTGTTGTTTTTATTACAGTACAAACGCGGTAGATAGTAACAAGATCGCTTCAGCTTGCATGCTACGGACGAACAGGAAACATTCGACAAGGTCTTGGAGAAGAAAAAATAATCATTGAGCAATTTTATGCTATGGTGGTAGTATTTGCGACAGGTTGTATAGATTCGTCCACAATACTCACTTCGAGCTACTGTGCATGTCAGTACAGTTGCCTTCCCCTTTTTGGAGATTGCCCTAACGGACGCACTACCGACAGTACAAGGATCCGTTATGAGTAGAGGTCGCACTGTGGTGTTAAGGGAAAGAACGTGGAGGTAGGCTTTGCTATCCAGTTCAGATAGGGCTCCCAAGCATTGGTATCCATCAAAGACTGACAGTCTGATAAGGAGAGATTTGTGGCGCTCCAGGTACCGTAAATTTGAAAGAAGGTAAAGCATGATACCCAAGCAGGCACGTAGTGCGTGAGTAAGTGTGTGAGCGGTACATTCAAGAACGAAGTGGCTACAACAGGAGCATCAATTTGGAAGAATGAGTAGGAGTAACTTGACCACTGCCACTACCGTTACCAAGAGTGAAATGTCTGGAATGTTGTTATGGGTTTTCCTGTCAGACAGGTAGACCTTAGTTGCAAGCGCATTGAGCAATGCTTCTACAGCTGCTATCTCAGGTGTCATCATAGGCTTACTTAGGTAGAGACTCACAAAAGCTTGCATCCTGTTCTCTGCTACGCTCTTTCCGTCTTATAATAGAGAGTACCTCATGGAACAGGCGCGAGTATATGGTGTTAAATTCTTCCATCGGGAAACGCTATGTCGTACTCAGCGGTGTTTAACTCATTGTTTTACAACTAGTTGGCTGGACACTGTTTGGTGAACATAATTCAAACTATTGGTATTTTTGTCTCTGTGTTTGGGATTTCTTTAGCCTGTCTCCTGCTGCGCCGTCAGAGGACATATTTAGCTGGTTTTCCACCTTTCATAAAAAGTTATTTCACACCATCTCATGGATTCCGCCTCCAACATTTCACAATAGAGTGAATCAATCTGAGTGTGAATAGAAAACAGATCTAGAGACACCAATGGAAGTGTTGCCAAGCTGTTTATTGAAAAATGTTCTTCCATGATCAATTCCTGACATACTTCTTAAGCATCGCAGAATAAATTAGTCAACTTTCAACACGCCTACCACATTTAAAACTGATGCACTATGGGGGCTGAAGAAAGATTATTGTGGTGATGGCGTCTAAACAGTGCGTAGAGGTCACTTGTGGTAATGGATTGTCTTCTTGAATGCACTCTACTATTATCTCTGTAGGTTTTGCCATTGTCTTTAAGTAGAAGCACAAGAGGAGGAGTTTGTTTGGAGGAGAAGCAGAGGGTTGGTGTGCAGTCCCTTATTAGGTCAGATACTCAAAGCGGAAGACCTCTAATTCCTATCTCGAACTTTTTCTTAGGCGTAACTTGGCTTGTATGTGACGACTTCTTTTCCACTGAACGTTGTGGTCTCCAGCAGCCGGGAAACGGCATCTCATTGGTTACGTTACTTCAAAACTGTGCTGTAACGCAAACAGTTTTATTGTAGATGACTCGGTTTCTTTTATGGTAAATTTAAATTCTGAATGTGGGAAAAGAGGCATCAGTT
The DNA here is from genome assembly GCA_001693075.2 of Taenia saginata. Classification (NCBI taxonomy): domain Eukaryota; kingdom Metazoa; phylum Platyhelminthes; class Cestoda; order Cyclophyllidea; family Taeniidae; genus Taenia; species Taenia saginata. Next base: position 27,044 of record LWMK02000119.1, read on the forward strand.
AGTCGTTATCCCGTCCACGATTAGCCTGTAGTCTAAGCACTAAAACCTAATTTTACTACAGAAGGCAATTGGTGTCCACTGCACTTTTGCCGTAGCACACCCTTCGTCCGGTGTCGTGCATACGAAGTTGGTTACAGTCCTCCGAGAGAATTCTTCATGTGTACTTTTGAATGGTCTTGCACACCACTCCATGCATCCTTATCAAATAGGTGCAGTTTCACTGAACTTGCTCCACCAAAATGGAGGAGTAAATAGTTTACTCCTTTAAATGTCAGTAAGACAATGCAGATGTATCCTCATGTTGAATTACCACCTAAGCATTGCTTTTTTATGTTTCCTCTCCACCGTCGGATCGAATACGAAGTGCAGTTTTATTGGACACCCTATCGGTTCCTATGGGAGAGTTGGAAATGCATCGAATGACTGCCAGCCCCGTACTTCTCTTCACTCTGCTGGCGTGAATGGTGCTTGAGCGTCCAGCATCCTTTTGAAAGCGGGTTATTCGCCACTGGAGCGTTTCGAGTGTGGATGGATAACAGAGGGAATGGACTGGTGTTGATGGTGCAGTTGTTGCAGCAAACTTGTCAGCTGGCTATGAGCGCGTAGTGGGAAGAGGATAAGTGGGTGAATGAAAGAATGGTTGGGTGGATTTGGGATTTGATTGAATCACGATTATCGTAAGCTATTGAAGCACATTTTCGAGGCACGAACGACGGCAAGAAGATCGAGGCGTCACGCATATCATTACTTTGTTAGCAAACATAGTGTGCTCGAGGCTCTCTGTTGCCTTTGTTTATTCCTCATCCCTTTTACGCCCTCTATTAAACATAACAAAGCAGGAATTTATCCAACTGGGAAGTCTGTTAAAGTATTTGTTACCATGTAAGTAATCAGGTTTCCTTGTGCGAATTCCTTTCGAGTCATCCTTGAAGATGCAGTAGCGTGGGTGACTGGAAATGGGTTTATTGTGGACTCGCCGAAGGAGGTGGACAAAAGTAGCTTGTCTTGATTTTTCTGCAGTCATGTCTACTGATGTTCTGTTGAGTAGCACCGATGCTAGCCAAGGAGTACAGATTATTTGATCGACGCACAAAAGGGCTTGGAGTCTAGTTGCTGACTTCCACACCAACCTAGTCTATTTTGTGCTTTCAGGCCTATTTATGGAAGTTGATCGACCACGAGAAGGAGGCAGGGAGTTGTACAATCCGCTGGTGCAATTGACGACAGTGCGTAGTGATGGAGCGGGAGTGAGGATGGCTAAAGACATGATGGAGCGGGAGTGAGGATGGCTAAAGACGATGCTCCAAAATGAACACCCCCTGTCCCCCAATCGCGTTCAGTTGGTGGCTCTGCCTGAAAGTCGATTGGGTAGGAACAGCACGTGGAACCGAACCATGATATCAATAGCTGCATTTAATAACAACGCTGTAAGCATGTCTCCAAGGCTTGCTTAAACGCTGTAAGCATGTCTCCAAGGCTTGCTTTCCAGTGTGACCGCTCTTCAGACATCACAGGTGAGAATGGATACGGCTTTCTTTGGTATTTGGCCATTCGCATCCACTTGGTGAAACGGATCAAGCGGGTGCACATGTAATTGATAGGAAACCTACCATCAGCGCATCAAAGGACCATGAAATACTGATCAGATTGAGGGCAGATTTTGTAGAATACTTGGATTTCACGTAATTATGGCTACGAAAATTAACTGGATACTTTTCTAGCATCCATGTAGGCACTCGTACAGAAGTAGTCCGTTGGGACTTGGAGTAAAACCATTTGGATGCACCGAGTGAAGGGCTCGACTGCGGACCAATGAAAGCGCACGTCAAACCTGGACCAATGAAAGCGCACGTCAGACCTACAAGGCCGCCTTCGGGAAAAAAACATCGACAATGTGAGGTTAGTGGAGGTTGACTTACCCGAAACACGCATTCTGAACTCAATAGCGGACGATCCTGGCTCTACGATACCTGGTTCTGGTGGGGGTATTTTAAGTCAGACCAGGGCTCCAGCTTCAAGGTCAGCCCTGATCACTCAATTTCCCCACCCACCTTACCGACAGTACAACCCGGATGCATTGGTTGTAGTGGTGTTTGGTAGACCCTTTATTCATCACTACCACTGCTAATATAGGTGAATTTTGTCTTTCTGATCCTGCTAAAATTATGTTTTTTATCACTGGTTTACTTAATTTACATGGAATAAAGTTACCCAATTTCTGCGCTTTGTCGAGTCATTGCTCTTGCACGTCAAGGGAGTATGGTGCTTTAAATCGATAAAATTGTTTTAATTTTGATAAATCTGAAGAGGAGGGTTGCATGTTCATCCCCTTTACGCTGTTGATTTTGCAATCAATTAATTGCTCTCCTTGGCTCACCACTGATTCGCCAAGTGACTCAACCCAGAACTGACACACTGAAAACCGATTAATCGCAATGGCGGCTTTGTTCGGGGGTCAGGCGCACTGCCCACACAACCAATCAATGTGGGGCACCGATTTTACGGTGTGACGTGGATTGTTGTTATGCCTACGTTTCGGGTGGTCGGTCGACGTGGTAGTCAACTGGAAGTCAGTGAAGTGATTTGGCAATGACAACCCCTCGTTAAGGGAGGTGGGAAGAGCGGCAGCACAAACTTCGCTGTTAATTGGTTATTCCTTCTTTAAGGCAAGTAATCATACATGGGAGTGAATATGACTTCAAAATTTAACATAGATCTGTGGTTTTACTTATGACTTTAAGGCTTACATTAGCTGACATGTTGAGTTTTTACCTATAGCCAATCAAGTTCGATCACAGTTGCGTTTGAATTGTTCTCCTATAATTGTTTGGCAACGGCATATTGTCCGAGGGGCATCTCAAGCCCAATGCCAGGAATTGATCTGCGCTTCTTCATTAGACACTGCGTCAGATGTCAATGCGATGAGTTGCGAAAGGGAAGTTTTCCATCAAGCATACAAACGCCTTAGGAATGGGCATGAAAGGCAGTGTACGAGGTTGTTCCACTGGGCGATTGGACGGGTTCAGTTCTCTTGTTGGATGATTTAAAGCCAATCCCGTATTGGCTGTTTGTGTTGATTTTGTAGGCAAACCGACAGTGTTCCTACACCAAGTTTCCGGTAGATAAGTCGACGGAAGGGAAAGAGGAGAAGCAGAGGGAAGCATTTTAAGCCAGGAGAAGGTTGGTGCTAATTAGGATGCACCGATTCGACATCTTTCATTTCATCCTTTTGTTTGTCAAAATGGCATAGTCAGCTATTACACATTCAAGGCAACTTTGGTTGATTTCTTCAATCCGCCTAAAGTAGTCGGTGCTGATGCTAATGCTGCTCCCTCATCCAATTTGTGACTCCTCTGGAAGGGAAGGTAGTGCAATACCTTTTAACAGAATGGCTCCATGTGGTCAAGTGTACCATTCAGCTACATCGATGTTCCATTTTTCCATATTTGTTCGAAAATTGTCCAATTTATGCGGTATGTAGAAGTACAAAGAATTTTGTCGCTGTTCGGGTCATTACCTGGGCACTGTTGCTAAGGAAAGAAGCTTCGTCACATTCCACTGCTGTCCTTTACCCACTTAGCCTTCTCAGAGCCTCTCGTGGAATCTCAAAATTTATCCGTTTGAAGTGCCTATGTCTGAAGACGAATATGGAGGATGACGCCTTCTCTGTTGGGAAACTTATCTCTCTACTCTTTGTGACCGTCATCGTCCTCCATGAATTTAGGCTGAAAGCGACCCACTAGTTGTTTACTACGAAAGTACAATCAACCGTGGGGTGAGAGGCGTCGGTTTCAAGCCATTGGAGATAAGGGAAGGCAATTCTATCAAAATGTAAAGAAGAATATGAGCCGAAACTTACGCATAAGTCATGTGTCAAAGACTTCCACAGGAGTTTGCACCACCATGAGTTACAACGCTTCTTGCTTGCAATGCAACACGTGGAGGATTGTTTATCGCGACAGAGAATGCGTTTATTTGCATTGCCCATGCAACACAACCTCGCATTTCTCAGCCTCATTACTCACAAAAGTGCCTTCGCAGTACTTTGATCACGATGTCGTCCATTCACCCCAAGAACAATCAATTAACCTTCAACTTTGGAAGAATCCACTGAAGTTGACAGCATTGCAAAATGATCTCAAGCGAGTTACCAGTTCCTCGGGTAAACTGATCTTCCATACTCACCTGATCTTCTCTTTTACATGAAGATGACCAACCTTCGGCAGGTACTTTGGGAGGTGTGAGACGAGGCTGGTTGTGTAGGCATTCCTACATCACTTGTAAGGTTTGGAGACGCACAATCAGATGAGTACAATGATTTGGGGCACAAATCAGGATGCTCATTCGGAATGACCAAGTGAAATCCGCAGACTGGAAGGCATTGGCCCACTATGACATGAAGAAGTTCTGGGTTCCAGATTAATTTATTAACGGGTGATGATCGTACGTCTGGAAAGGATTGAATAGGAGAAGAAATTATGCTCGCTTTATTTGCATTCCAACGTGTTGGCACACACCTCGCGGTCATTGTGATGGGAGAGCCGTTCTTTTCCTACTGTCGAGTCTACTCAAACCAACGCCCATCACAGTGCAAACAAAGAAAATTCGCAGAGCTCCATGAAATCTAGTGGCTTAGATTTTCGACTAGCTGTTCCCTTTCATTGAAAACTATTTTTCTTTAATCAGCTGAGCCTACCGCCCACGTAATGCTTTACTTGCTTGTTTAGCTCTTGGATTCGCTAACAGGTCACTTGTGGCTCCTTTATCGTACTTTGTCCGCGACTCGGCCTCTGGGCTACGCCAGTTGCTGACAAGCCCTTTTGTGGTTCGACGTCAGGGTTCTATGTCTGCTTTCATCTTCAGAAAGGTCGTGGAGCTGTACCTTGGTAGCAGGCAGTGGTAAACCCGATCTTAACAGACCAACACCCTGATTTATACTGCTGGATGATAAACTCTAGCATGACGGAAGAGGTACACATGCTGAGGATAGGGGAGTCCGTGCCGAACTCTACCAAGGAAGACGAGCACCTTAAATTTGATGAGGAGATTAAACTCAACTTCTGTGGAGGTAGTACGGTCAAAGAGCCTTCTCACAGTTTCCAATTGAACAGCGATCTTGGAGAGTGAGAGATTTATTGGGTCAAACATCTTCTGGTCGCTCGAGTCGGAAGGAAGACGCAAGTGATTATGAGCCGTATCAGTGAATGCATTAATTTCAACGCAAAAGCGTGCAATTTTGTTCACATGCTAAACGATGTATAAGAAGGCAGGACATCGGATCCTCCCTCACTGAGATAGCCCTATTGAAGTGCGAAAAGCCAGAATAATTTTTTTACATTTGTGCATTCAATTTGGCATGGCTATAAAAAGTCTTTCAAACGATTTCTTAAGGGAATTTCCCTCCCCTGTAGCGCAGAGGTAAGCTGAGAGGCATAACCTGACTAGGCCAAAAAGGACCATCTCTTGGTCTCTTTAGTTCTTTTGACATTGATTTACTCTTCATAGAGTTTGTTCTACTGTATGCCTGATTATCAAATTGTCCATCACTACTGACAAGTGAGCTTCATGTTATGGGGTGGAAGATGCCATTCTGCATCGTGGGAATGTGAACCGCAAGTTCTCCCTTCCAACATGCAAGTTTAGATTGTTTCTGAAGGTGAAGGTGAATCCATTTGTGCTGTCACACATGCACACATTTGTGCACTCCAATTATGCATACACTTGTGGAGATCACGTGGGCATTAACTGAAGACGTGCTTGTATCAAATGGATTAGGGATAGTCAGTGATGTGGAACACCTAAAGGTACAAAAGTCATTTTCTAGGACAAGTCTGTCAGTCAATAAGGAATGGCACTTTATGTCATGTGTGAAACAGGACAACAGCGAGTCGCTTGCCCCTCAAACTTAAGGCCCCTAATCTGCCCTCACTGCGTGTGAATGTGATCCATTCTGTTGGTAGCTTCCTTCACTACCTTCCCTTTCCATTTGATGTTGACAAAAGTGAATTGTCTTATTTCCAACCCCAGCACCGGCCTTGTCCTTCCTTCTGTCATGTGTTAGTCTGCCATCTCTTATTAGAAGGGGCTCAAGGGCCGCCTCTAAGACGCGATCTCCTTCGCTCCTACGCGATTCATCACCACGATAAAATGCTGAAATCGATTGGGTCTCTTGGATCGCAGCAATAAAGTAGCAATGCTTTGATGCAACTTTTGTTGCATCCTTTATAAAATAGCCCCGATCTTCAACATTACGGTTAAAAATAAGCCCCTAACTTAAGCCAGAGAAGTGAATCAGGTACTGTGATGCTTATAATAGTTGATACAGCCTTTTTAAAGCAGAACCTGACCACCAATTGCAAAGATGCCATCGTACAAGAAAGGTGGAATTCTGGCGATGCTTTGACTGCCTGCCAAGTTTTCCCACTTAAGGCTACACCAAAGTCCTAAAATTTCTGTTACTAAGGCACAGCTTATTAGCCCCTTAACAGTATGTACACCTTTGCAACAACTATTCAACAAAGTGTCTTCCTCCATCCAATCTGCTTTTTCCAAAGATTTGAAGGTGGAGATGGAAGAGAGAGGCACCAAAGCGGCTACAATGGATTGTCATAGTGCAAGCTTGAGAGCCTTCAAAAGTTGAAAACCAATATTATGTATACGCTTTCCAAGCTGAACCAACAGAAAATGAAAGTCTATATGGCCATTAAAAAGGCGCTGAAACTCGAGTGGTACAGTTTGTCAAACCATCTTGCAACACTGACCATTTGAATCCACGGTTTGATTATGCGGGCACCTGAGGGATCGACTGTTGTACTCCTGCTCAGCATCGGCATGCCCGATAGCCTCAGTGGCATGTCCACCTCCTGTGCCAGTGCTACGACTCCTTTGCGACTTCAGGAGAAACTCAGGATGATGGACATGGCAGGTTACAGAATTATTCCACGTGAGCTGGTTTTATGGGAAATTCATAAAAAATGAAGTGCTTCAAAGAGATTGTGCAAGAAAAGCATGATTTAAACGAGGCTTCGTCTGATTGGGTCTACGATAATGCTTGTGTGGTTCTCGGTACAGCTCACTGACGTGACTAGCTGATAGGTGTAGAAACTGAGAGGATGCAATTACTTGCATGCTGTCGAGGCACACCTATGTAAAAATCCATTTTGTGGTGCTCATTGATACATTCTTAATCATTTTCGCGTCATTTTGGCCATCGGCTTCCAAATTGCGAGCTGAGTATAGTGCATGAGATGAGAGTCAAAGGGCAGGAAGTAACTAGGTATCCCGATAAACTACTGCCCATTGTTGTGGTAGATTTTATGAGCAAGAGAGACTAGGTAGGCAAAAAAGCAAAGAACGCAGGTCTGAATCTGATCTGCGTATAACTTCCATAATGTTTCAATTGCTTGTTTGACTTTTTTTGATTAACACGGATAGGGAAAGGAACCGCATGGCTCCAGACAGCGCGATCTTGCTTGGACATGTCATCAAAGGACTGTGTGCCTGCAGCAAGTGTGCCAGCTTCGTTTTCCGCCTTTCAAATGCTTATTCTAGCGAAGTCTTCAGATTATGTTTAAGCAGTTGCATGATCAAATGGGTAGAAGAAATAATGAGCAGCCAAAAGAAAGGAAGAGTTGACCCACACACATTGCACAAATACCATAACTGAGTATCTTCTTGTACTCCCCCTTCCCCTTCATCCTCTCTCCCCTCATCCCTCCAATCCTTCCTTTCTTTAGGCTAAACAGTTTTTATTCACTGTCACAATCGGAGACATCACTTCAACCCCATTCGCATCTCTAGTGAGGGATGGGGACTTACGCACGTGCAGAAATGAGCAAATTCACAAAAAACCCATTTCACTCATTTCCATTAATACCTCGATCACTTTTATCGTCCCTCAAAACTTACTGGGCAAAAATTATTTGCCCAGTTTCATCTGGATGGCTGATTACACGATTAATGTAGTTGCCGTAAACAGTGTAGTACGGTTTCTGCAAACATGTTTCGTGGCCCTCATTGGCTACAACCTTATCCACATGCACTACCTTTCGAGGGGTGAATGCTCAAACATGTGGATTCGACACGTGTTTGCTATTACTTATTGTCTGCAAGACAAAATAGGGAAGCCTTTACTGACTCCAGTAATTTTCTTAGTAAATTTTGCAGACCAGCTTAAGTTGCAATGGAACAATGCGATCTGAAAGCAGCTGCTAAATATGAATAATGAAGCAGATGGTATAGTCAAATCAAGTCTAGTCTATTCTAGATAATGCCAATCTATCTCATCCTAGCCTATTTTAGCTTAATATAGTGTTTCCAAAGTGGGCAAATGACACTGAGTAAGAAATTGTGGTCAGTGCGTCTGCATTGTAGAGGTTTTCCAAAGAATTAGCAAATGCACGTTCCTCTTGAATGTTCCTATTTCTACTCCTGCGCAAACCGCCTTCTCCAATCAAGGAGTAGAAGAATGAGGACGGCAGAGGAGGAAAGGAAGGGAAGCAGATTTGAGGATATGAAACTACGACATTTAAATCCAGTGAATAATGGGCATTGCTTTCTTACCTGCTTTATTTCCTCCAGCCATTTGTCTGCTCATTCCTTTGTTTTATAGATTTATCTAGCACTCTGTTTATTCAGTCGGCGTAGACACAAAATATGGAATCAGTGAGAAAAATGCAATAAGAATGTTGGTGATGTTGGTAAACCTGATGCGGACAAGTAGTTTGCGCTTTGAATGCGCTACCTTCTACAATAATGTTTAAGTTATTGCTTGCACCCAAGGATGGGAAGAAAGAAGGCTAGTATAAAGGCCGTTAGGAAGCATAAAAAGGAAGAGATGCTGTAACTTGCCCTTAGTTCCTACAAAACCTGCCTTTGCTCTAAGCTTTAGCCTGTTGTCGTGCCTGAAATGGGAAGGAAAGAGGCGGTGACGAATAAAAAATGCCCTATTGCAAGGAAGAACTAAAGTGAGAGGAGGACAGTGTGAAGGGCTGAGATGAGAACTAGAAGGCGTTGTGCACAGAGCATGTCTAGCAGCATTGTGGTTGAGTTCTTCCCCATCGATTCCTGGTGCGTGTCGCATATGGAATGTCGCGTGGAGGTGCAAAGCGCAGTAGAAGTGGTGCAGTTGGATTTTCAATATCCAAGTACTTAAAAGCAATATCCCACTTTAGGACGTTATGTAAACTGCTAAACAAGATCTCTTCAAAAACCGGTTGACACATGCATGGCAGTTTGGCGGATTGCTGTCTTTGCAGTTGCTTCCCATCTACATCCACGCCTTTTAAGGCACTCTTTTGTGGTTTTGTAACATCAACGCCAACACTTTAAGCAAATTCACTTTAATAACGTCCTCTCTGTTTCAAAAAGTGTTTATTAAACAGCATAATAAATGCAAAAGTAGGTCAAGGATAAATGCATGGAAGCGAGTGAGGTCCTTCCGAGGGATCACCGAAATCCATTGCTTAGTAACTCCTTTTGTAGTAACGTTTCTCATCATTCTCCTTTCGAAGACATAGAGAAGAAGCAACGCGACCTAGTCCAGCCTTCACACGGTTGCTTCTCTTTGCCCGTGGAGCTGGTGGTATGGTGATGAAGTGAGGCCCGGTGGTTTTCTTTTGCAGCTTAGCCAGGACAGTGAGGAAGGTGAGGACTAAGGCGACGCAGATGACTTCAGACAGCATCCGGATGTGCATGTGTATGGATGCTCCTTCAGTGTTACCTCAATTGGTCTCATTGAGGTGCGCACGCTAATTATATAGTCCTACTCTCAACCTTGTGATTATCGGCTGTTCAAGGTGTGGGTGTGTAGTGCAGTTTGTACTGTGCTGTCAATTAGGCGTGGGTGAATCTGAGCCCATGCAATCGTGCCAGGCAATTACCAGAGATCTTATACACCAAACCCAAGTTGTCTCTGTGTGGGGGAAGATGATGTCAGCTAAGCTAGTAAATCCTGAATATAGTGCATGCGAAAGTGGCTTGGGGATGAGAGGGCCTTGTGGAAGACTATTCTGTTTCGCTGCTAGTGCTAATCGGTGGAATTATGAAGTCGGTGTTAAAAGCAGGTTGATGGAATCTAAAATGAGCCTTAAAATCACACCTCCTCATAAAGCACAAGACTTCAGCGTCCTTCGGCGCATTTTGGCCTCTCACTGATCGTATTCCATTCATTTGCCAGTAAGAATTTTGCACCTCTTGACCTTATATCCTTGCTGAAGACTATGCTCTTAAGCCGCAGGGTACCGCAGCTTTTGCATAAGCACTATTTGCGCTATCCAACACGTTTCTCCACCCGTAAATTTGTGAGTTAGAGCACCACGACTCTATTTTTTCCAAAAAATTAGTATACACATGTGGTTTGTGCTAGAGCCATGAAGTTGTTTAGTTTCAAGCTTGGTAGCTCCATCTACGCGACTAGCCCCGAGACTTATGCCAGTTGCACGCTAATGACTTTTGAGGTGGCGAATGGGATGTCCACAGAGAACAGCGTCTATATGCATGTCCTAATGACCCTTCAAATGGCGCATCCTCTGCCTTGTGCTCAGCAAGTTTAAGAAGCAAATCTGTGTTAACACAGTGCTTCTAAAGCTTTTGCCAATAGATCAGAAAATTTGGAGTAGCTATGCGGCTCTAGATTGTG
>LWMK02000119.1:38191-151165 GCA_001693075.2 Taenia saginata
AGGAACTTCACTTACAGAGGCGCATAAGCTTCTTACGCTTGCTTTATGCATAAATCTTTGGTTCCTATACCTTCTCGGCATAAGCACGAATCAGGAGAAGCTTTGGATGCACTCACTTTTAGTGAACATCCCTTGTTTTGTGAACAGTGAGGGTGGTGAATTGAGCAGCCGTTTTGAACATGAACCGGTTCAATGTGATCGTGAGTGCCACCGGCGAAAGCTGTTTCTGCATTGTCGCCATGTGTGCAAGACGCTCCTAAAGAAACAAGATACGGCACAATAAAGCTGTACGTTAGGGCAAGTTTATGGGAAGTGTTGAGTGCTCAAGCATTCTCTTCTTCCTGTGGATTTCTTCCTTCCTTCCTACTACAATTCCAATTGACCCAATTCCGCACATGTCGTGATGCTCCAGTGAATACTCACTCAAACAAAAGATGGTAAGACGCAATTTTGCAACTGTATGCTTTAAAGTTATCGTGATTGCTAATCCACACCACAACAGGATTTGCAAGCACAGTTTCCTCCTCCATGTGTCAGAAAGGAGAATTGTGCGGTGCTTCATGGTAACAGCTTGAATACTGATAGGTTAAGTCAAGAGTGCAATGTGTTGTGGACGTGAATAGGCATGTATAACTATGGGAAGCAGTACTGCTTGGGATAAACTTGTACCTGAGTTGCATTTTCTAATTGCGACGAAAAGGGTTACTTCACAACATATGCATGTCAGATACCAGTCACCTAGCCCTGCAAAAGTGACCCCGAAATGATGTGGATAGCAAGCAATGTGACATGGTTCTTTCGAAAGTGGAGGGTCATAAACTTTCGCGTTAGAGGCGTCAATAACAGAACCACATTCCAACCACATAAGGCATGCTCTGATGTGATCTGATTAACGCAAGTCTTTTATTCACATAAGTGCTTCTCTCTCCACCATAAGATTAATGTCCCTACTTGCTTTATTTTGTAAAAAAGTATTTTGTTTTGTGTAAAAAAGTATGGGGACGCATTCTGCATGGCATGCAATAATTTGAACTTTACACCTCTACTGTGCATGCTGACAAGCTGTCCACTGCATTGCCAATTCGCTCAGCTGCATCCCCTCCAAGATACATGGGTCTTGGTGAGGCCAACATTGGCCTGAATTTCCCTTCCCGAGTTTCACGAGACGTATCTGTAGCCTTGTAAGCACAAACTCGAGCTTTGGAACAGGAATTAATCATGGAGCTGTTTGCGTGGGTTTGAAATAAATTTTTTCTTTCGTGCAACCGAAACTCTTGACAGACAGAAAATGGGCTTTTAGGGACTCTTGTAACCGAGAGATCAAATTTGATGGAAGGCAAAATGACGGTGATCACACAAATAACTACATTTGATGTTGCATTCAACTAAATTTACTTTCGCAATCCACAACGCAAAATGCGTTCACTTAGCCTCTTAGATGCATTTATGCAAACCATCTCTCCTTTACTCTTCATCTTGAAAGCAATGCTATTCTAATTTCTTCTATTAACAGAACACTTGTAGCCTGGGTGTAATTTAAGAAAATTGGAGGAGAAACCATCCAAATTTTGCATCGACAAATCTGTCAGTGCTCTACAAATATAAGGATCAACCCTACTTAAATAGATTAAAGTAGGAGAAGAAGGCAAGAAATTAAGTTAGATAAATTTATTGTTTCGAGAGGGTTTCCACGTTTTAGCGCCAAAATGTTGCATGACATCGTCAATGCCGATTAAAGTAGTTGTCTTCATCAACGTCTCCTTTAATTCTGGTACTGAGCACTTTGGGCATCTGATGGAAGACGAGAGAGGCATATCGAATCTGCCAACTTCCACCAATCCATCTCCTTCCGCAGCGCTGACTGGTCCTCATGTAATGAGGCATTCCTGACAAGTCGGGTTGAAAAAGCGCTCTCGTTCCAAACTAGTGGTTCAACCTTAGTGTACTGGACCGCTAAAAGAGGTTTTTGAAGAGCTTTTTAAACAAAAAAGTTATCTCTGGCATTAATTTGCCCAATTTTTCCCTCTTTAAATGCAATTTTGCTGTTAAACAGAGCATAAACATTATGAAAACAAATATGCAATAAGCCGCTTATTTTTCGAAGCAATCAAAATGATTTTGTGGCAAAGAACTTTTGAATTGCCCATTGCCACGCCCTTTCACTCCTTGTGCATAAAATGTGTTCTGCAAATTAAATGGCATGAGTTCACCTGAACACCTAAGTATTGCATGATTATTGTGCTACTCGCATAGTAGTTTGTTCAATGGACGCAATGTCCACAGACATGCCTATGATCATGTGTGATTGGTGGAAGGAGGGTGAAGAATTGCAAAATGAAGGAGTGATTTCGGACATGCATACTTATGATCGTGATTGACCTTGGCTCTATGGCGTTTGTGCACAGATTTCAACTAACTAAGGGAGTGATAGGGAGTCCCATGAATAGCCTTTAATTCCTACGCCTCCTCAGCGGGTGTTAGCCTCCATGACAAGCTTCTTGCAAAAAAATTGCGCAAAAAATTGACAAGGCGAACGTTTTCAGCTCTGCTCTCGTATTACTGTGCAAGCAATCCGACAATGGGTTTCACGAGACGCCCTAAGTGTCACGTTCTCATCTATTCCTATTAGTCATTTGGAGGGTTTGTAAACCACAAGGACGGTTCAAGCAGAAAATGGGGAAGTGACCAGAGAGTCACAAAGGAATCGACCGAAGCGCACAATCCGAAGGGTGAATCCGATGTTTGGATTGGTGCGTGAATATATTATTGTATTATATCAACCCCTAAAGGGGTTAATCTGTGGTGATTTGAAGGTCACCAGACATGCTGTTTCTCGAGTCACAGGCTCCGAGTGAGTCTACTGGGATTCGATTTCAGTGCATTTACCTGCCTTAGGGGGGGGGGGGAATTATTTGTGTCTCGAGAGGAGGAACCCTCGTTCTCGTTTGCTGTTGATGCTGCAACTTTGCGAGAATTGTCTTGAATGATGGCGTCGCCACTGGTAAATCAAGGGCAACAAATGTCGATTAGGAAAGTACTAGTGGTGCCCGTGTGCAATCTACACCTTAGTCAATGACCTTAGTCAATGTACAACCTGAGGTCTTCAGAAAGCACTCTTCGAAAGCACTGAATGTGTCGACTCCTTACCCACTGACCGCCGATCAAATGCAAAGGATTTTAAGTAGGTGACATGTACTCTTCCTTCCATTAACCATATTCCAATCAAATCCTTGCCTATCACAAGCCGATTTTGCCGAGGCTTTTGCAATGCATCCATCATTTAAGGCCAACTTTGCTAGAAAGGGCTTCACATCTCCTCTTGTCCCCTTCCCAATGCAGGAATCAAGTGGGACCCACTAATTATTAACAGTGCCCTCACTCTCCTCATCCCTCACCCAGTCAGGTTCAAAATTTTACCATTTTACTTAGAAGCGGAATCCTCAGGTCCACTTCTTACAAGCCCATTGCCACCTCAGATGACGTCCACACATCTTGACTATGGCCTGATTTGCAGCCTAAATTCACCACGCATCTGTTACCAATTCCACTTTTCCTCCCTCGCAATAGTCAGCATTATGGCAAAGCAGTAATAATCATTTAAATGGGGTGCGTTGACCCCCAGGTCACTTCTGCAGAGTGTGTTTATCTAGGGTGGAGAGGCACACAGACAACTGAAATATGGCGCCACATCCTAACCAAAATGAATATTACCCTTTACTCTCGCTGCCATGGCACCACAATAGACTACCTTGACACCCTCCGAAGCCAAATTTACTACTGTTCCATCTCTATCTCCTTTCACATCACTCTTTGCAAAAGCCGTTTTGGTGAGTTACATCCATCTTTCGTTGTCCATATCCACAGCCTATCATCCACTTGCACTTTTATAACACCACATAGACTGGTCATGATTTGTATTAAAGACAAGAACAAATGCAGATCCCACTTAACGACGCTTTCAATGCCAGCATTGATGCCGCCCGTGTCTTTCAGCAACTCGAAATCATTCCAGGCCCCTCCTCTGCGTTAATACTTAGCGATCAATACCGTAGCAGGACTTTTGATAACCGTATTGTCTTTGTCCATTATTTGTCCTTTTAAACGGTCTTTTTACTTTGTACATTGCCAGAGCTGGTAAAAATGGACACATTCTTTGTGTGGGCCGCCCTGTACGGTTATACGATGAGCTTCCTTCGTCCATTTGGCTTCCTCATTTTCCATGTCCATATTTCGACTTTAGGACTGTCGGATTAGGTAGTTCATCACAAACAAAGATAAGAACAAACACTGCGCCTATTTGTACAATCGTATGAGCAAGTGGGTGATCGAGTCCATTATTTTCCATTTTTCTGCAGTTTTCTACTCGACCGGACATCTGGCACCTTAATAAGGAACGTAGATTCACGTTTGCTGGCTGGTTGTTTCATTGGTTAATGGGTAATTTGTTCATTTAATCTTGTGTGCATTTACCCCCGTCAAGGACATTACTTTCGCAATTGATCCTTTACTCCACTTCCTTTTCGTCTAGGGTGAGATAGATGAGGAATAGTAGGAAACTACGGAGAAGCCGAGGCAGGAAAAAGCTGTCCTCCAGGTGCCAAGGGCAGAGAAGTTTAGGGCGAATTATCATCTGAGTCGTCAGTTTATGGGGGAAGTCGCTCCACCAACGAAGCCAAGCCAGTTCTGTACCAGCTGAATTCAACTAGAAACAGGCGGTAACCCAGACCTTCAACAGCTCAGACAGTTGAGTAGGCAGGTGGGCAGAAATCAGGCCATCAAAGAGCCAGACATTTTTGCAACTGGCAGAGAAACAGAAAGACATCCATTCAGCCTTCCAACTAAAAGATTAGCAAGGCATCTAGCTGTTAAGCATGTCGGCAAGCAAGCAGAAGTGCAGACATCAAGTAGCCAGGTAGGAAAACTGTCTCTTACACAGGCAGCAGGTGAGCCGGTTATTCAGAGAGCTAAGTCGTTGGACAACCAGCCAGTAATCAAAGGCCCGTATTGAGCCAAACAGCTAGCTGTCCAGGAAGGCGGGCGGGTAGGCGTAAAACTAATCTATCAGTCAACCGTTCAGTCATGCACGCGAGTGGGTAAACAACCTTACAGACAACCAATGAGAGAGCCATCCACTCAGCAAGGCATGCAGCCAGACAAACAGACGTAGAGCTGGGCAACCAAGCAACTAGCTAGTCAGGCAAGTTAGCAGTAAATCAGCTAAGCAAACAGAGACAGCTATGCAGCCAGTCAGCATGTGTGGCTATGAGAGGTACAAGAAGAAGTGACGGTGGTTGTGTGTAGATAAATGAGCGCACTGTCTCACAGACGTGGAACGCCCTTGTCACTTTGCTGCTTCTACAGCCATCAGTGATTAACCGGGGCGTACCTGCCCACCTGCACAAAGGTGACATAGAAAACGTGGTTGACATGGTATGTTGGTGATTAGAACTGATCCCATCTGCATCCACCAGCTAACGCTATTGTCTTTGCCTGTAGTAAGGTAGAAGATGAATGACAAATATGCTTTTGTTCCGAATTAATGAATGCTAGACAAAAAATACACGCTTTATGGCGATAGCGACAATGATCACTATAAAACTGCTTCAGGGTAAGCAAGCGTACCAATTATTGAAATTTACCCACTCGTCAGGTTTTACTGCCGTAGGTAACGCGACAATGAAAGTCGAGCAGACATAACACGGGTGACGCTGCTTCGAGCGTGATGGTAGAAGTGACTGCATCTATGAGGACAATTAAGTGAAGAGTAATGAGTGAATCCAGACGGAAAAGTGGGAGTTTTCACACCAAACGAACGGCAGTTCATTTTATCCCTCTTCCCTTCTGACATCTGCGGGCGATCTACAGGGCACTTTTACATGGAAATGCAAATGTTACGTTGAAGAGAATTCCAGGTTGTGCGAAGAGGTGCAAGCATTTTGGGTGAGTGAGTTGCGCTTGACAGTAATAAAGTCATTTTTATTCCTCTCCAGCAGTTACATTTTTCAACAAGGAATTTTCTAGCTTTGCACCTGTCCTCAAGAAATTCCTTCTGAGGTGGTCAGGCCTGCCCAGGATTAGTGTGGCAACACGTCGTTCACACAATTCACACACCCGCATGGCGCAACAGTCTACGTTGGCCTTTCCACACATTCACCCAGTGGCCTCTTTACTTTCACAATGTTCTCCATTACTTCGCATCTTCATCTAACTTTCCTAGTTTTCCCCAAATTTTAAACTGGATGCAGTGTTAGCTGCTGACTTGAACTTCGCATTTATAACTCGTTAGCACGAGGTGGAGTTGCCAACTGCTCATTACGATTGCTTTTGAGAAAGTAATTTGGTGTTGACCACTAGTGCAGTCATCAAACTATCACAAAGAGGTCAAAAGCGACCACGATACAGTGAAGGAGGCTGTTTACGATCAGGCTCGTCAACTTCAAAGGCAAGGTTAGAGTAAAAACAAGAAAAAACAAAACGGTGCCGCCGATGTTTGCGGTGTTTTACTTGCGGTAAGGAGCATCGTGGTATTCTTCGTGTTTATGTCACTTGGGTGTCTTTTCCTGCTTATATTATTTTCACATCTCATCAAATCAGCCATGACAAATAGAGGCAAGATTCTGTACTAACACTCACTCTCGTCCGCCATTGCTGCTAATCTATGAAGGGTAAACCACAGCGGCACTATCACATAGTGAACTCTGTGATCCTGGTCACTTCCATTTAGCGGAGTGGAGTTTCGGACGACCTGATGGTTCGCTTTAATTTTTCCGATTCATTTTTACTTTGATTAGGCTCTCGGCATCGTTGAAGCTAGGGTCTAAAAGTGCGCATTTGGAAGCGAAAGCAGGATTCGCATCAATATGCATCATAGTAACGTAATACCAGAATATTTTTAACCACACAGGTCCGGGTGTGGGGTGCTTACCGTAGTTTATTTGCATTGAACTTACGGTACGTCTGCGATGCGGGTTCAGGACACAGCAGTCGGTCGTCGGGACACCTGTGCCTACGTCATCGTTTGGCGCGTTGTGCATTTTAGAAGGAAAATAAAGATGCGAAATTGGGGCGAGAAGAAAAGAGGTGAGAAAGGAAATAAGGGAGGAATGCTGAGATAGGGAGTTTGGAGTAATGTTCTTTCATCGTTTTGCTCTCGTTAATCAGCTGAAGGACACTTTGCCTTCGTGGTAGCGACTGCCAGCGTCATTGCTGTAGAAGTCAAATTGAGCAAGCAAATAATTCTGCTACTAACTACCCGCTTCTAATTCCACAGGCAAACGGCCTAAATGAATCTATCGTGTATTTTGAGTTGATAGCCGGTGTTGTGGCAAAGTGACTTAAAACCATTACAAAAAAAACTCACAATTGAGAACTCGAATAATTTTAACCAAATAATTTGACTTACATAGGAAATGCCTTACATATTAGCACAATCGCACGCGAAAGCAATATCCATCTTCCCAATCCCGTATTTGTAACAGGTTTATTTTACAAGCTTTTAAATGGAAAGGCGAGTGCTATAAACGACTTGGAATTCTCCAGTTACACGTCAAATGGTTGACAACCTCCGATACGTTGTGACAGACGTTTCATGAAAGCAGTATCGCTTCATCATGCAGTGAACCAGGGTTACCAACTTCTTCATTCCAATAATGTTAAAGCACAAAACACCAGATATGCGTGTGATGCTTCCTCTCACCAAAAGCGATTATTCTTACAATACTCTTCTCTGTAATTTTTACGGCTGACATGAGCAAATGCAGGTGGTCAACACAGAGCGTTAGCAGGGCGCATTAACTCCCCCGCCACCATGGTATGTCCATTGAACACACGGCCTCAGGAAGCAACACTACTAGGTTTTAGACTGAAGAGAAACTCAACAAACGTTCCAAAAGATTTTGCAATGCAATCCACATTTTTAATGCCTGAATTTCATTCCAAATTCTTCACAGAAAGACTTGAACGCTAATGTAATTATTAACAAAACCTACTATAATATAGTTTGTGTGAAGTCAACGCGTATTTTGATATTTTCATTAAGAACAAACGAGTTCGATGCTAACTTCCGGAAAGCCATTTTAAAAAGTTGGGAAGAAATGAAATCACAAACCTGGTATTTCATCAGCATCCAACAAAACAGCATCCCCTTGTGATTTACCGGACTTGGCAGCCTTCATGGATGGCACGTGACCTTGCAAGTGACTGGTGAGTCATGCCGCCGGAAAGGTTAGCACAAACCTTGTGGTTTAACGACAGTTGGACCGACTCTATTAATAACCTGGTAACACAACCTCCCGCAGTCCAGCCTTCAATCCTCTGCTATGATCATACATCGAAAACCCATGCTTTAGAATAACTTATTAGTTGCACTTTGTTCTGTGGAATCTGATGAAAAGCACACGGTCAAAGTAACCATTTCAGTGCCATTTGTGGAGATAAGAAGTGTGAGGGGATATAAGAGAAAAAATGCGATGTCAAGAATCAAATGTTAAATTTTACTGACTTAGTGGGCTTGGTAGAAACACTTGATCTCCCACTTATATAACTTTTGCCTCGCCTATGCTCATGCGGGTGACGAAGCAGATCCTAATTTTGCTTGGTTGAGAGTTTGTGTGGTGTCTGACTTATTCTAGAATACGAATCTCAACCAGATTTATGTTGAGGATGGGCAAATGCATTATCCTCTTTGAATAGGGCACCTTTTGCAAACTGCCAGCAATTGGAGGTGAAGAAAAGCTGTATTTGATCAAAAAGGCAAAAGATAGAAGTGCAGTTTAATAAGGCCCATCGTACCAACTGCACGGATTGCCATTGCGTATTGCCACATAGGACAGCTCAAAATGTAGTTCCATGGAAACCCCATTTGATCAGTCAACCCTATTTAGTAATGATTACCTATTTTTCAATGTATTTTTAATAGTTCAGATACTTATAATATACGATACGCTCCTGACACATCTTTGGCCTATGAGTTGCCTAAAAATGCTCCAATTTTGTGGCGTTTACTACGTAATTAATAAATGCTTTGGGTTGTTAGATGTGTTTAGCATTTGAAGGCTTCACATGATCTTTCACCGACCTTGTTATATCAGATCCTCAGGTTTCGGTTGGATGATCCTGTGTCACATCTTGACAAACGGTGGACTTATTTAATCATTCGACATTTTAACTCACTTTGCAAATAGCCATAGAAATATTTTTGGTTGACTCCCAACAACACTCAGCCCTAACATATATTCTATCTTGAGGACAACTATACTGAGAAGTCACGAATGTAGACATTTGGCATGCCAAGATCCCATCTAGGAATAATTTCCATCACTTTGACATCTTACCTTGTTATTAGTAACATGAACTCTTAAACTTGAAGCCGAACGAAACGTTCGAATGCTGTCGTCCGATGAATAAGGGTCGGAATAATCATTCACATAAACGAAATGCAAGGCCGCTATAAATGTACTGTAGAAGCTTCACTAACAACTTATATCACTACATAGAGCAAAGCAAGCATTCTCGAAGGCAAATACTGCGTTGGGTGTACATTATATGCACATGACTTTAAGTCCAAAAAATACGCATTTTGAGAGGGTTACTATGAGGGCCAATTTAGCAGCCGACATAATCAAGCACCTTCATAAAATGGTGGTCCTAAAACACGGAGATTATTTGGCGAATTAAACAGAATGCAAGCTAAGACGTTTTGAATTCCCACGAAGCCAGTAAGAACAAAAGATCTTGAAAAATGTGTTGGCTCGCTATGCTCATTTAACGTCGGTTAGAAGAGGTAGCATTTTCTCTTACAAATCAAACAGGCAACCAGATCAGTTGGCCGAATTCTTGGAATAGCAAACCATCGTCAAGCCCTTGCATACAATTTTGTGAAAGGTAATTCATTGTTAGAAACCCCGTCTTTGTTAGTAGCCGTAGGGGCAGAATGACACTGGCTATATGACATTGGAGACACGGATTGGTTGGCTGTGACCTTGAAACCACGTTGCTACATGAATGCATGCGCCGGAAGCCGGATTGCGCCTTCACTTCGTGGCTGGCTACATCTGTAGCTCTACTGTGCCAGTTGGCAAGACCACTGTAAGTCTTATTTGCTTAAAGCATTATTTTCAGTCATAAAATGTCGAAGTCCTAAACTTCGGCCCTTATAGAAGGCTTCCATTTTTCATGAATAGCTCGCTACTAATCCCCACTTCTTCAGGAGAATTGTTCTTTGAAAACCCGGTTCAGGCACACAAGTCTCAATCAACTTTTTATGTAGTCTAATCATAAAATTCGTAAAGCTTCCCACTCTGGTTTTGGAACCCTAAGAGTTTGTTTTTATGCCTCTAAACGGATATTTGTGGTGAGTTTATCAACTTTTATGGGCAAAATTTACATTACACTGAACGTGACATATAGTGCCGGAATGCAAAGCTATTTAATTTCCAAATCTCTGACGCATATTTCATCGTAAGTATAAAATATGCCTCAGAATATCACCCGGTAAGGATTGCTATCTATTGAGGACTACAAGAGCCTGGCACGGCAGTCCTTAGAATGAAGAGTGTAAAGATGGTTAAATTTCACTGATCACATATTGTTTAGAAATTGTCTAGAGTGGTTGGTAATTGTACATCCACCTTCATGAAAAGCCACGCAAACACACAAACGCTATGGGCGTTACTGAATTAATAAACTTGTAAATGTGCAATATATCTACCACTCAGAAGCGAGTGCTGCATGTAATCGCAGTGACAATAAATGGTAAACATGGAATGCTTGCTCAACCTGTTACAACAGGCACTTGCTGTTGGATGCTGATGTGTGGGTGTAAGTGCTGTAAGGGTGGGTTAATGATCTGAAGTGTGATCTGTTCTCTTTGTGAGCACATTGCAACCATTTTCGTGGACTGCATGTGTCCTTTTGTTCAAGACACTTGTCTCAGATATAGTTTAAAGCGCAATCCTATAATTACTGTCATATCAATTTAGCAGTGCAGAGCATAGCTTGGAGCAACCTTGGACCAATTCTTACGTCTTGCTTCATCTGACTTGAGGACCGCCCCACACGCAGATGACTTCTCCAGCAGCTCAACGAACATTTATGAAGGACCTGCAGCAGCTCTATAAGACGATCGACGCCTCAACTGATGGTCAGGCATCCATCGTTGGAATTGATGAGATGACGGTCAAGGTTTCTCTGCGACCTAAATCCGGTTGCAACGCGCATGCCGAGTTCCTAGTGACCGTAAATGTCTTCGATGTTTAGCATAGTATTTGCATTTACCTAGTAGTTCTTCAATGCACTTCTCTATCGACAAATTATGTACAAATTGAGTGTTAAGAAGGGCAGCGTAATTGGTGACTGTGTAATTTTATAACAGCTGCATAACGAATGCCATCATTAGCAAGGCAGTTGGTACTTGAAAATGCTCAAGTAATTCGTTTGAATTGTATGAGCTGTTACTGACCATCCGGCATACCTACGGTACTTAAATCAAACCCTTCCTTTAGAGTTCCCTTATATCTGTAAAGATTTTTGGAAATGACGCTTCGAGTACTGAGTAACGCATGCTTGATTTTAGATCGAGTGTTGTGCCACATATCCTATGACTTATCCGAAAGTGTCCTTTGACACACCCATATTTCACCCCAACATTGACCCATCAAGTGGCACGGTGTGTATAAGCATTCTCAACGAATGGAAAAGGTAAGTAAAATCATGTTAGCTAAAATAATTCGCAGTGATTTACGGCCGATTATTTTTTGCTAATATCTTAGATGAAATAATAGATTGCAAATGAGATCTGCAAATTATAAGGAGGAATCAGAAGAATAGCTGATGTTCCAAATTAAGAATTTAAATTCCAGGATGAAAGTGTAAGTCTTGGAAGCAGTTACAAACACCATTTTAAGCTACAGGGAAGGCTATATTTGCCTGCCTTCAAAGTTACGTACCATTTTGGCTCACTTCATTTTACAGCTGCTACAGTCTGCTAGATTTGGTTAAGGCCTTTCTCTACCTCATCGATCACCCCAATTTTGACTCGCCTATCAACCCCGTCGATGTACCCGAAAATTCTGCCCAGTTGGCTAAGAATTCGGTGCGTCTACTTGCCGGTCTCCCTATCAATGGACACCGCTTCCCACCCAATCCTGCGTGGGTCCAGTGGGCTCGCCTTAACAGCTGCCTGCCCAGTGAAGAGGAAGGGGAGTCTGAGGAGGCAGAAGTAAGAGCGCGTAAAAGTGAGGAATTTGATCAGTACTGTGGTGAAGAAATTAATGAAGCCGCCAATGCTGCGGCGTTAGAAGATGAGGTTAGTGAAGACTCTAATTAGGCAGAAAAAATCAGCGAACTATAATAATTGGATTTTCATTAAATTGTCATTATTTCCTGCTTTAGAAGTCCACTGTTGCGCCATTATATGCGTCGTTTGAAACTATATCTGATACTGTACCATCTTTTGCAAAAATTCGCCATTTCCTTAATCCTGATGAGGAAACTAGTTCCTGGGGCCCTTATGTACCGAACTTGCCATCATTTGAAGTTAGATCTCAACGTATTCTTATTTGGCCTCCTAGCGATGGCAACAAATCAGGCACCTTCACAGTCTTCTTCTTCACTGAATTCCTGGGAACCAGTCATCATCGATTTGATTTGGGTGAAAATTATAGCACTCTCTTCATTGGCAACGTCTTACAAGAATGTCAATCTCATCGGGAATCAAGACAAACATCCAGCAACTGTCCATGGTATGCATTTGTGCAGTACTCTGAATGTTCCTACCACTCCCATACCAGCTGCAGTTTCTCCCTGAGCCTTTGCAGTATGTTTGAAGATAACGAAACACCGATGCATGATTTAACCGCGGACTTTTGCCCTTGGTCAGCGATGGATGGCAAAGGTGTAAATGCTCTGTTTGACGGGCTGTTTTTCGAAGGCAACCAAAACAGAGGCAATTTTACATGCTTTTTGGATAAAGATAGTGACAGCTATAGTGAAAGTCAAGTGTTTGAACTTCTCTTCGATTCTTGTGCATCGGATTACAAGGGAGATGTCATGAACCCTGAGGAATTATCGAAAACGGGATCTCAATGTGGGTTTTCCAATCATATGGAGAAGTCGCCTTCGGAAAGTGAAGTGTCACTCACAGAATCACAAGAAAGTGATACCAATGAGACTGACGATGAGAAGGAAAAAGCGTCCTCCTCAGTCTCTTCGACAACTTACAAGGAGGCTGATGCGAATTACGCCCAAATAACAGAATGTCCGGATTGCCGATGTGATCGCTGGTACCTAAGCGAGCCCATTGACGCAGGCCTGACCCCATTGTGGAAGTGGAATCTTTGCCTGACGCGATGGCCTTTTCGATTTGCTCCCCAACAGATTGTGAATCTCTCAATGACGGGCATCCGAATTCCGCCATGGCGAACAAGTTCAGGTCGAATGATGTCAGATGTCTGTCACTTCTGTTCAAAGAATCAAGACATCAGTAGCCTCGTTCTTCTCGATCCCATGGTGAGCCATCTGACCACATAGATTTCATATAGCGCTCTATATGCTAATGGCATTTTTAATGACCACTTCAGACTTGGTTAACTTCGTGAAATATGCATTTAGTAAATGGTACATTTGGGGATCCTAATGCACACCAGGGACAAATATGGTCTCTTGTTACTCCAATTGCTAAGTACACTTCAGTTTCTTGTTAACCGCTTTTATGGTTATGTTGTGTGAAAGTATGAAATGGAATTTAACTATAAAGGTAATGCAGACGTTTTGGTGGTTGTGTGTATGCATAGACCCTATCACCGCTATCACCTCTGCTCAACTTGATGCGGTACTCTGCGGCACAGAGACCGCAGCTCACTGGCGTTCTCTGGATGACACCACTCGATGCTCTCTCACCCTTCTACCACGTGCCTGTCCCTCTCAACGAACAGCAGAAGGGCAGTGATGATGAGGCGCATGAAGGAGGTGATGGTGTCTATCCCTCACCCATCTGTCTGCGCTTTCTTGCCATTACTGCCTTTTTCACGAATTGGGTGGCATGGCTGTCAAGGATGGAGAGCTACGCTGTCCTTGGTATGTCGCGATTTCGTCCGCTGCTAATCAGTGCTCCTGTGGCTGCACACGTACTGCAGCCCTTTAGTTTGGGCTGCGGTCAGGCTCCTCTTCTGGACCTTTGGCCCATGTGGCTGCTGCGACGGCTTCTCACAGTCTCGCTCAGATTGTCCCAACTCCACATCCCCTTCCTCCACTGCAACCATCAGCACCTGCGACATCTATTTCCCTTCTCCGACATCGACGAGATTTGAAGCTACAGTTTTTCTAGCTTCTCCATACCTCTCACTTTTACTACCTCGTCCACGAAATGATTTTTATTAAAACCAAATTTTGCTTTCTTTTTTAAGAAATGACAAATTTTTGTTTCAATGAACATTTTAATACAATCAACGGCGCTTGTATAAAACTTGACATGTATTTTCAATGGGGAGAGTTTTAGAAATTTTAGGCCAGTAGTTCGCTTTCCACCTGTCACAATGAAGAAGGTTCAGCAATGCTGGGATTTGATTACCGTCACCGATACCGAGGCGCTTCACTTACGTTGTGAATTGTGAGTGCGAATATTTACTGATTCGCTCTAACAATAACAAGAATAGCAATGCAAGAACATGCTTGATTTGATTAAATAGGCTGGATTTTTCAAAACATAGGAATGGACACCAGTTAATTTAAGGGGTAACGTATCAATACCACGCTCATTCATTTGCAGATTGTTAAGTAGGTGTTAACCTTGGCCATTCACAGTAATAAGTCACCATATTTTAAGGCGCACAAGAAGGAATGAAATATAGTTCATTCCTTGCTTTATGAAAATCTGTGGAGGAGATAGGTGGGTTGGGTGAGCTCATACGTTGACATGTATAGATGGGGTAGTAAGTCCTTTGCACTGACTCACGCAAGTGTTCAAGCGAGGACAGGCCCGCTTGTCAAGACAGCATTCTTTCTCTCCCCTCTACATTGTGAAAGCTTTCTGATGAGACCATAATTTAACAGGCGGAGCATCGCCCAGCTGCAAATGATGCAGTAGGGACGAATGATGGCTGCCTCATCACGGCTAGCTTGATGTGTTCTTTTGTACCTTAAGGCAGGTCCTACTATTACGTTAGTGGGCGTATCAACAAGTCAGCAAGCGGTGCCGATGAATGTGTTGTAACTGTATGTCCACCCATGGAGGTGAATGTATATTTTAGTAAATGTCGATAGTGCGCATAAATATGTGTGTATACGCTTGGTTGTGACATTGTGGCAGAGATGATTTTGTGTAGGCGCTTGTGCACGGTTGTGTTTGTGCACTAGCCGAATAATCTTCCTGAACAGTTGCGTAGCAAATAATTTAGTGATGCCTTCAACCCACATCGAAGCGCTTAGTTGTCCCATTATGCTCCACGCCTCATTGGCATGCTATGCAGCCAATACGGGAAGCATATCTTGGTTTGAAACCATCCAAGTCAAACCCACTTCGTAAGGCAGACGTGCCTGTACCGCATCCATTCCACTCAGCCGAAATCTGTAAAATAAGGATTGTTGTGCCCCTGGGAAAGCATGATGTGCATGCATTCCTTAGTGGCTAATGACACCTGTATGAAGGCCGAGACACTATCGACACTGCCTAGCGTCTATGTCACCGAGCAAAGTACAATATGCAAGGAGTCAAAGTAACCGACATTCACTTTAATAACCTTTGGCTGCATCAGCCATTATCATGCTTGAAGGATTAGAGGACGGCAAACAAGTTAAGCATGACATACCGGGTGCCAGAAACGTCAGTCACGCAGTTACAGGTGATGTTCTGCAATCGGTAGTTGGTTTTAGTGGGATGAGGCTCGAATAGCTGGTTCGCTTGAATTTCGTGCCATTAAAAAGAGACAGACCTTTAAGTTCGGGTGCAACTTCACATGCCTCACGTTTGAATTTATGCTCTACAAACGGTGCTTATGCAGGTGAACTTGTGTTCTGCTGATTCGCCAGCCCATCAGCCTGAAGGATCAGGAACATGCGAATGACACATGGCGCGTGACCGCCAGCTACAGGCAGAAAGCACAGAATAGGTTTTATTAACATGAGAGCATCTCGCTTAGTATTGGCCTTCTACCAAGTAGCACCTTATTTCAAGGCTGCTTACATACGATGCTGGGGAATCCGAGCAATTGAATGGGGCCGTGGAATTTGAGGCACCGCATAATGTTGAGAGATTAAGCGCAGAGGAAATGAGAAGCATTTCAAAGTTAGGAAATACTAGGCGTTTTGACATTACAAAATGGCCAAAACTGCATGCCGTTTTTGGGTTGCTAGTGACTGAATGTCACTTGCAACTCCACGTCCCTATCCCATTGAGGAGACTGTAACGAACTGTGGAGGAGTGGACATTTGATGGTGGAGACGAGCGAACATGGCGTTCTACTGGCATAAAATAAGCAGCAGCTAGTGTGCAGCGAATTCCGCCTAAAATGCGCACAGGCATGATACATAGCACGCCCGACACAATACGTCCTTGGGATGAGGTTATCCAAAGTAGCTAGCGTGAGTTGAACTATTCTTCTGTTTAAGTAAAAATATACGCATGAGATCTACTTGAGAAACCAAACTGTAGCATGTGTAGGCGTGAGTTGAAGCATTTTGAATGGGAAACTGGTTCACACGCATGAGTTTGCATAAGTGAATTTATTGTTTTTATTAATATGTCATTTTATGCATGCTTATTTGTGAGTCTTCTGCTTTTCTACTCTAGAATTTGACAATAGGCAAAAGCATTTTCGTTAAGAATACTTAGTTTACGTTCCTTTCTCTGTATCAATGTATGTAACATTGGATCTTGCCTGATTTTATGCATGCAGTTGCATGGTTCCATGCACTCTGTGTTAATTACTTGCAGTTTTATGCATGAGCTAAATAGTTTTTACTGAAGGAATATGCAATGTTCATGAGCACGCATATGCGGATATATTTCTGCATTGGAGGAGTTGGTTTTAAGTATACTTACGTAGTTTTACTGATTTGGATTAATAGGATGTGCTTATTTGGGAGGATTTTGTTGCTCAGTTTTCGTGTATACTAGCCTGCGCTAGCCTGCTGCCTCAAGTTTTGCCATCAGCACAACAGCATGGTGAGAAAGATGTTGCATCGGTTTTTCAGATTTCAGTCTCGTAGTGGTAACTTTTGCAGCTCTCGCGGATTGCGTCGCTCCAGCATCCATTTGCCGCCTTAAAGAATGCAGCGTAATGTGATGGTCTGAGATGGGGAGGTAGCCAGGATTGTGTACGCACTTGAAGCATCCACTTGTGTGTGGCCCGCGGATTAAGTTTCATGCGGTTTGATTTCCACGCATAGTGAGCGTTACTAAGCCTATCCATGCATGTTCCTGATACCAACGCGCCAATCTACAAAATATTTTGCTCGAATAGAATCTGGCGCTAGAGCTAGTACAGAAGACGTGATAAGGAAAGGCAGCGTAGATCAAGCTTTGGTTATCAGTGTACACAATAGCCGGTAGGTATGTGGCATTTGAGGAAAATAGGTTGGACAGTGGTGTGTAATTCAGATCCAAATCACGGCAGCCGGAGCCCTCACATCATCTAATAAATAAAGGGAGCATTTAGCCTTCCTGTTACGTCTCACTGATTGCTAGGATATGTTCTGTGAAAATTGTGAACTGTGGCCTAGATCAACAGAGGCCGCAGGCTGATAAAGACAAATGTCATACCTTTGTCAAGTAACAGAACGCACTGTAATTTCAAGGGTTCATTTATTAATTCGAATCATGGGCTCCAAGTTTGTGCTTTTGAGCAAGTACCAGTGCCCCTAGTATCGCGTTTTACAAAGTGAAATGCTCGTCATTTGGTGCCCTCATAACATAAGCATCCAGGACCTACGACAGGGATCTCATCAGTTGTGCTGGTGCTGACCAAATGGGGATGTTGATTAAGCCTCTGTCTATACACAGAGATTATACTTTACAGCCATCAATCAACGAGCCGTATAGAACACCGTTTCTTTTCCGGAATGAAGTTCCACCACATTTTAGATGCAGAATGAAACTTTACACACTGGAACAGCATTAAAATAGCTTGAGGCGATGGAGAAACCGTTTAAAGTGGATCGGTGGCACGACGTGAGTATAGATGAGGGGCTTGCGGTGTAACTCAGTGTTGAGAATAAATCCAACAGTGAGGTGGGTGAAAGCGCAGAGTATTGTAACGAGTAGCATGCCTCGCTTTACTGTGGTTGGATTCTTCCCGTAGGCACATGTCGAACCGATCAGTGGAAAGTGCTGCGTGCAGCGTGACGCGCGGTCTCTTGTAGTGCTAGAGCTGTTGGCCAAAGAGACAGCTTTTTTGGTTGGGATTTGGCACCGACACTTAGTTGCCCTTGTGCCTCCCCATCTTGGCTGGACACTCGATGGAGGACTGCAGGCAGCATGCGCTTTTTCCAATCTTACCAACTTCGTGCATCACAACACTTCGGAACTCTGCCCACGATCGAAGCGACTTGTGACGTCAACCTCTAAGCAACTGCGATACTTCTAAGGATTTTGTTAACCTGTGCTAGGGGTTGTGAGCTCACGCTTCACATTATTATGTGCTTGAGTGCCGTTGGGACGTTTGCAACCAGCAAGCAGTAACGCGGGCTAGTAATTAATTCCAATAATTACCAAGCTTCTTGATAACATTTGATATTAGTACGCAGTTGGGATAAATGTGAGGAGTGCAGTCTTGGAGTAACATGCGACGTGAAGCGAATTTTACAAAGGGTCTCCTTAAACTAGTAATGTGTAGCATGAATCATAACAGGTTTACAATCTTCTCCTGAGTGTCAGGTGCTTCCTGCTGTGATCTTTACCGATTCCTTGTTTATTTTACTTTGTAGCGACTGCCAGAAATCAAATAAATAAGGTTCGCATTTTGCTTAGGAATTGCAAGGATGGATTGTACCAAGGAGATGCAAGGACATTGGAGAGCTGAGTTAGCATACCTGGGTATTTGTTTGTTGCCACTGCAAATAGTGGCATGTTCACAGTCATTTCGCAAGGCTGTGTGACTGGCAAGAATTCAGCTCGCATATGCTACGTGCGAAGTAGGAAGTAGGAAGTGTCGTGGTTCCTCATAGCCTCCACATTAGGAACAAATCTTCGCTAAGGTGCTGCTAGTGGTCGAGAGGAAAGCAAATGGAAAGGCAAATAAATAGGAGAAAGAGATAAATAATGCAAGCATGCAATTAAGTATATAGTTGAATAAATAAATCACGGAGAATACAATTGGAAAACGGTAGTCCTAAGAATGTGTAATAGCACGGTGGAACATGCATTAGTAGCACTGGAAGGGGCTGAGAGGTAACTTCCCGCCTGCTTGCCATGCCGCGTAGAAGATGCCAAGTTTTAGGTTACTTAAAGTTAATGTTGCCACTGCTTCCAACGTATCAGACGATGTGCGGTTTAGCATTGAAATCTGTGAGAGACTTAATGCGATAGGGATTGCTGGTATATGCTTGTTTGGTATCATAGCAAACACCAATGCTACAGCATGGCTATTGGCATTCACTTGCGCCGCACGTCGTGTCATACCCCTCTAGAATACTCGTGTGTGACAAACGGACTCAGGACTGCCTACCAGTCTTGTATTGAGGCCTATCGCCCCAGCGAAAGTAACTACAGGTGGTTTTCACCTAATTGTCCCTTTCTCATTTGTGCGAATCATAATGGGACAGCCCAACTCTTCATCAGGCTGAGCGTGCAGCATCAAATCCTCTGACATTCGCAGCTTCCCTATGCCTTCATTAGGACCTGACGCTGACCACATAAGGGACGAAAATGCTTTGGTCTTTCCTCAAGTGAGATCTCATTCTGCATCTCCTGTGACAGCACTGAACCCAATGCAGGCAGTGATGATTAGGCAAGGCGACCTGTAGTGTTGCAGTCCTGTTAGTCTTGAGTTGACCTAAAGTGTTTTGCAGCACTGGTCGCTTTGGCTTTGGTAATGAGAAAGTAATGCAAGCATGCTTGTGGATCGAGTGGCAAATAATCTTTTGGTGGCAGCGGTCAACACTCTCCCGCACGAGTGCGCAGATCAGTCAAAGTGTTTGCCGCGGTGAGATTAGCGTCTTGTAAGTGGTAAAAAGTACAAGTCAGTGTAATGCCATTAAAGGGAAAGCATTAAATGGCAAAATTAAATGGGAGCATGGATGAAAGTGTTAAATAATTGCAACTGATATGAGCTGGTATTTTGAAGTGGAAGTTACTCTATCCCTTTCCAAATCCGGATCGCTTGCATTTGCGTGTCCATGTCACAACCACAAGATGTGTCGTAGTAGTAGCAAAAAGGCTTTCCATGCCGTTCATCTCTCATTGCCTCACGTAGCAAGATGCATCATGTGCAATGGTGCCCGTCTTCTGCATGTTTCTCCTTTTATAATATGCGCACATTTTTATTTGCATGAAATATGTTGGTAGTGTGATGCCACGATTTTCTTCTTTCGCCATTCTTCTCTTCACTTTCATCACAGGTTCATGTTGCACCAAGAGCCAAGGGGACACTTGCCGTGAACTTCTCGCTTTGACACACCCAATGCGGCCTGCACATTACCAGTGTTAGCGCAGGAGGAATGTCCGCAGGGCAGTGAGAATGCAACTAGGCATGCTTCTGGTAGCGTAGGAGAAATGGCATCGGATGACAGTGTGAGCTATTAGAAGATGGGCTTTGTCTGACATTGGTGGTGGATTTCAGGTAAATAAATGAATGTACTCTTTAGAAGTGGAGAAATGGATGGGAAACTGATTAAGTTACGATGAGGTTGTGGAAAAGTTTTAGAGAACTTATTGAGAAAGGAAAGGAAATAGAATCCGGGAACGATTTTATGGTATGTCTGTGTCGATAAATCACCTTATATTTGTTTATGCGAATTAGTGTTAGCAGCATGGTTTAGAGTAGGTAGGGCTCTCTTTAGCATATTTGTCACGTTCCTGTCATATGCACGTCGGAGAAGGTGGTTCTGGGTACGGACGTCTTCTTTACCGAGGACATCTCACCCTTCATGGTAAAACGCTTTCGATCAGGGGAGTCTGACCATGATACTGGTTAAATCCGCGCACATGAAGATGAAGAGAATGAAGTGGACAAATTTATGTGGGCTTACCGAAGGTAGCTGTGCACTCGTGAGTGTATTATTTCCTCCATACATCAACGATGAGCTGGTGGAAATTTTGTGCACTTGGCTGTATGTCTCTCACAGAAGAAATTGATGGAGATCTATTACACACATTTGCGTACTTGCGTATGAGCCCTAATTTTGCAGAAATTGAGCAGCTGTCGCAATCAGAGGATGCAAATCTTATGTTGGTATTTAGCAACACGTTGTCTTTCACACAACAAATCGAAATACATAATCACACAGTACTACTCTTTGATTTGAACAGCAAGCGAAATTCACTATTTTTAACTTTGGAGCAGTTGTACATTGCTATAGGTTGTGGGAATATAGCATCGTCATATTTAGCAATTCGTTGTATGTGGAGCTCGCCATGGACTCTGGCTTATGGAGCGTGCTCGTTAGTTAGCAGGTTATTGTTAGCGCCTTTTGTCATCTTTCGTCTTGCAGAACACCAAAGGCACACATATTTGACTTGAAATAATTTTTGCATCCCCATTCACTCTGGTGGTGGGGTCTTCTCCTTCCATTTCTCAAATATATTGTCCAAATTGACTGTGCAGCCGATAATGACGGTAATGCAAGCACTGCATTTGATGGCTAGATCGGTGCATGAATTAGAGGGCAGATGGGTAAATAGGTAAGGCATGGATCAACGGAACCATTTCTGCGGACGTCAGTTTTGTTCGGTAGGCATAACGGCTTTAAAGTGGATGAGTTTGGGTTGTTAGACGCTTTCAAACTGGATAGCAAAGTGAAAGTCTGGCATATTGGTGTGAAGAATAATGCAGACATGGTGCTTGTGTGCCAATACACTATTCAGCTTGTCTCAGTTTCCTTGTCAATTTCACGGAACCCAAGTTTGATTTTAACTTATTGCCCAATTCGGCCAAAGTATATTGACCATTCTACGCAACTGATTATTATGGTACAGAGCAAATCGAAATGGTGAGACGTGAAGCGCCAGTCGGTTACCTCTATAATGGTGTCAGCATTACTAAACTGAGGGACAGGTTCCAAGAAACTGGTCAAATATTGCCTTTTCATCACGAAAAACTTGATTAGCAACGTGATATTACCTCAATCGTTCACTGGTCGCCTAATCGCCAACCAGTCTCATATTCCCTATCTGTGTCACAATTGCTTTCCAGCTATAAGGGTGATTACGCTTCCTAACCTCCTCAGTGTATGAATGATAGGTTTTTTATGCTTTGCTTTTTATGCTTTATGCTTTGATGACTAAGATAAGACACTTTAAATCGGTGCTTCAACTACCTCGTTATTTAATTCTAGTGCATTGTTTATATTCTTCATGTCCGCTTTTAACTAAGCAAGGTTTATATGTTTTCCATCAAACCGCTTTTAATTGACGGCTCTTTTTGAAAACTAGACTACCTTTTAGCCATATGCACCCCATTCTCCTTGTGACTCAATAAATGAGGACAAGATTTTTGTTACATGACCCACCTATCCCTATTTTATTAAGTCCATATTTTGGCTGTCAGCCGGTTCCAGCTAATTATTTTCCATGCACTTGTTAAGCAGCATGACACACTGTTGAGTTTCAGAGTGTTGAATGACTAAGAGAAGCTGTATTTGGGGGTTTCGGTCCTCCTTTTGACGGAATATGTCTTATGGCAGCAGATGATCGCATTCTGTCCTTCATTTTAGTCGACGAATCAGAATCAGCATTTCGAATTGGGTAATAGATGGCTTCTGTGAATGAGAGTAAATTATTCTTTATGATAAACCGCCAAAAGCAAGGCTCCCCGGGTGAGCAACCTGCACGGAGTATCCACCATTTAGCGGAACTAGTCTTCTACGATTCATTGTCTGCCATGGTCGCTAACTGGATAATGATTTGCCTTACTTAACACGACCAAGATGTGCAACAAGAATTTTTCATTACCTTAGCATTTTTGCATATAGAAGGACCTCTGGAAGTGTTAACAGCGTCCTCTCTACGGGGCTAAATTTGACGACATTCGACATATTTGCATTACAAAATGCGTGCATTTAAGTCTTAAGGGCACTAAGAGGCCTTACTGAGCATTAGAGATCCTAAGGGCCCAATGAAGAATACAACCCAACAACCATACAAATATATCACTACGAAGCAAGCTCTGCAGACGCCTTATTTTTCATAGTGGTGACAGATTATTTTGAATGGCCTATCAGCGCCTGTGAGTTACCTGATTAAGCTGGATGTTTGAACTCGAGATGGCATCAGAGTTTAGTGTTGCAATGTAGTCACTTCCACTGTGCAAAGTCAGTTGAGGTTGCCGAAGCAGTGTAGGTCATTGTGACTGCGAAAGAAGGAAATGGTATAATAAAATTTTGTCCAGTAATATAAATCAAACGGACTGTGAGGACATTGCTTGCATTAGTCTGTAAACCCCTTGGCTATCCAATGACTCGGCAGCCAGAACAATTAGCAGGCCTCTATTATGAGTTGGAGAATAGAGCTAAGTACCAAAAATACTTGTCTTTTAACATATTTAACACTTTAATCCATTAGCAGACTTCCTCTTCCAGTTACACACCGTATGACTGCCAATTTTATACTAACTAACGAGTTATCATGTTGTGGTAACATTGAGCCCGCGGAATTGCTCATACAGAAGCAACCTTGAAAGTGACAACCCAAATACAGTTGATTTGGGACCTGCATTCCGTGAATGGCACATCTTTTGCAACTACGCTTTTATCCTGTAGACATCAAGGTAGTATAAGTCACGCAGAACTCGACTGATGGACCCTCCGCAGAACGCTCATTTTAGATAAGACATAAGGACCAATGCCATTAGTTTGTGAAGGCCCAATTATTTTCTNCACCGCAGAACGCTCATTTTAGATAAGGCATAAGGACTAATGCCATTAGTTTGTGAAAGCCTAATTAATTCCTGGATTACATGACTGCATACGAATGAGGAGACGATGACACTTGGGCCACGGATATGTAGGCATGCCAATTATTGACTACCTTGCAACGGAGATGAAGTGAAATAGAGAAGTGACCTTGCATATTCAAATGAAGTTTGAGCTGCTGCACAAAGAGGGTAAGAAATTGAAGGCTCAATGGATGGTTCGAAGATTAGCAATCTGTTTTTCTCCCGAGAAGACTATGCTTACTCTTGGAAGAACTCCAACTTTTTCCTAGGCATATTTATCGTGAACGATAGGACGATCAGACGGGTGTGCTGCCTTTCTGGTCAGCTTTGTGCAAATACTCGTGACAAGTAAAAGAGAAGCGGAAGGCGTACTCCGAAGTAGTGGAAAGTAAATAATGTAAGTAGATATACCTACTTGTTTTGGACTTCACTGATGCTCACTGCTTTGTATGGTAAGGAGTGGACTAAAGGTGTTGCAACTCCTGTGCAGCACTCACGGAGGCTAAATGTGCGATGGTGAAAGGCGGTAATTTGAGGCGATGTATACAATAGCACTTGCAGTGATGTGGTGTTTCGAAGCGGTACACCTCGGTGTAAAGAGTCTAATGGGCTTCAACGGCACTTGCAAGTGAAAGCGTCGCAAATGACGGCACCGTCGGTTGGACAACGATTCGCATCTGTGCTCGCATTGCGTCCTTTGTCTTTTGCCATTTCTTTCCTTTTTCTTAATCCTTCTCTTTTTTTCGTTTCGACATTCCTAAGAGCACGATGGGGTAAACATACACTCCCACACGTGAAGAAGCTGATTGCAGAGTCACATGGTACGAAAAAAGGTTTGAGAGTTAACTTCGTCCACCATCAAAATGGTAAGTTGCTGACATTTGAAAGCTTTACATCACTTACCGTAATGAAGGTTTCCCAAATGAACACAACTGGCCACAAATTCTTATCACATCAGGCTCACTGGCTGTTCAGCAAATGAAAAGCTGTAATACGGTACCGCCGCAAATTCTGAGACCATTGCCGAAATACTAGCAAATCACCCCCCACCTTTACCCACCATGCCACTCAAAACATAGCTAACGTGGTGTCTCCTCCCTTCCCCAACACACCATTCTTCAAAACGAAGTCGACAACAAGGTCCTTGGATTTCATAATGATTTTCAAATAGAGAATGCTAGAAATTGAAGGGAAAATAGGGCGAACCATCGTCTGCAGATGACAGACCTTTAAAGTTCGTATAATGGTTCAAGTACGTGCATTAATTTATGCCAAATACATCGTCGACAAATTTCTACCTCTTCATCCCAGTAGATGCTCGAACGTAAAAATACGCTTGCCTATAGCCTAGTAAGCGGTATTCTTGTTTTCCTTCCTTCCTTTTAAGGGCAAACCATGTCAACAGGACACGGTGACTCATATGAAGTTGCGAAGTTGTGAAGTGACTTTGTTTGGACCACTATCGCGAGTCACGAGGCTACTGGGTTAATGTGTGGACTTAATTTGGGTAGACAATGCCATTATACTTCGTGTTTCATTATGCGAAAGCGAAGCAACTTCGCTGTTACTTTCGTGAGCGAGCCGGCACGTTGTTGCCTTAGTCTACCGGTACTTGGCACTAAAGTTTTTGCAAAAATATCAGGCATTACGTCCTACCTGCTGACTCCCATTTGTCGACTGGTTTTATGAATTTCTAAAGGCTCGATTGGTCAACATGCTGAATTGTGCCTCGGAAGCGTGTTTTTAATCGTTTGATCAGTGGTGTTTACCTAATGAGAATATTCTGTCGCATCTGATGTGTATCACGTTATTGAAGTGTTTTTCTTAGTGGTACAAACAGCATGGAGAGGAAAGGTGACGTCCATTTGGACAGATCAAGTACCATTCCATTTGGTTGGGCCTAATCACGCTTTAAGCTATGCTAGAGGGACTGAGCGCTCTAAAGTTCTCTTTTGTTGTACAGTGCATAAACTTACTTATGTAGCCAAGGAGGAAGACGACTGTTAGGCGTGTGACCCTGAACAGAAACGGATACTAGGAAAGCAGCAGCACTTTCTGCACCGCAGTGTCACCGAGTTTTACCTGTGTACGAAATACGTCAAAGTAGTCAGCAGAATGCCTGACGTGAGGCGTTGCATGCAAGGGTACAAACGGTAAGTACTTTTACAGCTCATTTGTTCTCATCCATGCATGCTTGAAATGGCTCCTGCTTCTCCTTTTCTCTTTGTTTATTTATGGCAGTCTGCACTGAAACCCTAAAAGTGTTGCGTTGTTAGAATCAACTGAGTCAGTGCCATACACCAGGGCATCATCTCAATCAGGTGTCAGAAGGGACACCTGAGAGTCCTCTTAGTACTCGAAAGACTTGTGATTTATAGCCTGCTTGTCAATAGTAGAGCCATGAATTCCTCATAAGTGCAGTAAATCATGGTTTCTCAATTACTCATTGAAGCTTTGCCTTGACAAAGCAGTGTGTTAAACCATGCTATTTACTGATGTCCAGAAGAGCTGAGAGGTCATTAGCATTGGCCGAAGACAGTGCCTTTAATCGGCAGCACAACCTGCATGACACAAGGAAGTTGTCTTTTGTAGAGGTGAGTAAGAAAGGACTCTCCGTTCCAACGACCAGCATACCAACCATCCTGCTGCGAATCAAGTTTTAAGTTTTCACATGTCAACTTTTGGACGCCATCATATCCATTTAATTTACTGAGGTTTATTTCCCTTTAATGAGTGAATAGAAAAGTGTTTGCATCTACGAACTTTATGAATACGGCCTCTTAAGACTCTATGTGACTTCTTAATTGTACTCAACTCTTTTGTGTAGACAGTGTAACTTATGCACCAACGGACCAACAGCATTGATAATAGAGAAGACAAAACAGGTAACAATTAGGCTAACCAGCTTCATAAACAAAATAGAATGCAATTAAAGCAAAGTGACAAGTCCCAAATATCCAAAAAGAATTTAATGTTTCAAGTGTTCTCCACATTTTATTGCTGATGGAAAGCGTTAAAACAACCTTCGCGTTTGTGCCACTTGGGTATGTCAGTCACCACTTGTATTATTGGCACGCCTCCATCAAGTTAGTCTTGACAATTAGAGGCGTCTGTAACCGAAGCAAGATCTGTGACGCACCTCTGCTAGCATTCATTCGCATCTACCACTGCTGCTGATCTGTGAAGGAAAGACAAGTGAGTCACCGTCGCGTCGTGCACTCTGTGATCAATGCCACTTCCACGTAGCAAAGTCGAGTTTCGAGCGACCTACTAAGTTGCTTCATGTTTTCAGGTTCATACTCACCTCAATTGTACCCACTACATCGTCAAAGATACAGATGAAAAATGCACCAAGTGGAAGACGAAGCAGAGTTTGCTTTAAAATGCACTATACTGCTGTAGTACTAAAACATTTTCCACCGCATTGAATTGAGCTTAAGGCCTTTAACGTTGTTGAATTGTGTAGATGTCGTGATGTGCATACAGTACGGATGCGAGACATGCTACAACGGTCGGTGAGTCGGGCACTTCACACGAAGAAAACGGATGTAAAAGAAGAAAGG
Organism: Taenia saginata; assembly: GCA_001693075.2. Classification (NCBI taxonomy): domain Eukaryota; kingdom Metazoa; phylum Platyhelminthes; class Cestoda; order Cyclophyllidea; family Taeniidae; genus Taenia; species Taenia saginata. The sequence goes on from LWMK02000119.1 coordinate 65,838, forward strand.
AAAGGAGAGAAATGATAAAATACGGGAGTCAAAGCAAAAGCCTTTCATTGTTTACCCACACTACTCAGCTGAAATACAGTTTGCATTCGTGGTGGCGACTGCCAGCGTGACCACCGTGGCTAAGAATTTCTTCAACTGTCAACTGTTAACACGACACATGTAAAAGGACATAAGTAAGTCATTTTGGAATTTGAATTGAATACCTATCCTCCTCTATTAAAAACACGGTAAACGCGATATCCTAATGCATTTTGCATGGTGATTATCAGGGAGCGCCATACCATATTCTTCAAACAGATGTGCACGCCCAGCTATGCATTGTCCGGCGAAGTACATTTTCGTACCTACAGGTTACCACTTGTCATTTGACCTCACAAGATCCTAAAGACTTGGACGTACCACCGGCTAAATAGGGGCTCGCAGAATCAGGTCCAGCATATTCAGTCGTCTGACCAGCATCGCCCGCTCCAACGCAGCAATCCAATGCCATGGATGTAACCCGTGCTTCCAGAGCGCCTCATTATTACCGTGATAAGATGATGCCTGACGTTAGATGGGATGATTTGGAAAAGAAAATTTATTCTAGCAGTAACCATCATTTTGTAGGTTTCTCCTCCTTCCAATGACAAAGGCAATGATGCGGTGAAATGATTCGTTGAGGCAAATAGATTGACTGAAATTAGTCGCAGAACATCTTACATCTAAATGGGTTCTGCTGCAGTCACCAACAATATATTTGATGCATGCAGGAAATGCCCAACATATCAGTGCGATCCGTCTTCCCACTTCCAGATGGGCAATCCATTTGAGTCCATTAATTGTAGTTGGCTTAATGTACAATCTTCCAAATAACTTACAAGCAAAAAGGTTGACATCCGATTAGACATCAAGAAATTGACAACATCCCACTGGTCATGCCGAACGATTTGGAAATGCGTTATTACTTCAGCATATAGTAGACCACAGTTACCAGCATCTTCGTTGCAATGAAGTTAGATCATGAAACAATAGACGTGCATTTTTACGAAAAATGACTAGTCTGGCACTCTAAATCAACAACATTTCTTTGTGATTCGATGTAATAATTAGATTTTACTTAATTTATTATTGTTTACTGCTTCAGAAGTTCACTGTTGCAACCTTATATTCTATCCCAGACAACTCATCCGATACTGTCGCATCTTTTGCAAAAATTTGCCATTTGCTCGACATTGATGAGGAGAACATTTCATAGGGTCCTTATAGACCCCACTTGACACCACCCGAAGTTAAATCACACCGTATCCTTATTTGGTCTCCTAGCGATGGCAACAAATCGGGCCCCTTCACAGTCTTCTTCTTCATTGAATTTCTGGGAGCCAGTCATCAACGATTGGATTTGGGTCAGAATTCTAGCACTCCCTTCATTGGCAAGGTCTTACATGAATGTCAGTATCACCTGGAATCAAGGCAAACGTCCAACGACTGTCTATGGTACACGTTTGAATGAGGCCCTGAATGCTGCTACGAATCTTACTCTAGCTACAACTCTTCCCTAAACCATAGTGACATGTTTGCAGATAACGAAGCACTCATGTATGAATAACTGTGGACTTTTGTCCCTGGTCAGCACCGCATGGCAAAGGCATGAATGCTCTGCTCGATGGGTTGTTTATCGAGCGCAGCCGAGACAGGGCAATTTCAAATGCTTTCTGGATAAAGACAGTGAAGACGAAAATGGAACTCAAGGCATAGCACGCCTCTTCGACTCCTGTGCATTGGACCACGAAGAGGATGTCAAGGGACCTGACCAAATTTTGGAAATGGAATCTGAATGGGTTTTCCAATCACGTGGAGAAATTGCTTTCGAAAAGTGAAGTGTTTCTCATAAAAGAACAAGGAAATGATTTCTATGAGACTGATGGTGTGAGGCGAGGAGCCCTCTCTTCTGTCTCTTTGAAAGCTTACAAGGAAGTTGATGTGCAATACGCCCCATTAACAGGTTGTCCAGATTGCCGAGGTGATTACTGGTACCTCAGCTAACCCATTGACCCTGGCCTGACTCCATTGCGGAAGTGGATTCTTCGCATTGATTCTCCCTTTTCCGGTTGTTTGATCTTGCGTCACATTTTAATAAATGGTAGCCTTCTTTTATCAGCCGGCGTTTTAACTTTGCAAATAGCCATAAAATATGCTCGGTAGACTCTAGCTAATATTTCGATCTAAAACGTATTCCGCCTTTAAGAAAGACTAGGCTGAAAAAGCACGATCAAAGAAATATGTGGCATGCCATGATCATATCCAATCATAACATTGATTTCTTCAACATCTTATCTTGCTTTAGTACCAGAAAATACTTAAACTTGAAGCCAAAAGAAACGTTTGGATACTTTGGTCCGATGAATACAAGTCAGAGTGAATATTCATATGAGTGAAAAACAAACCAGCTATAAAAATATCGTAGAAGTTTGAATAGCATCCTATATTACAAAAGATAGGGCTGGTTAAGTATTCTTAAAAGCAGTAATTATATCAGGCGTACATTGACTGCGTACGAATTTAAATTCAAGAGGTGAACATTCCGGAAGGTTTATTTTCGGTTTAAATTAGAATGCCGACCAAATTAAGCACCTTCATAAAAACGTAGTCCCAGAACAAAGAGCTCATTTAGCGAAATGAACTAAATACATGCTAAGAAAACTTGAATTGTAACAAAGCCAGTGAAAATAGGAAATCCTGAAAGGTATATCGACTTGCTATGCTCATATGACGTTGGTCAGTTAAGGCGGCGTTTTGTCTCACAAATCCAGGAGGCAGCCAGATCTGTTGACCAGGTTCTTGGGAAGGTAAACTGTTGCTAAGAAATTGCTTACGCCTTTGTGAAAAATAGACCACAGGTAGAAAATCCGTCTTTGTTGGCAGCCATAGAGGTAGAATGGCATTGGCTGGGGAGTCGCCTAATCTGGTGAAGTAATATGCCACTGGAGAAGCTGATTGGCTCGCTGTGACCTTGAAACCACACTGCTGCTTGAATGTATGCGCTGGAAGCCAAGTCGCTCCTTCTCTTTGTGGCTGGCTACGTCTGCAGCTCCACTGTTCCAATTAGCAAGATCGCTGTAAGCTTTATTTCTTTGATTTGTTATTTTAACATAGAATGGGCAAGGATCTAGCCTTCGAATCTTACCGTAAATTAGGTTTTGGCCAATTTGTGTCGATGCTCCCATTTCTTACGATTGACTTGCTGTTTCTCCTCACTTCTCTTAGAATGGTGTGCTTGGAAAAAAATGCACCTACATAAGTCACATTCAATTTTTTTTATTTAGGCAAGTCCTAAAATTTGACTAATATCCCATTTTGTTTCGTAGGCACCATGAGTTTAGTGTTAAGCTTTCAAAACTGATACTTCAAATGATTTTGTCAACTCGTTTCGACAGCTTTTATATTTAGACAAGCCAAGACATATAGCGCCGAAATTCAAAAGCATTTACTCTCTACATTCCTGACGCATATTTTATCGTAAGAATGAAATGTGTCTCCAAAATCTCGGCCCGTACAAATGGCAGATGGATAGCTTTGCATAGCAGTCCATGGAGTGTAGATTGTAGAGATGCTTCACATTCGCCGATAACAGGATGTTGTGGAACTGGTTGGTAATCGTATTTCCACTTAATTAAGATAACCACGTGAATAAGTCAACAAAAGCCGAAGGAGGTATCGAGCTACCGCAATTATGAGCGCGATTTATGTCTACCAACCAGAAGCACGTGCTGCTCTAGCTCACATTGACAACGAATGGAAATCATAGCATGCTTGCTCAACCTGTTCCAACATATGGATACAAGTATGGTAAGGGTGGGTCGATGATCAAAAGTGTGACTTGTTTCCTTTGGGAACACATCTCGACAATTGAGATGAACTTGTCATCAATTAATTTACTCTGTGTAATTACTAACTACAAAATATTTTTGGTTAAGCATATATATCTCGCCGATTTCATTAAGATCGCGCGAATGAACTCACTTTTCAAACCGCCTGCCATAATATTTGGTTGGTAGTTAATTCTTATTAAAACAATGTTCGGCATTCTCGGTTAAGGTGTGATTCTAGGGCCAGTTCTCCCTCACACCATTTGGTGTTGCTTATATGCCCTAGGATTAGTGTCAAATTAATTTGCATTGCATCGGCAGCATCATAGGATGACTACTAAGTAGAAAATGTTTGAATGAATGTAGTGCATTGTTTGGGGCAATTTTAGCTCAATTCAAGCGCCTTATTTCACCGGCTTTGTTAATCGTCCCACATTTAGATGACCTTGCCAGCAGCTCAACGAACATTTATGAAGGACCTACAGCAGCTCTACAGGATGATCGACTCCTCGACTGACGGCCAGGCGTCCATCGTTGGGATCGATGAAATGACAGTGAAGGTTTCCCTGCGACCCAAAGCCGGTTACAATGCACATGCAGAGTTCCTAGTGACCGTAAGCGTCCTCGATGTCTAGCATAGTATTTGTGTTTGTTTACTAATTCCTCAATGCGCCTCTCTATCTATGAGTTATGCACAAATTGCGTATTAAGGAGGGCAGCTTTACTAATAATTATGTAATTTTGACAATGTTCAAGTACTTCAGTTAAACTGTACTAACTGATTAAATATTCAGAATGCTTACGGTGCTTAGCCATAACCAGGTCCTTATATTTTACTAATTTGTATAAGTGATTTGAACTCGACGTTCTTAGTATTAAAAATAAGGATGCTCCATTTTAGATCGAGTGTTGTGTCACATATCCTAAGACTTGTCCAAATGTAATTTTCAACACACCCATATTTCACCCCAACATCGACCCATCAAGTGGCACGGTGTGTATAAGCATTCTCGACGATTGGCAGAGGTAAGTAAAATCGCGCTGACTGAAAAATTACATTAATCTGAGGTGGAGTGTAATTGCCAGCATCATAGGCGAAATAGAAATAAAAAATGCAAATGGGGCCTGCAAATATTAAAGGGAAACCAGAAGGGATTTGGTAGTATAAATTACGTGTTTGGATTCTAGGATGGAGATGTAGGGCATGGAAGCAGCCACGAATACCATTTTAAGCCATGAAGATGGCTATATTTCCCTACCTTGGCAGTTATTTTTAAGCTCCTCACTTTTACAGCTGCTACAGTCTGCTAGATTTGGTTAAGGCCTTTCTCTACCTCATTGATCATCCCAATTTTGACTCACCGTACGGTGACTTTGGGATACCCGAAGCCTCCACTCATCTAGCCAGGAATTCGGCGCGTCTACTTGCCGGTTTCCCGGTCAACGGACTCCACTTCCCACCCAACTCAGCATGGGTTGAGTGGGCTCGCGCTAATGGCTGTCTACCCAATGAAAAGGAAGAGGAGTTGGAGGAGGTAGTAGTAGAAGCTTACAAAAATGAAGACTTTGATCAAAAAGGCGATAAAGAAATTTACGGACCCGCCAATACTGCAGCATTAGATGATGAGGTTAGCAAAGATCCTAGTTAAGCGGAAAATTTGACGGAATGTAATAATTTAGTTCACATTAAAATGTTATCATTGACTGCTTCAGAAGTCCAATATCGCTACGTCATATGCGTCCTCGGACACCACATCCGATACTGTGCCATCCTTTGCGAAAATTCGCTACTTGCACGATTCCAACGGGGAAGATAATTCCTGGGGTCCTTATGGGACCTGCTGGTTGGAATATGAAGTTAAATCCCAACGGATCCTTATTTGGCCTCCTAGCAATGACAACAAATTTGACGACTTCACAGTCTTCTTCTTCATTGAATTTTTGGGAACCATCCATCATCGATTTGATTTAGGTGAAAATTATAGCACTCTCTTCATTGGCAACGTCTTACACGAATGTCAATCTCACCCGGAATCGAGGCAAACATCCAGTGACTGCCCATGGTACGCGTTTCAACGGCTCCGTGAATTTTCCTACCACTCCCCTATTAGCTATGATTCTTCTCTGAACCTTAGCGACATTTTTGAAGATAAAGAAACGCCCATGCATGACCTGACCGCGGATTTTTGTCCCTGGTCAGAACTGGATGGCAAAGGCATTAATGCCCTGTTCGATGGATTGTTTTTCGAGGACAGTCGAAACAGAGGCAATTTCGCATGCTTTTTGGATGAAGACGGTGACGGTGATGATAGCATTGGCCGTCTCTTTGACACGTGCCTGCCAAGTTACAAAGAGTTTGACATGGGACCTGATGAATTATCAGGAACTGAGTTTCAGAGTGTGTCTTCCAATCAGTTGACGAAATCGCCTTCGGAAAGTGAAGTCTCACTCACAGAAGAACAAGGAAATGCTGTCAATGAGCCTGACAATGCGAGGCAAAAAGCGTTCTCCTCTGCCTCTTCAACAACTTACAGGGATATTGCTATGCCTTGCGTCCCAATAACAGAATGCCCGGATTGCCGATGTGATTACCAGCGCCTAAGCGGACCCATTGACGCAGGCCTGGCCCCATTACGGAAGTGGATTCTTCGCCAGACTCGATGGCCTTTTCGATTTGCTCCACAGCAGAATGTAGACCCCTCAATGACGGGCATCCAAGTTCTGCCGTGGCGAGCAAGTTCAGGTCGAATGATGTCGGACGTCTGTCACTTTTGTGCAAAGAATCAAAACGTCAGCAACCTCGTTCTTCTTGATCCAATGGTAAGCCACCTGGTCAGAGACATTTCATGTAATGCTCTGTATGTTTACGCTATTTTACTGAAGAGTTCAGACTTTGTTACCTGCTATCATGTGCAATTCATTGACTGGTTAAGTGCATTTCATGGCTGTGTGATGTGAAGATGTGGATTGAAAATTAATTACGCAGGTGATACAGGAAGCTGTTATTTTATATGCATGCGTAGGCGCTATCGCCGCTATCACCCCTGCTCAACTTGATGAGGTATCATGCGTTACCGAGACCTCGCCTCACTGGCGTTCTCTGGATGACACCACTCGATGCTCTCTCACCCTTCTACCACGTGCCTGTCCCTCTCAACGAACAGCAGAAGGGCAGTGATGATGAGGCGCATGAAGGAGGTGACGGTGTCTATCCCTCACCCATCTGTCTGCGCTTTCTTGCCATTACTGCCTTTTTCACGAATTGGGTGGCATGGCTGTCAAGGATGGAGAGCTACGCTGTCCTTGGTATGTCGCGATTTCGTCCGCTGCTAATCAGTGCTCCTGTGGCTGCACACGTACTGCAGCCCTTTAGTTTGGGCTGCGGTCAGGCTCCTCTTCTGGACCTTTGGCCCATGTGGCTGCTGCGACGGCTTCTCACAGTCTCGCTCAGATTGTCCCAACTCCACATCCCCTTCCTCCACTGCAACCATCAGCACCTGCGACATCTATTTCCCTTCTCTGACCTCGACGAGATTTAACGCCGTACTTTGTTTTGCTCCTCCAAACCTCTCAATTTTACTACCCCAGTTAAGATAAATTTTTTTATTAAACTTTAAATGGACGTACTCTCCTTACGCCTTTAAAAGTCGCATCCTCACTTAAATTCACATTTGAATGCGATTAACGGAAAGCATAAAAACCCTGATGTGTCTATAGTCTGTGTAAATATTTGCGTAAAGAATATGGACACGCGAATTCGCAAAATGGTTGGTGTGTACGTTAATTTGTTATGAGAAGATAGTTGTGCGGCGAGGCCGAGGAGTTCCAACTTTATGACGCACGTTGACTGCAGCTAGTAACGCCGAAAGCGAGACCAAATAAAGACCGAAGAGAATGTCATTTTGCCGAATCAACAGCAGCGTACTGCCTTGATTCCGTCCTTTTATTTGTACTAGTCTGTAAGTAGTCGGTGCTGAACATGCTCGCAATTCAACGTGCATTCAATTAATTGTCGTACTACATCAGTGAATGAGATAGGAGTGAGAGTAGTCCACATGGATGTCTCGGTTTCCTTAAGGTCATGACCACATACCTACATACAACCGTCGCAGCATCATCTAGATGAAGTTAATTACCTGATGCGGGGTCGTATTATCTTAATTTATCACGCAGTCGATTTTAATCACGATCACCCATTGCGTGGATTCTTTCGCGTGGTATGTGAGCTCGGTGTGGAGACGGATTGTTGGCGAGTTAACGCCTTTCCTTTTGTCCCTTGCGCAACATAGATTAAGAAGTCTAGAAATCTGCTCAACAACTCACCTGCACTTACCTACATTTTTAATTTGACCCCGTTTGTTCAGTTACTTTCAAGGGGTTAATGCATAAGCAGGTGACAGTTTCCTGACCGCTTTAATGTAGAGTAAACACGCCCACCAACTGACTGACCATTCACTTTGACAGCTTTCCCAACTCTGTAAATCACAATGCAAGTATTTAAGGGCTGCCATGCAAAGATCCTCTTCTTGAAGGACCGATGGAACATGAGTACTTTATAGACCGTTTGATTCGTCCTTGATGCTTCATCCTATGTTAGGACGTCTAAGTGGAGCACAATTAGCTAGTTTAAACTAACTCAGTAAGGCGAATGCTGTGTTCTGCACTTTTTGAGATGCTGGATTATAATACGTCCCTCATAATGGTGCAAAGACTTTGCATTCGAGTTGACGACCTCCATTTGTGCCAAGATACCGAACAGAAGTATGTGCTGCAAACGAAACTCGTCTACATACTCCGAGTCACGATTTCAGGACTCAACTTGCAAACCCTTCTTGGTCAGAAAGGGACAAAATTGCTCGTTTATCCAAGTTCTTACAGCTTCTCAATTGTGTAAAGGAAAAAGGTTTGGCTGTCTACTACGTCGAGGAGAGCGTAGCTGTGTTGCTACTAGACTACTCCCTTTCTCTTCCAAATGGTGTGCAACATCTGGCCGGTAAATTTTGAGACAAGTGGATTGTCATTATCTAGGCAACTTTATGCCCTGATTTTAAAATTAAGTTGGTCCCTTGTTTCGTGAGCTATGATCACAGATGAAACTGTAAACTCTGAAATTTGTGGGGTGCTTATGCGCATTTTGCTCTCTCGTAACCTTAACTGCTGCACGTTGATGAAATGCCCATGTTCAAGCGTCAGGTACCGGTTTTAGTTCCGGGCCAGTTTGTTCCACAGCATGTGCTTATTATGGATTCTCGAAGGATCATTTCGCTGCTGAAAGCGAATTCCTCCTTCATGGTAGATGAATCTGCTTATGGTAACAAAACAGGGCTCACACATGGATCAGCAATTAAAGCTGTAAACTTTATTACAAAACAGCTTACGCCTAGTACTTACTTGGCAGTAGGTGCAACATTTGACACTCCCTGCGTGACAAGCAGTCAAACTACGATAACCTAGTGGGTGAGCAGAGGCCAAACCTTCTCAAGGCGGAGGCTAAAGCTCACCCTCGTCATATAATGTGAAGGATTCGTAAATTTGCCTGCGCATTACGCTAATAGGACGTCTGACTTCAAACAACAGGCTAGTTCTCGGATATCTTCACAACTGCTATTCAACTTTCCTTTTACCACTTCATTTCCTTTTGAAAGTGTGTTTGGCGAAGCTGAGGTGGCACAAAGACAATTAAATTCGGCTTTGAATCCTAACTGGAAGAAATGCTCTGCTTTTGGCTAACAGAGAGGATACTACAATAGACCACATGCCACTGATCGATTCGACATGTGTCTACAGGAATTTCAAACACTATAACACGGAACTCGCTTCCTAGTGGAATACTCTACGCTGTCATGCTTCCCACAGTTTACCTCATCCTTAACTTCTCTCCCCTGCTTTGCTTCATTACTTCTCCCTTCTCTGTTCGAGAGACGTCAAAAGACCGAAACATGGAAAATGACGGTTCCCATAAAGAATGAGAGTGAGTCATAATATCTCTTCTTTCACTTCATTTTTAGGTTCTTTTTGCTTTTTCCTTTTCTCTTATCTTTTTTGTTTGCACACGTCATTCCATCCACTATCTCAGATGATGGAGTTTTACACGGACCCTATAGGAGAGGTCTGCGTGTCCACTGCAAGTGCATCAGCTTCATGCCCATTGTTTTCATACCTATTTTCGCAAATCGCTTCGATCGAATATGCCAAAGCTGCGTGGATGAAAAGGAAGAAAAAATAATAAAATGAATGAACAGTTGATGGGATGAAAGAAATAATTAAATCATAAAGTAGTACTGAAGTGCAATATGTCCTGAATCGATTAGAGCACTTTGTACAGGTATCAAAGCTTAACACTATTTTCTTTTCTTACGGTTCATCCTTTTTTATCTTTCCTTCCTTTGCAACATTCCACTGCTTTGGCTATGCTCCTTTCTCTGGTGAGCAGCAAGCATCTGCGAAGTCACACACTCAGCAACGCTAACCAGCGGCGCACATTGGCTAGTAGCCGACTTCTTATCCTCATTCTTACCTTAAACATCTTTATGCGAGCACAAAATCAGCATCAGGCATATTAGACCATAAGTGCTTGCTTAGTATGGGTTGTCCCTTGTAAAGGCACTGCAGTAAACCAAGAAGAAATAGGCCAGGGTAAGCTGGGCCTAGATGGGCTGGGATAAACTTAGCCCTCTGCTTTATCATTCATGCTTCATAACTGCTCTCGTACCCCATCACTCGGGTTTCACCCCATTTGTCTCTCGAAATCTAATGGATTGATATTGAGGTCAGATGGCCTCCTCAATTCGTCTCTCACATGCAATGAGACATTGTAAACACGAAGAGCCAAGTGGCACCACTTGAAGGAAAGAAAGCTGCGTCCTACATGCCTTCTAGTCTCTTCTCAAGTTCCAGTTCAACATCACATCTGTGAGTGTCTCGTTCTTCTCCCTTTACTCATTCCCCTCTCCCAAAGCGCTGCATTCACGTAATGTGCAACCGCACCTCACCATACACTCCTCTTCTCTTATTTACTCAATAAATAACAGATTAGTGGATTCAATTTCATGCGCTTGCCTACCTTTGTTATACTTCAGAGGAGCCATTATTACTTCCCCGAATTTTCTTTTTGATAGTCATGCTTCTCTTCAATCTCCACCTCATTCCATATTACTCCTCACCAATGCCAGTTCGATGAGTTTAATTCTTTGTTCATTGTCCATGTCCACAGTCCAGCATCAACCGCTTGTGCTTTTACCCCACTGCGCTGGCTCGCCATGATTTAAGTTGCAGGCCATAGCTTTTCTCTTGCTGCTTCCTATTTCGTTCTATGTTAACAATAATGTCGCCTATTTCTTTCTACCATTCAAGCTCATCGCAGGCTCCCCCTACTCTAGCCTCTTTCCCATCTATTATTACTTCGCGATTCGTGCGAAAGCAGGACTTCTGCTTACTGCAGTGACTATGCCCATGCACACCTTCCCGATAGTCATCATTGCACACTCACCCTCTATGTGTGCGTGCACGCGCGTGTTGCTCGGTGCAGATGTACGTTGAACTCCTTTTGTCCATCTGCCTCGGCCATCGTTCAGATTCAACCTTTAACCATTGGACGGTCGGATCAACTAATTCATACTGCACCACCCCCAGTTGTACATTTTTTGAGTAAGTAGATGCACGAGTCCATCATTTTCACCTGTTCTCTGTATCCCAGTCGACTAGGTATCCACCTCGACAATAGGTCAAGTGGGAACACATATATTGGTTTGTTGGTTTATTGGTTAATAGGTTCACCACCGTGTTAGTTTTTCCATTACTTAGCCAATCTTTCATGCACTCATCTCTTCGTCAAGATCATTACTCTCACAGTTTGGATTTTAATTCAGTTAAATAGACGCAGTCTGGTGAAGATGAATACTCCGAAATCGCATTAAGTAAAGAAACAGTCCTAAAATTGCAAACGATGTATCAGGAAAGAAAAATGAAGGGAGTGAAGAAGAACGTGAAGCTGAGGGGGCATGATGAAGTGCGTTAAGGCGATGGAGGTAAATTCCCACCCAAGCCGCCCGTGCCAGGAGGAAGACGTGTCACCACCGCAACCAAATCGGGTTTTGCCAGACGAGTTTAGTTAGAAATAGGAACTCATTTACACAGTTGATAGCTCAGCTAGTTGAGCAAGCATGTAGACATAAACTAAGCCAGACGGTTTTCGACCAGCTAGACAGACAGAAAGATATCCATTTGACCTCTTAACCAAAATACCAGCCAGGCATTTAGCCATTGGGCATGCAAGGCTTGCAGGCAGAAAAGCAGGCATCAAGAGGCTAGACAGAAATCTTGCCAGTAGCGCTGACAGCAAGAGAGGTAGACATCCAGAAGAGGCCCATTGTGGAGAAGTATGATTGAAGACATGGTGGCAGCGCGAACGTCATCTCCTATCGTGAAGGTAATTTGCTGAAAAAGGCTTCATGTCATTCGGTGCAACAGAGGTTTTCCAAGTGAGCACATCTGGTCACAAAATTCCCATCATATCAGGCCCATTAGCTGTACCAGCTTTAACATCAACACTGCATCATGATAAATATGAAGCTGACTGCAGACACATTAGCAAACCACCCACATATTTACCAGCTATGCCGCTCGGACTGACGTGGTGCCTCTTCACCTCATCTCGCAAGCTCCACTGGACATCAACGATGAGTCCTTACCTTTTTACTCTAGGATCTGCTCAAACGTGGAAACACGCTTGTTAAGTTCCTTTCCTACTAATCGGTATTCTTGCGGTCCCGCTGCTGTCTTCATAAATGGTACCTCGTGTGGACTAGACATGGTGACTCGCACAAACATCCAAGAGTGAGGGTAGCTGTGTTTAAACCACTATCGCGAGTCACGCGCCTACTGGTCTAATGTTCGAGCTTAAGTTGGGACGAAAAATTAGGAACTATGCCACTATATTCTGCGTTTTGACAATCAGGACTGAAGTCAAATGAATTCAATCAGGGCCACTTTTGTAAGCAAGTTAGCGCGTTTGGCTCCCCTCACTCTACCAATGGGTGGAACAAAAGTCCTTCTCAACGTGTCAGGCATTACATCCTCCCTACTGGTCTCCATTTGTCAATTGATCCTGAGGACCCTTGAAGACTCAGCAGTTTAACATACGTTTTTATCGTCTTATCAGTGCATTCTACCTGATAAAAATGCTCTCTCTAGCTCTTAAAGTATGCTTTCGTGAAAAAACAACATGGAAAGGAAAGATGACATCTCGTGAGAGGGATCAAATGCTATGCCATTCGGTTGGACCTAATCACATATTGGGTTCTGCCACGAAAGAAAAAGGTTTAACTCCCTCGTTCGCTGCATAGTGCCTAAATTTGTGCTTGCAAACAAGGCGGAAGACGATTACAATGCTTGCGACTCTGTGAGGAACCGGATACAAGGGAACCACCAGCACTTTCTGTGTCACAGTGGTACCAAGTTCTAACTCTGCACAAGATGTGCCAAAGGAGTCAATAACATCTGTGTCATGAAAGGATGTAGACGAAAGCATGCCAGTGGATACTTTTACGTCTCATTTTTTTGCATCCATGCAAAAAATAAATGGTTTTTGCTTCTCCTTCATCCTTTATTTATTTATGGAGAGCTGCAATGAAATCCTATCCATTGCCTGCGTTGTTTGACTCGACTAACTCTGTGGTGCACAATAAAGGCATCATCTTAAGCAGCTGCCAAAAATAAATCATAAAAGCCTCCCTAGTATTTAAAAGAATTACGCATTTGGTCGCGCTTGGCGATAGCACAGCAATCAATTTGTTCAAAAGTGTGGTGAAGTCATAGATTCTTGAATTCCCGTTGAAGCCTTACCATGGCAAAGCAGTGTTTTATACCAGACCATTTGTCGAAGACCAAAAGAAGTGAGTGGCTATTAGCATGAGCTAAAGACCAAATCTTCGAGATAAAGCACAGCTCACAAGCCAAGAGTAACCTGCCTTAAGTATGAATGAGGAAGAAAAGACTATCGTTTTCCATTCGTTTACCTCCGGATCATGGTCAGGCAGTCTGCTCTACCTGAGAAACTAACACGTGACTGTGTGGCATGAAGAGAAGATGACAACCCTTCATGGAACATAAAGGAGGTTCGGAGAAAGCAGGGTGGGGATAAGGCGAAGTCACCCTTCCACATCACAGAGGCGTGTGAGATCCCCTTATAGCCAGGTGCTGCGCTGTTAGGTTTAAGTGTTTGCACTCTCCTGCGAGACTGAGAATTGATATCTCTCCCACCGACTTTGACGTCGAGCATGAGCTTTATGATGAAAGTGCAAACCAATCTTTTATGTCAAAAACGCTCTATTTTGAGGGCAAAGTGGCACGTAATTTGGGACCGTGTGTTTTTCATGGCCTTTCAATATGCATGTTGCTTGTAGGTCTGCATGTGTACCTATGTGCATGCCTACCACCGTAAGTACAGTCGCCACATAGCTTGCGCTGTTGAAAGGACACCCTTTAAGACCTTAAGTTATGTGACCAACTACCGATCACCTTTACGGTGTTGATGCATTGTGTTGTTGTAGCTTCCAGACACCTTCTACCTGGATACATGGAATGCGAATGGCCGAGATGGAATACTGAGATGGTGCGATATCCTTGGTTAGGTGTGGATTTGTTAATTTTTCCTTTGTGAATGTCCCATAACAGTGAAAGTTCTTAATCCAGTAAGTGCCACCAAAACAGAGATGATTTGTGTTGAGTTAAGATGTGTACTTAGGAATATATTCTCACGGTACTGCCATAAATACGATGAGGCGTCTAATTCATCGCTAACATCGTTACTATACGTAAAAGTGTGGGTTAAGACCTGAGTGCCAGGGCACACATTTGCTAGCCGGCAGGTTGTAAGCGTTGAACACTCCACACGACACTGAGTCAGGACTGTTTAGACCTTGCCATTTGCAGGTTATGAACTTGATAAGTTGGAGTAGACAATAAAATTTTGGCCTAAATGAACAAACGGCATGGACTGTTAAAGATGACTGCCACTTTTTAAGCGAATGGGTCCTAGATACGTGCCTGCTTATAAGATTAAATGCACATTTTAAGAGAAGCTAATACTTTGCAAGCATATGTATGCATACGCTTGGTTGTGACTAGGTGTCAGAGACAGTGATTTTCTGTACGCACATGTGTGTGAATGTGTGCATTGAGGTACACTTGAGAGATGAGGTCTTCAGACTGGTAAGCGCCAATCTGTAAGATTTAAGGGTATGCTCTCTCCATTGAAGTTGATAATGGGATTGCAAACCAGGCTACTTTTGGTCTTAGGTAAGGGATTTGTTCTAAGCGTGTCCATCAGTTTGTCGATTCACATGAAGTGTACCCTTTAGGAAGTGAAATGCTATTTGCCTGGAGATTGCATAGTGGCAGTTGCCATGCTCGTCTGAATGACGAATTATAAAATGCAAAGTCACTTCCTGTAAGAGAGCTGCTGGACGGCAAACAATTCCAGCACAGTGACACGTCAAACATAATCTAATTTTCCGAAAGGTACAATATTTTTTGACTTTCAAAGTCGAATAAACTTCCTGGACATTTGCAGAGCAGATAATCTAGCAATTCGTTTGACCTACATCCAGGCAATCAGTTCTCTCATTTTACTCTTTGCCTTGTAGCATTGCTATGCAGCCAATAAAAGAAGCGCGTTGTGCTTTTGAACTATCCAAATCAAATCCATTGTCCATTATCATGTTTTCGATAAATTGAAGGGTGGCAGGCAAATTAAGGATGATGGACCTAATGTCGAATGTACCATTCAAATGGACATATGTTAGTTTCACCGGTTGGTAGCAACTTTAATGACATTGGGCTTAGGGAGCTGGCTTGCTTAGATTTTACAACATCCAATGGGGCATAGTTTTAAATTCCACTGGTAGCTCCCACATATAGTGCCTGTCATCACCTTTACAGACACACCTGCTCATGTTCATTCGAGGCACCAGAGATTGTAACCATAGAGACTCAGATAGAGGAGCACAGTATACAAGCATGCATCCTGCATGGCTGGTTTCCCATCAACCAGCTGCTCAAAAGGCTGGATGTCTTCAGCTATGCCTAGTGGGCTTTCGGGCACTCCACCATAAAAAAAAGAAGCAAACTCAAGGGATTCAATTTGTCTGCTTTTCCTCTATGGACTAGTAATAAAGTTTTCCCTGCATATCTGAAACATTGCTTTGTAGGTTGAGAATGATGAATCGTGTAAAATGTCGAGGAAGTTAATTTTTCAAGACAGAGGATTCAGTAACAGAGTGGTCGGTAGGTTATTTTCTGAAAGAGCGAAGTCGATGAATGATGCACCCATGAATGTGACACACAGTGGAGAATATAAAATGAAGGTGATGCAAAACTGTGTGAGTGAGAGACTTTCATTTTGTAGTTGGGTATTTTTGCAGGTGGTCTAGCAATGCGCTGTAAAGTGACCAGCACATGCTCAGAGCAAATAGAAGTTGAAGTGAATGGTTGATCAGAAGTTAAGCCTGAGCTGCGTGATCTGATGTTAGCACTTTGTATTGCTAGAAGCTTTGGTCAAAATTCAGAGAGGCTCATGCAAATACTGGGTGGCCTTTTCTCCACGTAGTCAATACTAATGCAACTCTCCGGATAGACCCCTAACTCACGTAGATTACTTCGTCAACATGCCTTACTTGTGCATTTATGCTGTGAAAATTGGTGCTTATGTGAGTGATCTTGGGTCATGCTAACTCGCCAACCAATCACCTCAAAGAGTTGTGCAATTCAAAGAATCAAATCGGGTTGTGACTTTGGAGACACTGCATAATGTTGAAGGAATAGGCGCTGAGGAAAGAAAAGGCATTTTGAGAACAGGAAATGCTAGGTTTTTGACATCACAAATATGGCCAACACTCTGCATGCCATTGCTAAATTGTTAGTGGCCGAAAATCACTTGCAACTCTACGTTCCCATTCTATTGAGGGGACTGTAGTGGAGTGTGTGGGATTGGGCAGTTGGTTGGCCAGACAAGCGAATATGCCATGCTCTACTAAAACAAAATAAGTAGCACTTGGTGTGCAGCAAATTCTGCTTGACATGCACCCATAGGCATGAAACATAGCACACCCCGCACGACACGACACGACACGACACGACACGATTTGGAGAATCAAGTTCTCCAAATCAGTTAAGGCGGAAATATGCTAATAAGATTTATTAAAATATCAAATCATATTATGCGTAGGTTTGAGTTGAAGTAATCCAGAATGGAGAACTGGTTCTACTGTTTCACTAGGGCAGTCACTCTCATTTTTGCCTATAAGTGATAAAGAATAATTTTATTTAGACTATAACCTCTTCTCTTGTTTCTATCATCTGTGTTGTTTTGTTCTGTCTTTGGGCCTGTATTTTGCACTTCATGTGTTTCTCCTTCTATCCATGTTTGAGAGAGTGAATATCTCAAATGGGTTTTTATTAATGCTTCAAAATTTCCACAAATGAGATGGCACCCTGCCTTTTAATTTTTTGCCATGCGACTTACTAAATAATTTTCCAAGAACAATTTTGTCAAATACAATGAGCTTACAGGCCAGCTTTTTATTTCTAATCCATCGCTGTTGTGTTTATCAGGTTCACAGGCGGAAAGGCATAGTTGAATAAGACCACTAATAAGTCTATTTACTTAGCCACTTAACCACTTTTGCGACATCAAATGCTTAGATCTCAAACAATTTCTTTGCATTGCATCTATTTTAAGTCAATTTTCCTGCCTCTCCTCAGGTGGTTGGATAATAGCAACTTACAGTTGCTAATTAATTATATCTCGGTTCCCATAGACGTAAGGTTGGTTCGCTTCTTTGTTTCAACTCTTTGTTTCAAATTTGCTAGCACCCATTTTTCACCTTTGTACTTGCTACATTAACTTTGAATCTTACTAGTGGTTCAGTAAGTCCTTCTGTACGTCGATGATATGTATTCAACTTTGGTGTTTTGAGTTCCTGCGCTTCCAGCTTAAAAAGTGACTTTTAATAAAACGTATTTCGCAACCCCTCCTTCCTCCTTTGTGAGCACCGCCTCCTGCGCTGTTCTTGTGAGTGGTACCTGCTTATGGCATAACCGGCTATCTATTGGGACGCAAACGTCATATACGCATCCAACTGAGGAGGCGCATCCTGTTTTGATGACTGGTAATTGGTTGATTGGGCTCGGATTTGCGTGTTACAGATTAGGAGGATTGTTAGTTAGCTGACCCTTCACCCTGACCACACTTTTGATTTTATGAATAATGGAATTAGCGGAGTGCTTCACAAAGCAGAATCTACTTATGCGGCTGTGCTCGATCCCCTTCTCGATAAACGTTATTCTGACTGCGTTTGTCGTAAAATTTTTCACTCTTTAATAAATGGTAGTGCTAAGTGCTCCCGTACGGTATTGAAAGTCTGTGACAACCCCTTCTACTGTCCCAGTACGTACTCAGGGACGTTAAGTGTTGCTACTTCCGCATTGCCGATAATACACTTCGGAATAAGGATCATCCAGTTGATGCATACACGCAAGCAGCCACCGCCAAAGGTCTAAGTCTCAGTCTTCTTCATTCATTAGCCAATTTAGCTTTTGATTCAAGGTGCACTGCGTATCTAAGGCATCACAAAGGAGTAATAGTCTGCATGTCTAATTTTCTGTAACCCAAATGGCAACTTTTCCCCACTAAAATTTGGTCCGTTTACAGTTAGGCCTTCAATTTACTCATCGGTTTAATCAAACGCTCTCCAAGTAGATAAGTCGATGGGTAACAACATCCTAGTTAACTAGTGACTATAATCACTGCTAAATTATTCAAAGCAGGCGTTCTGCAATGGAATCTTTATTGGGTTTCTGTGTACCTCAATCCGACTTGATGTCGAACAGAAGGAAGTTAGCCTGGAATGGATGCGTCAATAACCAAGTACAAGACGTTACTTCTGCCCTCAAAGCCAACGCAGGTCGAGCGTCGCTGCCGAGGCGAGAGTTGCATGAGCGGCTTCTCCGCCTCGGTCCCAACACACAGTGTAGAGAATTAAGTGGGAGAAGTGGGGTTGTATCAAGCTACTTGTAAAATTACAACTGAGTAGCATATTTTGTAGGGAGAATTGAGGAGAACATTGCAGCCTACAACCAGTTTGATGGCCTTTTCCTCCTCAACAAGGTGGGATCATGGAATCGCAACATCCGGCCTAATTGAGAGGTTAATGCTTCTGCAAGAGTACCAGAAGTTTTCCTCACTTAAGTGCTCAAGTGTCCTCAGCAACTTCACGGTAATTTGAGGTCATGACTCCAAAGTGGAATTACCCTGGCTAAATTTTATGACTTCCCTAAAATCCACTTTTAACGTATTTTTCCCACATCCTCCCTCAAGCTGTGTGCCCAAAGGTGACCAAGTTTGATGGTAATTCATAACATATTCTCTCCACTTTCGGTGCTGCTTGTAGTGATGCCAGGACTATGCTTGAAGAATGTTGAGAAACCTCGAAATGTGGCGAGCACGCGGATGAGAGGGGAGACGAGGAGTGCCAACGAAACCCTATGACTCCCGAGGAGGAGAGACTCAAATTCACTGGCGTCATCCAACTCAGACCTGATGGCCACAGCCCAGGTTCACGTTGCCGGATTGAGTGGTCAAGTGACCTAAATATTATCCTCGGGGTATCGGCAACACTACCACCGACTTTGGGACTTCACGCTAAGGGCTACTTTGGAGGAGAGTATGGGTCGTTCAATCTAAGCACTAAGTTGCACTTTGTACTTTGAAAATGTGAAACTCAATATTCGAGGCGTTCCATGCAACATATTACCTAATCAGGATTTAGGCAAACAAAAGTTCTTCAATTTGGTTGACTGCGATCTAGTCTAGGTATGGGAGTTGACACATCTCGCAATCACTCATGCCTAACTATAGAGGTGCTTTTCTTGAGCACATAGTAGACCTTCCATCACCAGACAGAGGAGGAGGTGAGCCGAGGTGATGTCTGCGATCAGCCACATGAAATGCGTGACTAGGTAATTAGACTAGCAATAAGTGCCACGTTATAAACCTGGAGAGGATCATAATTTCCTCATACCTCTCAGTCGGAGGGCGATCGTTCTGCGGCAGCGTGTTCGTCGTGGTTAATCGGAATGCCGAGCTGGAGTTGAAATATTAAAAAAGGCTTTAAGTGACAAAACAGAGGTGAACTTTGGCGTGCACCGTCCTGATACCTAAAGTGTGTTGATAAAGCAGTTGTGTTCTTGGTTCTCGCAAATATATCTGCGTGCTTAGTGGCCCGCCAAATGTACTCGGTGCCTCTTTCCTTTTTTCTTTTGTTATCAATTGAACAACTGAACCGAAAACAGAAGTGTTCACTTCTACTGCTCATCATACCAAGGTCTGTTGAACAAATTCTTGCATTTCTAAGCCCCTCAGCATCACTTGATAGTGGTAGAAATGGGCGACCTAACAAAACATATGACAAAAACACCATCAAATTCAACGCATAATCTTGACGACACAAATTCACCTCTAGCTTTATTTCAATGAACAAATATCAGTTCCACCATCAGAACCGCTACATTCTGCAGTTCCATTCTATGTTAACATGCCTTCACCATCCACTTCTTTATTTGTAGGCATCCTGTCCCGAAGCAGGTCTGCCAAAGTGTGCCAAATATGCCTTGGATCATCCTTCATTTCCTTTTCTTCCTCAACCCAAGCTTGAGGTACTGACTTAGACACTGATGGGGTTTGTAGTTGTATCATGGCACACTCCTGTTGCTGCGACGTCCTTGTTCGTCCTATTAATGGCATATGTGGAAACGCTAGTTCACTCTCTGGCCTTGGCGTAGCCTCTAGACTGCTGGTGTTGCCGTTGCACCAAAACGTTGCGATATTTGGTGGTGAATGGTGGAATTCGGTTGGCGCAGTGTGGAGAGAAGCATTGGCAGCATTACCGTGGGCAGATCTCCTCATTTTGTACCGGTTGTTTTGGAACCAAATCTTCACCTAGGAGTAAAAAATGAGTGCACTGACTAAACCGCACATTTCGCAAAAGTGTTGTATTGGATCATCAGATGTGCCAGCTAATGCTTGTACCTGTGTGGAAGTCAGGCCGATGCTGCGAGCGAGTTCTTGACGTTCCTGCACGGTGAGGTAGCGTTGTTTCTGAAACCGTTTCTCCAACTCAGAGATTTGAAACTTGTTGAATAGAACCCGACGCTTTGATTGGTTTTGAAAATGCGCCACCACCACCATTTCCTGATCACGAGACTTGGCAGAAGATGAGGAGAGGCGAAGGAGAAGAGAGTGGGAGGACGAGCTTGTGTGAGGGCGATTTGGCGTTTGGAATGACTTCACCTGATTCTGTTGATCAGCCTTTTGGGATGGAAGAGCCTGTGTGTAGAGGTTTTGTTGCACTCGTGATTCTGTGCCGAGCATGTGTGACCTCGAATTCGGAAGGAGTGGCATAATGTTCGTTGGTGCAAAGCCGTGAGTATTTGCGTCTAAGGTGTTGTCGTTGCTTCCTATCCCTTTTGTTTCTACAACAACAATAATGCAAAAAATAACTGACATTGTCTGTGTCTGGCACTGCACTGCGCTAGTGGTCAGGACATTTATCCCGTTGCTGAGATCCAGAGATGCCATTCGCACTTAGCGGCGTGGTGAAGATACTTAAGTCATACCACCAAAGTAATTGTTGGGCAATCTACGGAGCAAGAATAGGCCGACAAGCAAAATCTGAAGCTGGTGGATAGAAAGTGGGTTTGTTGCATACATTGATTAATGATGGCATGGGGAGGGAAAGGGGGCTATATAACCATGGTGGGATCCTTAAGATCCTATCTACCTAGTCCATGTGGCCTCCCAACCTGGCCTAATAATCAGTCGGAGTAGGTACAATGACTTGCATTGGTGTTGGTCGAGAGATCTCGAATTGATAAACTCAGGAGTGGTTAGGATACATCCCATGTCTTCACAAATAGTAGGTGCTAGTACCCGCATCTGGTGATGAGATAAGAGGAGAAGGAAGGTGGTGAGAAGGCGTGGGTTTGACAAGGGGTGCATTGATTGGCCACGTGTTGGTATAATCAAAACACCATCAGTGAAGCACCTGGGACACAGTCAGCGAATGACGTAATTCCTGGTTTAAGAGAAGGAGAAACAAAACCCTTCCAGATTCGACGCCCTTCAGTCACTCCGAACATTAGCATTTACGAGTGAGCCATGCTGTTTAATACACATTTTACACGCGTGGAGGTGGAAGTAACCAGTAGCGAAATGGCTAAATTAGTAAAGGAAACAGGAAGCAAAGGAATCAGTATAAGGCACTCCTATATTTATTTAAAGCAAAGAGGAAACAAGACACTCGTATCAAAAAGTTGACCGGATCCAAACATGGATAGTAACTTGGAGGTGGTGTGCTACAAAGACTTATAAAATGCAAACCAACCACTAAGACTGGACGATTTGGGGATCGAAGCATCAAGTGGAGCTGTCTTATGCCCGTCCTCCAGTCCGAGAATATGCCGAACCGAGAATATTGAATTGACTGAAATACGACTTGGATAAGGAATAGGTGACCTACTAGTCATGCACTCTGGAGTCTGGGAAGCGTAACTATCGCCACAGTGACCTCACCCATTTTATATGTGCCGAAATTGGGGCACATGGCGCTGGTTCGTGGGTGGGTAGCCAATCAACAAGCGAGGAGGTGTCAAGTTACTCATTCCTGTTGTTGCAGAAACAAGACCTTACCTTGGCCACTGCCTTGGAGACTGTCTTGCAGCTTTGTTATGGCAGCACTGTGTTACCTGTAGACGATTAGCGATCCATGTTTCGGCACTTTAACTCATTAACTACCGCAGTTAACGGAAAAAAGCGGCCTTTAAGTAAGACGTAAGAGGTTTTGCAATGAATTTTCTCATGTGGAACCGCTGGCAATGCTTGAAGTCAAAAAGGCTCAAGATTCGTGTTAGGCGCATAATTAGCTCCTAAAAACAAACGTCACACCGTCTCGGACGAGGGCTTGACCACCAAGCATCAAATTTAAGGTTGAGTGACACGTTACAATTTGCGTGGTTTAGTGACACTTGGACCAGCAAGTAATTTGTTTAAGTTGGTCTTTTGAAAATAACCAGAATGTGCAATAAGCAAATAAGAGATTGCATGGACAGAATAATCTCCAATCTACCTACTTTTACTTATTTCAGCAGCAAACACATTTTAATAAGCAAATTCGCTGGGACTTTCCACCATCAACATTTTAATGTTTATGCTGCTAGTGAGCTGCGCCCGTACTGAGACCTGTAGAAAGAATTAGGCCTTTAAGACCATCAGTTCATTCTCTTTTATTCATAGCACTTGTCTGGGAGTCACGTGGTACACTTGGGACTGCATGCTGACTGGTCGACTGACATGTGATGGGGACCAGTGCTGCGTTGCAACGCTCGGCAGACATATTCACATCATTCAGTCATCACTTCGGAAGACTATGCTTTCTTATATTTCTTTGAGAATGAGGGTGAATACGGCACATGCTAAAGGTTAAACAATTGATGCTGGAGCCTATTCAGAGCATAGAGATTAAAGAGGTCACGTGAACCTGGTCCAACATAGCGCAAGATGGGAGAAGGATGGTGACTCAACTTCTTCATGCCTACTCTTTTATCTTCCGATTTGTCAGCTCTTACTGTCAGATAACAACTTGATCTCCTGCAGACTAGGCGATTTCGAAATTGGTGTGGGTTTGCATTTGTCAAGTACCTCCTCCTGTCTATATGGATTGCACTTGTGCATTGCAAAGAATCAGCAACAGTGAACTCCATCCAAGCCCCCATTGGAGCTTAATGATTTGCAAGCTATTGTCTGTTTGGCTGAAGAAGTTACAGCATAGTAGTTTAGACGTTTTAAAGATTTGTACACTGAAAGTTCTTATATTTTACTTTAAATTGTTGAATCGTACTGTTTGCACTTGTTGGGAACACTTACGATTCACTATTCATACTTGTTCATCGGAATCTAGGAACCCCTGTCATAAAGAACCTATTTTTAAATTCCGTTTAAGCACTACCGAAAATGGGCTTCATTTCCGACTTCAAGACCAATTATCACCTTCTGTCCCTTTAACCTACTCCTTAATTTTAAGCATTTTCGCAAAATGGACCATTGTTGCGAACTGGCTACTAGACGCGCTTATACAGATTTCTATGTGATGAGAATCGAAAAGTTTCTCAGTTTGTATCTCAGTAGTATATGTACTTTGAACCAATTTTGTATTTCGGATAGAATCACATATCAGGAGACAATGGCTGGCTAATCTTCGGCAGATCGCTCCTACCTCGTTCCATTAGCTTAAGGCAATATGCGCCCACTTAACTCGAATGTTGCAATCACCTCAGGAGCAGTAATGAGCACGTACGCAGCATCATCGAATGCTTCAGTGCATCTTTCAACTTTGTAGATGCCTTGCTTAAGATTCAGCGCAAGCGTGTACATTGCTGCGGACATTAGAAAGGGTTCCCCACGTCATCGCGTAACATTAATATCACCTTTGCATCTAGCCGTGGAAAATGGCTGAATTTTTCTGAATAAATGAACATTCCAGCTCTCCATTTTGTGATTTTGTCTCCACGTAAACTATAAAGGGAAAATATCCGAAAACATCCTTTATCTTGTCGCATATTTTTATCTGGCAAATACCGAAGTTCTTCAGTAGTTTGGCTTTCTTTTTTCCTTGCAAACAACCTGATTTAGAAGCAAAGCAAGCCTGATTTCAATGCCATCCATGCGACGCGTTGCCTAGTTTAACCCCTCTGCTTCAGCAGTCAAGCACTTCTCAGTGTGTTCACTCCAAACATAATTGGACGAAACCACTCAAAGCTAAGGAGATATGCGATAGGAGCTTGTGTAACCATGTCAATCAGGTAAGAAGCAGTCTGCGTACGCCTATCCCGTCACTAAGGGGAGGTTATTGACTTCCTAGGAAGTAAGGATCCTGACTCCCCAAAACTTCCTATCACTTTGGTAACACTAATCCAGTATGTAAACATAATGAATGCCATTTATGGATATCAAATCCAAATCTGGACTTCTTTGATGATCATTTTGCGTCTTCATCGGCGGATGGTACTTAAAGAGAATCAAGCCCACCAATGCGCGGTGGTAGGATTAGTTGCCTTTTCATTTATGAAACCCAAATGATTGTTTGGGTGGTTGTCCTCCTGTCCACCTCACTGCTCTCCGCCAAAGTGATGGGCTTGGATACAATAACGTTTTGATTTTGCGTTTTGGCTAGGTAGACACTTAATACTTTAACATTACACTTCCAATGCAAACTTCGGATCATATCATGGGCTTCACAGCCATCCTGCACTTCGGGAATACCTTTCGATCTTAGTATCATGATTTCATTTGACTTCAGGTAAAACTTGGATGGCTACATGAAAACCTAATCAAGCTGTATCAATCTGTGCTTAGTGGGTAATACTACGTTGCCACTTATTTTACATCTGCGTCTTCATTCAACACCATTCAGCGCAATGTTTAAGCTAACAGGCACATGCTTCTTCCTTGCTGGCTTTATATAAAGACACCATTTTTAACTACACACAGTAAATTATTATTCGAATACCACTTGTAAAACCAACATTAGCATTCACTTAAGGTAGCATAGTGAGTGTGAGCAAAACAGTCGCCAATCTGTGTGCCAATAGTGACTCAGTTTATAGCAAATGTTTTCTTCACAGGTTCGCATCTATGAATATGGCACTGAATTTCTCAAGTCGTGTTCTGCGCCTGATCTCACGGGGGCTTTGTCACTGTCTACTTGCATCTTTTAGTGGTGAACTTCATGCAGTGAGACGTGCCTAAACTCGTCGACTCTACGTTTTTTAGTCTTTCCTCCTCTAATAATAATAGAAACGAATTTACTGCATGCACTGTTGTACCTAGAATATGTGGTCGAAACTGCAAAGTAGACGAATACAGGAGTATTTTGAAGTCACAAAATGAGGAAAAGTAGGCAACCACAAGCAACAGGTCAAAATGCGGCATTTTTACTGCAATAGCACTCAACAAGTTCTGCTTTCTTCACCTAGGTGACCGCATCATGCTCCTATATCCAAGAGAAACATTAAAAGTGCTTTTATTAGTCTCGACGGATGCTATCGCTTTTGTTGTTAAGAAACAGCTCTACACATAGGACAGAATGATAATTTTGCCATTCACTTTGCGGCTTAAAACTCCTTCAGCATTGAGACGGCTCACCTACAATTATCCCTTTTTGTAAATGCAAATGTTTTAAAAGGACACCAACATTCAATATCTATATTAAAAAACAAACGTCATAGCGAACTGTAGAATTGACACCATGTATGGTAGACCGTAATGTAGTGAGGATCCATGCCAAATATCTCTCGGAGGCATTGCTGCAAGCTTTGGCAAAATTCTGTGAGGAAGTCATGATTCTCCCTGGATAAGAGGATGAACGGTTTAACACCTGGGTACAAGTCCACCGTGTGCGGTAGGTAGTCGCAGAAGAAGGCGAACCATCCGAGACAGAGGTTTCGATGTGCATGTGACAGTTGCATGAATGATGCGGGGTTTTCGGGAATGTCCTTAATGAATTTCATCCCATAGAGCGTCATCAGTAGAATCCAATCCTGAAAGACTTCGGTGGTGAATGCGTCTGGCGGTTGCAAAATGGACTCCATAAGGTTTTGAGCAGCAGGCAAAATGGAATACGGATCGAAATGCATTGCTGTTGTGACATTGGATTGGGATGTAAAAGATGTCGGCCCGTTTGTTCTCTCTGTACACGATGTACCTGTGAGACGTAAAATAATAATTGCCCAAATGTTTACTTTTTTGAGCAGTAGGCGACTGAATTACTGCTTTAAGTTAAAATGATGCCATTCTTAACTACTATTTACCTTCTCGCGAGCAGAAGCTCAATCTGGAAGGCGTCAGCGATTCTTCAGGAATGTTCCAGTGAATACTGGAATTTCCTTCGGAGGGTATGTCGGCTGATTCGGTCAAGGTCAATGAAGGAAAGAAGGGCGAACCCAGCTGCAATGCCATTGGCGATGCTGCAAAATTCAAACTGCGATCTGTATTTAATGCTAAATCATAAGTTGTTGGAAAGAGTGATGCGGTCGGAGAATCGCATGTAACCCAGGCAATAAAAATGGCTCAAAAACGGAAACTGATGTGTAGGCGCTGTGGTGGCGCATTTCTAACGGACATGGTTGAAGATTGTGAGCGATATTAGAATCTAACAAATTTAGTCGCCGCAATGAATGTACAGTTCTTCGTGCAGGTGGATAATCTAAAGTGACTGTGCGTTTCACTGTTATTTGCGTCGTCAGTCGTCAGTCAATCAGAGTATCTCACCGGTGGCATAGTTCATGAGAATGAATCGTCGTTGGCAGCAACGTCACCACTAGACTTTAGCATTACGTGAATATTTCTTTCTTTGTCCCCATGAATTCGCATAGAATTGTAAAGTCAACAGAAGGGCATATTCACAAAAAGACAGGAAGCTAGGTACACACCAACCTGATTCTCGATTGGGATCAGCATCGGTGTGCTGGATTGTTGATTCTACTGACCCAGAAAAGCAGCATGTGTCAGAGTTTGACTTTGAAGTAGATGTGGCAGACTCAAATAAATGATCCTCATTGCTATTTCCAGCATCTTCTTTATCCATATACGGAATCTTTATTGGGAGAATAGCAACTCGTTATGAGCACTCGCGAAGAACAACGATGGATAGAACGGATTAAACAAAGTGGCGAAAAGTAAACGCGACTGTCTCCTGTGCTATGTAAAACAAGGATCTCACAAGGTACTTAAGTAAGTAAGTCACCATTTTAATTTGATCGCAATCTGGGGAATTTAAAATGCAATTCGTTAAGGCCTCACCCGGCCCCAAATTTTATGTGTGTGCCATAAAGTGTCAATCAGCTCGGCTGCACTCATTTGCAGTTGAGCGACGGCTCTTATACAATGTCGCATTTTGGGTTTTACGGGCATGACCTACAGAACTTACTGGATGACAGGAGGCAGAATATTCCCTACTTTTTCTACCCAGAATTGGGGCTCTACAAAAGTCAGTGAGCTCCCTTTCCCCTCATGCCACCAGCAATTATTGCGTGAGCATTCCGTCTCTAGGATTTTCCCCGAGCAGTTGCAAAAGGCAGAAATTTTTGGCAAGATACCCACTTTCGAGGTCGCTGAAACCAAAATTGTGCTTATATTGGTAAAGACGATTGATTTTGCATTGCATTAAGAGCTTGGTCTGTGGATATCCACTCATCTCAACTTTCTAGAGCTCTTCGCTCCTGATCTTCAAGAATGCTATTCCGAGTAATCTCGAACTTACGTCTAGATAGGCAATTTCGGAGGCGGACATAAAAAAGCAACAGTGAGGGATTGCAGGGCCAGTAGACCAGTTCATGACCAATGAAATACCATAAAAAACATGGTGGAAATCCGTGGAAAGTGGTCGGTCTAAAAATAGCTTTAGCTTCTTGAATTGTTCACGCTCTAAATGGTGTAAGTACCTCATCGCGATTATGCATACTGACGGAAAAGTAGTAAACAAATACCTTTGCTTAGCGAGGGTTTTTTACGAACTACTGTTGAAGTCGAACAGGCGAATGATGAATTTGCAGTTGTTAATGACTCACCTCATACAAGTTTATGTTAAGTTGGTCTAATTCTATTGGAGAATAGTGGGTTGAAGATATGTGAGATGCGTTATCCCTAGCTTCGGAGATCTCACCGCCATAAATCTCGATGTTCTGGCATCCCTTATCCATACTCTCGCCTCTATTTCTGTAGTATGGAAAAAAAGAATCACTTACAAATGGATAGAAGGCGTACTTTGAGGAGAGTCAGGCTTTACGGCCTTACTCAACCTCAGGTAGGCGTGAAGTGATAAGGTAAGAGGCTCTGTGCTGATGAGCCTTTGATTTTCCACCATGAGTCATTCGTCGGCGTGACCTCAACTGATGCGTGCCCGAAAAGACGGCTGGCCGAGACCATCTGCTCCACCGTCACCCCAGCGACACATTGAACTCCTCAACTTAATGTTTTGATGTGGTTACCCTGGTCCTCCGTGGGTGCTGAGTGAGTTGGACGGTGGCACCAACAAATGCTAATGGTGCACTGATTCCAATAGAAATCCGCAGATGCAGTTACGAAGGGTAAGGCTTTCGCGTGATGCGCAATGTATCTTCCTTTCGGTGGTCATCCACTTCATG
Source organism: Taenia saginata (assembly GCA_001693075.2). NCBI lineage: Eukaryota > Metazoa > Platyhelminthes > Cestoda > Cyclophyllidea > Taeniidae > Taenia > Taenia saginata. The sequence continues at coordinate 94,937 of LWMK02000119.1, forward strand.
TGTAATTGTATCCATAACGCTGGCCGGATTGGCCATTTAGCGGACTCTGATTTCATTTATCACGTAGCTTTAAATGCCAATCACTAAACTGCAAGCAGGCAACCTATCAAAGCCATTTGCATTAAATTTTATGTGAATTTATGGATAGATGAGGTGTTTAGTTCACCAAGAACCATGGTAGGTACTAAGTCGGTCAGTAATGGCAATAAGAAGGAATTACGAATACAAGTGGACGGACCGATAGGGGGGAAGGAAGACGGAACTCGGTGGATTATCATTATTTCCTTACCATGCAACCCTAAGTCCGCACGTTTCTTAGGCATTAGTTGTCAGCCGGTCATGAGGAATGCGGTGGAAATATGACCTCATGTAGGCCAGATTGGAAAACCTCAGTTTACTTTAGCCCGCATTTGCGTCAAAGACGCGCATTATCATATAGCAGCCTATTCCATTGGTCACTACTCGAATTTGGAATTGCACTTCCCATTAGTTAGCATGTGAAATTGTCATTTTGCTCGCCACGGGCATAAGGAGTGAGATTTTGAATAGTAAGTGCTGCACCAGCAAGCTGATTTTGAGTGAGAACGCGGGCAGTATAAGGTTAGATCCCTTCTTATCCGACATGCGACAACTTCGATATGGTGAGAGCATAAACCTCCTTTAGGGTTAGCTGATGTAAATTGGCAACGTTGCAAAAGATTGCCAATAAAATATATGACTGCAAAAAACTACGGAAAAAAATACGCTTATGATGTCTATCGAGTGCAATTTTCATCAAACATTTGTTGAGAGGGCTCTGTAAAACAGGAAGAGCTTAAAAGGAAAAATGCGAACGGGAAAAAGTGTAGAGGTTTGTCCTTCGATTCAAATATGTAATGCCGCCTCTATACGGCAGCAAAATTTTAAGGATGATGCGATAAACCCTGTGCCTCATGGTAGTCACAACACTGCTTAGGTGAGAACTCCTGCAGTGTTCCCTTTATTCTACGGCAGATCAAGTATTTTATGACGATTTCTTGCTAGCCGATAAGATTAATTTGTCGGAAAGCATTCCTGCTGAAGTGGTGACCTACTTCCCTTCAGCCAGATGTATTGAAGCAGTAGTCTACTGAAGCGCCAATTGCCTACTAAAGGCTTACGAAAACTGAGACAGAAGTGTCCACAGATTTCATTGCACTTCAAATCATTAATCGGAAGATCACTGGCATCTACATCCATCAAGCGACAGGGTTGCGGTGGTTTCACAAGGATAACGTTCCGTGTCTACTCCTTTTTGCAACAATCCTCAAACCTCAGTTCTGCACATCCGGTTTCATCTGACTTCTGTCCAGTTGGTGGGGAGACGAAGAGGGCATCACGGATTCAAATAGTTGACATCTTCCTCCACATTCCACTGGTAGCTCTTAACAATCTTTTTTAGATAGCTCATGGACAGTATTATTTCGGTTGTCATTGGCGTTACTGTAGAATGAAGGATTGGTGCAATTAGTAAAGACATCCTCCTCTCTGTAGCCTGTACCCTTCTTTGACGCATTTAGGTTTACTATTCTTCAATAGAAATTGTAAAAATTGTTCCTTAGCATCAGGTTTGCTATCTGCTGCCACTAATGCAACAGCCCGAGCCTTCCCTGAAGTCAAAGGATGGCAGAATCCCAAGACGAACATGTAATGACTGCGTGGGCAAGGGCTGAGAGGCTCAAAGCATGACTGGCGAGTCCCTAATTAATCACTCGACCAAAACGGCTGTTTAAACAAGCGATTATAGTAGTACACAATGTACCGAGTTGTACTCGAGACAAAACTTAAATCTAACACATTGGGCGATATGAAACCATCTGTCCTTATGGCGCAGTCCGACGGCTCTGAGGTGTTTGAGAATGTTCTTGCGTGGTGCGCATACTTTACTCATTTACATCCGATGATGAAGTGTCTGACACATCTAAAATGCACTACTCTTCATCCAACTGAAGCAGATGCGGTGTAAGATTGGATTGATGCTCTGGTAGCAAATCCGAACTTCGTAGTATTTATTTAATAAAGCAGCAACTTCAAGACCAGACATCCATATGTTGAAAATCTGTCAGTAGAGACTTGATATGAGTACGGTGCTTGCACCTAGTAGTGTTTGAGCAATTTCAGTGGTTGGAAATAGTTAAAAACTGTATCACAGACTAATCATCGTACATTCTGCTGCACCTTACTTATCCGAGACGCCTCTGCTACCTCTGCAGCATTTTACTGTTGACGTTCTAATTTTCTTTCCAACTGGTGCTAAATCACTCGCATATCTGCTCCATTTGTGTATCTTTAGCGAAATGCGTTTTAGGCGCAGCAGCTAAGTGTTTCTAACCCAAGGATTGGGCAAATATCCACAGACCAAGTCTCAGCTTCAAGGCGCACTTTTGGGTCTAAGAAACTCTAAAGCTTACATTTTCCACCAAAACACTTAAACCTTGCAGCTGCTTACGGAGGATCCGAGAAATGAAAAATTGTGAGCATACTGTTGATGAGAGGCAACAAACAGGCCTCACGAACCTCACTTAGACCTTGGATTTTCGATATAATTGTAAAAGAATGGCATTCTGCAGATTCAAAACAGCTCTTTGCGACATGTTCTGACACGATTTTGGAGGCTGATGAGGAGTCTACAAACTACATTTTGAATGTCTCAGGGAGCGAATGGAAGTCAAGTCTTGACTTACCTGGATGCTTGGTCAGATCATCGTTACATAGAGCATCTTTGCAATAGAGTGAAAAAGTCATTTGGACATTCTTTCTTCTACTACATTTTAGGCTGTGGGAATTGTCACCGCCACTTTGAGAGCTCTAATAACCACTTGGCATTTCCTTAATATCGATCCCATAAATAGGTGCAGAGGATAAAGAAGATGTAATGGAGGAGCTTTGGTCTGGGTCTGGCCCATCCAACTCAGGGTCAGACCCGAAAAAATGACATCGGATTGGGTCGATGGATTCGGCGCTTCTGCACAGTAAGGGTGATCCCACGCAAGCTACAGATTGTTGGGTACCCCATCAAATGCCACTAACTAGAATAACTCTTCTATTTTATTTGCGCCGTTATGACTAACTGAGAGTAACTAAGACCATGGGTATGCATTTGGACCGACTGAAGGTCTAGTCACATTGCATATGTCAACGGCACATTTTTCAACGTTGCTGGTCAGCCAGCAACTAACTGACTTTGCAAGAGACAATGAATTACCCGAGTACCTCCGATTCGTTACTTGCAGTGAAGACTGAGCAGATAATGGGGTGACACAGTAGGCTGATTTCAGTTATCAGGCAGAACTTTTAAGTACGTCCCACATAAAAAACACCCTACCAACGCACTAAACTCTCTTCTTCTTAAACTCACAACAAACGCCGCAATACGCAACCATTAGCACTGGTTGTTAACGGATTGCAAATGCCTGACTGCATGGGTCTTATAGCTTTCAAGCTTTTGAAAGTTGAATAGTGACCCTCGCTTAAATTGAACAGCAGGTTTAATGGCATTACATCATGTTCATTGAGCCTTTTAACCATGGTTCTTGGCCAAACCAATCATCAAACACATTAGAGGGAATTCTATTTTTTTCTCTAATTTTCCTCCAAAACTCTCAGAGGCGTTTTGGTTTGCTTTCTGATTCTCGATAGGGTATGCGTTATATAATTAACATTAACTAATTTTCGAAATGTACATTACCTGCTGCTTCACAGATTAATCATGCATATGGAGAGGATGAATCGGTCGACATCCGCATCCTGCACAGGCGTCTCGACGATATCGCGTTTCAGTCTGCTTTCTGTTTTATTTACAGCTCAAAACCCCATGAAGCCATTTCTGCACAAAGACCTTTCCAGGATGGCTTCCGCTGGCAATGCTCGAAAAGCTCATCCTCATTAAAGACATTCCTGAATACTTCGTCCTATGCAATTGTCACATGCACACTGAAACCTCTGTCTCAAAACGGTTCGCCACCTTCAGCGACCGCTTACCGCGTATGACGGTAGAGCATTCAAACTTTAAGGGCATGCATTCCCTTAGACAGGTAAAATCATAACTTCCCGTTGATTTTCGCCAAGATTTGCTGCAGCTCCTTTCAATTTTCTCATCATCTTAGTCCATGCCTGCTTATTTGGAGGTAGGGTCAGGGCTGAGGAATATTTTTCCTAGGATAAGTTAATGCTTCACCTGGACGGTAAAGGTGAGCGTAATAACTTAATGATAAATTCAAAATTAGGGTTTTCAGACTGTCCTATTCTCTTAGTCTAGGTGAGGAAGTTGTAAATGTCACAACACGCTGTTAAGGTTCTTGGACTAGGCGCAATAACCACATCATCCTCATACGTGCCGAACGTCATTTTGAGCACTTATGTTTTCACAAAATGAGGCATTACTTTGCGCGTAAAATTTGAGGTTTCAAGGTTGTCAGGCGACAAAGTGTAACCAGCAAAATCATGTTTGCGTCTCATCTACTTAGGAGCTAATCAAGCACATTTTTCATATTGCTAGTAAACGTGAATGCCTTCAAGGCGAAGTTGCATTAAATATAGAACTGCGAATTACTGCCTATTGTGACCAGCACTTTAGAAAAGGAATAAAAGGTTAGTGAGTAAATAAAAATTGGTCCCTAATACCCACTCACCTTAGCCAGCCTGCCGTTCATTAAGTTGGCAGCGGCATCGCCAACTTCATGGAGAGGACTCGGATTTTTCTCTCTAAGTCAGTATAGCACAATTGTGTTTCTGTGTAAGTTAAATGCAAGGGACTCAATAAGTGCAAAAATAGGCTTTAACTGCTAGGGCGTTTTAACGCAGAAGTCTAGGTAGCAGTGAGCTGAGATGCTAGGAAAGCTACACAATGCCACCAGTTTGTTATTCGAAGTCGGGAAGATTGGCAAAGTTGTGCAATTGGACCTTCTGTCATTTTGTCGGTAACCAACGGCAATCGATGCGTTTAAATGGGAAAACGGTAAATTTAATGAAAGAGAGATGAGGGAGGTTAAATCTTTTTAGCTAGACTTGTAAAGATTTGCTTTGTGCACAGAATATGTTTAATTAAACCTGCTATGAAAAAATACCGCGTCGATATCAATGTCCCTTCCATTGCTCTGAAATTGGCAACCTTAAATTTTGCAAATTACAACATTAAGAGTGCCTAAATTTTGCCCTTTTGACATTGTAGAAGTGACAATTGCATTTACTTGACTTATAATAGGCTGAGAAATTCCCACTTGTTGCTCTCAGATGGTAGGATATTATGCCATATTTCGAGAAAGAAGGAAAGAAGGAACGAATTATTCGGTTTCGCAACATCCTAGAAAAGGCCAATGGAGCATCTATTCCCACCTCTAAAATGTATATGAGCTAGTTTTACTACGGTTGCTCAGCCACTCTCAAATGTGCTGGTAGTACACTTCCTCTTTATTCATTCCAGGATGGTTATCGAATTGCACAGAGGAACAAATGCATTTTGATGATTCGCGATTTCAGTTTATTAAAGGCAGCCTCTCTAGCAGGGTCTCATTTAAAAGTTGTTTCGGACACGCAATACTGGGAGACATCACTTGTTCTTCTAGACAGCCTTTCTAGGCTGTAGCTATTGACCAGTGGAACTTTCGGATTCTCAACGACTTAACAGAATCTCTAAAATCACTAAAACTAATTTTTCATGAAAACTGGCCTAATCTACCGTCTCTTGAATCAAGTAACTGAAAACTTCCGTAAGGTTTTGGCTTCTGCTGAGCGGATCAATGACTGTAACTTGTCGAATCAATGTCAAAGTTTACATACCTACAAAGCGTAAACGGACGTCTGTTACTCCTTACTCTTCATCCCATAACATATCACTGTCAGGAATCACGACGCATATGAAGGAGCGATGCAACTGACTCGCGCGATGCACAGGACTTAGTAGCATAAATAGTGGATTATTGATTTCCTTTATTTTGTTGAAATGTATCTACATCACTAACCCTTGGCATCCGCGCTTCTTCAATTCAGAGTCCTGGTGGCGTAATTTTACTGCCGTTCACCTATCCATCTATCAATAAACTCTTACTTTGTTGCATTCAATTCCTGCAGCAAAAGTGTTGCTTTTATTTACTTAAGCTGATGATGGCTTATTACTGCCAATGAACTTTTAAAGGCATCGCATTTGACTGTAAGCAGGTGTTGTGTAATGCATGCCTTTATGACTATACCCTTTGAAGGCAGGCAGCCGATGAACACGAGTTTCCGCAGGAAGTGACAACATCAGCCTCCGAATGGAATGTGTTCTGGGAACGAACGGATCCCTTGTAAGTATATTTTAACCACGCTATCGCCACTTAAGAATGTTACATGTAAATAAAAGCCGGGGATCGTGCCCCTACGTAAAAGTTATAGATACCAAAATGTGTCTTAAAACTGCCAGGTCCAAAATCGGGTTCTATCCTTGCCGTCAGAGAACACTGCTTTGCTACTCGCTCTCTGCCAAAATCGGAACAGACAGGCACTTGTCAAGTAGTATGCAAAGAACCTCTGGCTGTTAGAAAAACAAAACTTTTGCAGCTAACCTACAACCAGAATCACTTGATGGACAATAATCAAGCTCATCGGGACGGATGCTAACTCTCACAGCGAGCTGGTTAAGTTTGCGACCAGGAAGCATCAAGACCCGCTTATAGTCCTGTGTTATAGCAACTACAGCAGGTAAATACACTCATCGTCCTCGATTCGCGAAAGTTAGGCAAACTTTTTCCGTCATCCTCTTTACAGTCAAGCGACTTCCATTCATTCTTGCAAGCTCTAAGTAAACTAGAAAGACGTCCATGTGATTTGCTCTTTAGACCCTGGCAGGATAGAATGGTGAGGATGGATCTCTCTCTGCAGTAAGGTTGACTATCTGGTAATGAAAGTATCAAAGACTGGTCATAAGGTCATCGATTCCCCTATGGGCCTCGCTAACTACTCAAATAAAAAACACGATACAGTCCGTGACTGTGCCTTGGCCACAGGAAGCTGAACCCAGTAGGGGAGAAGGCTGCTTTCCTGACATCCTGCATAAGCGAATCGCTTGTAGCCCTAAAGGGTCAAAGTGGTTCTCCACCTTAGACTTAAAATTGGGATATCAGCAGGTAGAAGTGGCCTGTTTGGACAGAGAGAATGCAGATCTTACATCGCCAAACGCGTTTATTAGGTTCCATATAATGCCTTACAGACTCTGTGATGCAGCCCCTACCTTTCACCATTTTAAGCAAATCGTTCCAATCGCAATTTTTGTGTAGTATATATTTAGGCAAAGTCTTGTCCTTAAAAGCGATGTTTGGAAGCTGAAATTAGTGCTTAACTGTCTTCGAGACCCAGATTTGGATCTAGACTCCTAAGAAGTACCGGTTTCTGTAATTTTCAGCCAACTTCTCGAAACGCACTATCTTGCCAGAAGGAATGGCAATTAGCGAAGACCTTGGAATGCATGTGAAGACTTGACCGATGCTAGCTGTTCAGACGGAAATATGTAGTTTTTTGGGCAATGCAGGCATAAACTGGCTAATGTGCAAGCGGAAAAGTAAATCAAATAAGGAAAACCGAATAATAAAGGAGGCATTCAAATGAGTGCAGCAAACGCTTCACTACGCACCGATTGTAGCATCACCAAACTTCGAGCTAAGCATCCCATCCTTCCGGTTGGACACCGACGCTAGCGGCGCAGCCATGGTGGATGTACCCTCACTAAAGGCAAAAAAGGAAGAATAGGGGTCATCGTTAGTGTATAAATGCGCAAGACTCAACAAAGTAGTGAGACACAAAAGTATAATCAACCAAATCGCAAATGTCCTCTATGTTTGCTGTGCTATCGGATGGCGAGGAAGTTCATAGTGCGAATTGCTGGTCAAGCATTGGCCTGGCTGAAAAAAGAGAAGGCATTAGACCGTTTGATTGCACTTGGGTATGTGCAGATGCATCAGTACGACCTCAGAGGGTAACACTGTATAGGGAGATGAGCTGACATGAAAATGAAGAGTTTCTGCCTCGCAAACCAGTCGCAGCAGAAACACGTAGTGCTGCAGCAGTTGTCGGTTTCCTTAACGGGTCTACCAAACATCAACAAGATTTTAACTTTTTAATTTTGGCATTTTGCACTGGAACTCTAAAGCTTTAGGTTAAGTTGGAAATCAATTCAGCTTTAGCTTCACTGGTTAGCCTCAATTATTCCGGTTAGATTAAAAGGGCTCCTTAATAGTGGGCTTGCCTTATAAATGGCTGATCTTTGAACGCTTAACTAGACCAAGAAGCCCATAAACCATAAACGAAAATGCAAGGTTATCAAGTGTAAAATAGTTTACATTTTATCGCCCAATTTCGCCCATCTTATTTCTCTAAACGCATCATTCTACCCTACCATGCATGTTGGCAAAGACAGATCAAATCATTCCTTCGCATCAGGTTCATGAGTAAAGCCTGGGTCTAGACTTTGGCAAGATGCGTTTATTATGAGCAATAACGCTGCTAGACGTACAGTGAAATAAATCATTGCATCTTCCAACAAATGACCCACAAATTTTTAATTATATTTCAGCAATCGTTATTTAAGGTAAATTCAAATTACAGCTACGTGAAGAGGCTTATTTTAATCTTGTGCTTTACTGAGGGGATTTTCGGACGTCTTCTTCAGTACACTGCTAAATGTGGTGAGCTCGTTAATCAAGTAACCACTTCTTCATATCAAGAAGCCACTTACGAAGATTGTTGCCATTTACCAATTTATTGCCTAGAATAATAATTGGCCCTTAAAACTACACATCCTTCACATTCTAAATTTGAAGCGTCTACTGAAATTTTAATGAGCAAATGTTTTATGTTATTTACCAACCTCCAACTCAACGCCGAATTCTGCGTGCCATCTAAAGTGGGTAGCATGTATCTACGGCGGTGTGATCTTTAATTTTTAAAAAGCTAGATGGATAAACTTAAGTGTTCTGTTAGCAATCAAAATGCTGTTGCTTTATCAGAATGAATATGGTTATAGGAAACAGAAACTAAAGCTTTTATGCATATTCTTCAATGCATCACAGGTAGACAAAACTATTTTTTTAATTCGGAAGAAGTGTTTGTCTCATTCATACCATTCTATTCATTTCAGGGAATCTACTAATTTTGGGGAAGAATAAAGGACGATTAATGATTGCACTAGACCTATATGAGGTTGTCAGTAATTACACCTCATGCTACTTTGACTGCTTAACAGGTTGTTGCTTAAAATTCGCCTTTGAACTCAAGTGCCAAATGGATGCGAACCTGAAAATATGTTGTCTAAACACCCAGTCAAGTAACGACGTATAGGTTTCAGTACATTGACGCTCTCAGCTTCAAAGCAACTCTGAGCTCTACGATGTTTGAGAATGGAAAAGAGCCAGGTCGCTGCTCAAAAATGTCTCCTTTAAAGACAGGATTAATGCTCATGCATGAGTCAGGCACCTTTTGAATGCATCAGTTAGCACCACTTCATACCTCATAAACAGCATAAAATCAATCCGCATACTATCTGGTTGTAATGTGAGTTGATAGTCTCCTCCACAGTTTCCATACCTTCATCTCAGGGGCAGTACATTGTTGTCCGTTGACTATTTTGCTTTGTTGCATGGCCGACTAGGTTTGCGCAACATTTAAACAGCTCCATAGGGCATTACGGATGGGGAGAGAGGCACATTAACAGTGTTTCCGTACGAACCTTGCTTGAACACAGAACAATTAAAGTGCATCATTGCATGATATTCCTTTCATTGAATTGTGGAAACTGCAAAATGAGACGCTTATCATTTGAGCAATGCGATTTTGAATGGCGCTATGTGTCTGTCGAAAACTTCCATGGAAGCCTGCCCAATAAACCAATTACATGAACCAACTTTTCTATCATCCCTTGATTGCATTTGACATGCTTCATAAATGGTAATTGATTGTAACAATGCGTGGCATAGCCATATCCGTGTTCCTAAATGACGACCTCAGTAAACATGGAATTTATTGGAGCATTTTCTGTGTACATTACCTTGCGATTTCTCGGACAGCATCAATTTAATTCAAAACGGCATCTCCGGCCGAACGTAAAGGCCGTTAATTCAGTTCACTTCCAATGTTAAAGGTTTATGATAAGTGGATTGACATGCAGATGAGAAGGGCATTCACTTACGGATAGCTCTAGAGCAAAGAGATAACCTGTGTTAAAATATGCCCAATCCGCATCAATGTTCTTGCGATTGCCTACACATGTAATCAAAATAGATAAGTGCCACAAAAAAAGCTAAAATCTCTCAGTTGATGGAGTAAAATCGAGGACGGTTATCATGCAGCTGTTGTAGCTATGCCCACAGCAATTGTTGAGGGCCATGGCTCAGCGACGAACAGTGTGGCGCTAACTGCTCCACCTCACCTGCACTACGATGATTAAATTGCTGAGGAACCTCTGTGCGATATGTGACATAAGCACCATATGTTGCGCTAGGATGCCGTTGCTAAGACATGCGAAAGATAGTTGTGCCAGGTATTCTTGTTAATACTGAAATTGCTTTTCGCTGATTGCGCTTTGAAGCCACGATGTTTATATTAATACAATAAATCGCCTCTTGCATCTGTAAAGTTTGGAGTTCACTCTCTGAAACTTCTCTACTTGAGCTCTTTAAAGAACAACACAGAACAACGTAAACAACAGCCAACGAAAATTCCGCAACTATTTGTTGTGAGGATACCACCTGCCAGTAATGGTCCTCAGTCTTTATTCAGTTAGGGTAAGGTGTTAAGTTTCTCATTATCTAACTTCTCTAACCCAGTGATTACTGGATGACAAGGGGGTAGTCAAGACTCACTTTGCTTTTTAATGCAAGTTATTTATTCCATGATGAAGGTAGAAACCAAAGAGGCGGAGTAATTTCTATCGCAGCATACTATCAGAGAAGACGTATATACTAGTTCAAAACCCACTTTATGTCGTCGCCCAAAAGGCGTTCATGGCGACACGTGCAATCGTCTCACATATTACTTTCTGTCAAACAAATAGAAATAGCTTCTTCCTCTCCTAAGAACACATTTGATTAATCCTCTGCTAGTCAGACTGGTGTTAAAAGAGTTGGCAGACTGTGACCCGTCAGAAATGTCCTATACAAGGAGATTTATGCAACCACACACAGTCACTCACTAGCGTTAACCACCACCAAAATAAGCAGCCTTAACGTCTATCTAGAATTACTTCATTCTTCGACTGCACACTTTAACAGCGCACATCACACGGAGGGACTACTTTCCAGAGGTCACAACGCACAGGCCAAACCACCAATCATTAAGCCGCTCACGCTCATTTTACTCCATCCTCCTCATAATCGGCCGAGTCATTGTCACTCCGACGTCACACTAGACAGCCAGGGGGGGGAATTGCCAGGAAGCCTTGACGGTATGTACATAGAGAGGAACGATGAAATGGGAAAGGATAGAAACGAGTGGAAATGCGCGTTGCGCAAAGTGTTCATTGAGAGGACACTAGATCATGCATTGTAGTGGTGAGCACGTCAACCAATGACAAATTTCTCAAGTTTACGGTAATTTTTCCTGTTTTTGGCTCCAATAAATCATCTTTGGTGACCCAGGTTGCCACCCTATACAACAAAGCTAATTTCCCTCGAGGCATGGTTCTCAATTATTAATGATATAGCTTACCATCCAAATGCCTTTAAGGTAATGCATTCAATACCGGTTGAGTCGATAATTATTTAAGACCTTCGTGTTCCTTAAAATTTTTCCCTATCTAAATTCGGAGATGAGGAATGTTGTCGATGACTGAGATTTGTGCGCTGTTTTTCTGGCCCTGTCTTAGTTCCCTCCTCCATTGACTGCCACAAATCTCATCCTTCCTGGTGCTGCATCTTTTCCCATCATTCATCCCTTTGGCGCAAACGATGCATGTTGTTTCTTCATTCAAACAAAATCAGTGCTAATACTTCACCTTCCTGGAGCAGTATAATTTTATCCGAAACAATGTTCAATTTATCACCAAGCAGTATTATGAAGTAGGGCCTCGTACGCAAAGTTTCAAACAGACGCAGCTTGTTTCCTCTTCAATTTACGGAAACCAAAAATAAATTTTACCATTCACACCTTATTTTTAGCAACTTAATGATTTTTACAGTGTTCTGACTCCGATTCTGTTCATTGATACTCGGAGCGTCCTCTAGTCCCTTCTCAAATACAGGCATTAACTTAGGCCAGGCAGCTATTTACGGCTCCTCCACTTCCAAACTTCATTCAGTTACGATAATGATCCGTGCAATCTGAACTAATTTACAGCCCTTACTACTAGAATTAAAGAGAATAGGCAATGTAACAACACCGTTATAACTTGTCTTCCACGCTACAATCAGTATGGTTTAACTTGACCTCATAGCATGCGATAACACAGCAAACTTGATCAAATTATTCAAGCATAGCAGTGCTCCTATTGGTAGCGTAATGGATCCCATGCGGGCTGTAGGTCTCCACACGTCTTATGGCTCTTCTTAGCAGCTGTGTACGAGAATTACGTTTGGTATGCTCGGAAATATTGCTGTCCGGCCTTTTTTAGGCACATGATATAGTGAAATCCGGACTGCCCATGGACCACACTTACGCGTTGTATGGCCTTATTTGTGCTTTTTAACAGTGGATGCATCTTTCAGGTGAGCGGCTCACGACAAAGCAACGCCGCTATCAACTGAGGAGCATGTAAATCTAAAGGTCCTATATCCTCCCCTCTCTAATCTGCTCATTATAAGGGTGTAAAGACATTGGTGCTCTAGGGAAGTAGGTTGCTTACCTGAAATGCGCTGCATTTTTGGCGTTTTATCACAAAAATCATTTGCTCATATTCGAAACAGGTCGTCCTTTTATCTCATTTTGGATAGATGAAAGGGCAGAGGTGTCGACAAGATCACATCTAGTAGCTATTTTATTCCGAACACTGGTCCAAAGTAAAGCAGGTTAGACCTGCAGGCCGTGTTTCATCTCGTAGAGCTTAGATTGCTAATGATGCCAACATTGGAAGAAAACTGCTATACGTCCTACTTATCATTGCTTTAGCAGTTCAAAATAGAGAATTGATCTAACAGCGCGACTTAAATGTTCCGTACACAAGCAAGGTTCGTGCGGAGATTATTTTTAGTGTTTCCCTTTCTCGATTCACAACGATTTATGGAGTTGCTAGATAGCTGTACAATCTTAGTCGGCTACAACAAAATGGGGCAAGGTATTCAAATTAAACTAATGAGGAATGTGAAGCATTGCCTTTGAGATGAAGGTATGGAAACTGAAGGGAAGACTAGCAATTAGCCTAAGGCTCGGACACTATGCAAATTCTGTTTCGTTCTCTTTCGTATGGTGTAAATCGGTGCTGACTGCTGCACCCCAAAAATAATGGCGTATGATTGCGGAAACCATGATATGGACGTTAGTTCTGCCTCCAGGAAGAAGCGAATGTCTTAAAATCGACTAGCCTCATTTCCTTTTGCACATCTAATGAGCTCAACATCGTTTTCAAGGTGGAAGCTCCGAAAGACCAGAACATGTAAATCATCACTCGGCTGGTTATTCAGACAACACATTTCAAACTTTCCCTCCAAGGAACACTTGGGATTAGGGACCAGTCCTGAACACCCTCCTTTTGAGTAATCAAAGTAACACGAGGTGATTTACTGGCTCTCTCGTCCACGTGCAGTACAGTCAGTAGTCCTCTCTAATTCTTCAACGAATTCGGTAGACTCGCTTAATCGAATTCAAAAATATGAACTGAATGAACACTTCTTCAAAAATAAGAATATGATTCTCATTCCCTGCAATATAACACACAGAGTTATGTTTGCTACCATGTTGGCAGCAGATGCACGAAAAGACTTTTGTATGGTCGTCCCGGTTTCTGCTTCCGATAACCCTTTCCATTTACTTGACATAAAACAGAGGTAGAATCTTAAGTCCAGCTATGTAATTTTCATTTGATTTTACAACTGCCGGTACATGTCACCGACTCCAAATGTTTAGTTTAATGTTAGCAAATAAGATAAAACAACTGCTCATTAGCATTTCAGTAATCGCTTGATAGAGAAAACGTGATAGATTCGTTGCTTTATGAATGGCAAATTGACTGATTTCTTTATGAGTAACCCAATCGCTATTGCTGTCAATAAATTAATAAGAAAAAAATGCTGACTACAATAATGGGCACACTACGCCTAGAAGTGTACTGGAGCAGACGATTTGCATTTCTCCCACCAAAATCGCATCCATTGGGCCAAATAGCGGCTAATTAAATGTGAACGGAAACTTGTGGGTTACTGATCGGAACATGCAAAGGCTTGTTTAGTTGTACCTCTAACAATGTTATTGTTCATAAGGAAATCCATCTCGCCAAAGTCTAGTCTTGGACTTTACTCACGAACTTGACGCGAAGAAATAATTTGATTTGTTTTTGCTATTAATCAATAAAGCTGAAGCCAACTTTATTTCCAACCCATTTGCTACCTCTGCACCATTTTAAACAGAAAACGCCACCAACTTAAAATGTGAAATCTTTATGGTGAATTGAAGGAAGCTCTGCGTCTGGTCTATATTCATGGCAGTTTTGTGTTAATCAACGAGAAGATCAGCCCCTGCGGTGGTTGTGTGTGAACCATGATGGCTGAGAGTACCACTGACTGACAAATGGCTTTGAGGCATTTTCAGCACTTCACAGTGCTTGAGGTCTTCCCTGCAAATAGATGCCAGCCGGCTTTAGGCGCTTTTTTCTATCCTATCATGATTCGTAGTAGTAATGTTTCTGCTGCTTTGGTGTTTGTCGAAATCTTTTGTTCTGCCACAGATGAACTATTTTGGGTGCTTGGAGAATCTCTAACCACAGTTACTTGCACAGCTCAACATGACACAAAACAAGCCAATTACTAAAGATCAATGTATTAAGCAACGGTGCACGTCTAGCGGAACATCCATTCTCGAATACCTTAGCAGCTCACTCACAGGAATGTGTAGGGTGTTTTCGGTCTTCAATTACCTGTACCTACAACTTGTTTTACAGAAATATTGGTCACTGCAACAGTCCCGGGAAAGTGTCGTTGATCAGCCCTAGAGGCCTTGGAATATACTTCTTTGTTCATGCCGCTTACCTCACCTCCATCGAGCCAGCGTCTAATTCTTCTACCGACCGACCTGTATTAACGTATTGACAACCCATCCTCGATTGGCTGCTTTCAGTGAGACTTACGGCCGATCCTCACGGAGGCGCTTGTCGCTGTGCGGTCAGCGTATATCTGTGTATGTGTTTTGTGTGCGCCTGTATCTTAATACCTCCGCCTCAACTACCGCAACTGATGCCGTTATCAGGACAGCCTTTTACAAAAGAAATGAATTAGATCTCTTAGACCATTTATGTGCTGATATCAAAGAACTCCTTTGCATTTTCTTGCCTTCTGCTTCATTTTCCCAGTTTTAGGGTGATCACTTCCACAACGGTAACGTTTTGTAGTTTCTTGAACCTCAGTGGCCTTGTGACCGGACAGGAGATGTAGTGGGATGGGAATCACATTGGAGGTTAAGCATAGTAAATACTTGAGAATGGATTTGGATGCTGTCAGTGGATCCCCTCTGTGTTGCATATTTAATCGAGATAAAGAGGCACAAGTGCAGCCAAATTCAGGCGCTAAATCCTAAATAAAAGAAATGCTTTCTTTTGGGGAGACAGGCATGACACTGCAATAGACCACGCCACACTGCATGCATCACATTCCAATGATCGATTTGACACGTGTCTAAGTGAAGAATTCAGTCACAATAACGCCAGACATGCTTCATGGTGCAATGCTATACGCAATCATCCTCTGATTTTATTCGTCCTGGCAGCCTGTGTCATTTACGTGTTTCACTATCTCGCCTTCCTCTCCTTGAAGAACATCAAAAGACCAAAGCATGGGAAATGATGCCACTAATAAAACTAAGAATAAGTCATGACGTCTCTTCCTTCACTTCAGTCTTAAATTCTTTCTATTTTATTCCTCTCCTCCAATCCATTTGTGCTCGCACGCCTCATGCCATCCACTATCTCAGGTAATGGTGTTGTACATGGACCTGACAGGAGAGATCTGTGTGCCCAATGCAAGTGTACCAGCCTCAAGCCCATTGTTTTCATATTTGTTCTTGTAATTGCCTTAGATTAACTTCACGGCAGTTGAATGAGTGGCGAGATAAGAAAACTAATTAAATACATGAACAGATGGTCTGATAGAAGGAAAAAATAAATCACAAAAGTAGTACCACCTGACAAATTGTCCCAAATCCACTTAAGTACTGTGCACGGACATCAGGACTTAACATTTATTTCTTTTCTTATTCTCCGTCCCCTTTTTATCTTCTCTTCCCAATCCCATCCCACCCTTCTCATCATTCCATTGCTTTGTCCCGTTCACCAAAATTATTATTGTTCTTCGCCTGCCCAAGAGAGGTCTATTTGACTTTATTCTTCTCTCTATAGAGAAGCAAGCATCTGCGAATTCACAGAATTGGGAACACTTACCAGCAGCGCACACTAGCTCGTCGTTGTCGCATTTATAGGTCAATCGTAGATTCCTTATCCTCATTCAGACCTTGATCAACTTTAAACTGCCCTGCAAATGCAAATCAGCAGCAGACACACTGGGCCACAAGTGTTTGCTTAGTATTGCTTGTCTCTTTTAAAGACACCGCAGGAGGCAGAGATAAACTAGATTAGGGTAAGCTATGTCTGGTTATTCTGAGATAGACTTAGCTATCAGCTCTGTCTTTCATGCTTCATAACTGCTTCCGTACCTCGGGTACCACTCCATTCGCTTCGCAAAATCTAATGGAGGTGTGCTAGGGTCACATATCAAGGAACACTGGAAGCACGCAAGGCCAATTGACACCATTTGATAGAAAGATTGCTGCATCCTACATGTCGTCCTAGTCCTCCTTCAAGTCCTAGTCCAGCATCACATCTGTAAGTGTTTCATTCCTCTTCACTTACCCATTTCGTCCTTCCGAAGCATTGTGTCTCACGCAACGTGTCACTATACCTCCTTTTCTCTTATTCACCCAATAAATAACAGATTAGTGGATTCAGTTTCATGCTCTTACCTACCTCCGTTACACTTTAGTGCGATCGCAGTCACTTCCTTTTACATTCATTGCTAAAAAATCTTACACTGCCATCCTCCGAAGCCAGATTTACTTCTCTTCCATCTCTGCCGCCATTAACATTTCAATGAGTTCTATTCACCGTTCATTGTTCATATCCACAGCCTTTCTGCCTCTCCTTCATAATTTTGTGATTTGTACTGCAACAGCAGTCCTACTTACTGTAATGTCCATGTTCATTACTTATTCTTTTGGATGGTCTGTGTACCTGATCCATTATGGGAACTGGTATGACCGTACGCCTTCTCACTAGTTGTTATTGCATGTTCATCCTCTGCGTGTGCGTGCGTGCCTGTGTCGCTCCATGAGAAATTACGTTGAGCTCCCTTCGTCCATCTGCCTCAAACATTGTTCAGGTTCACAGTGTGACTGCTAGACAGTAGAATCATCTAGCTCAACACGGTAACGGGTGAGAATAAACACCTTCCCCGCTGTTAGTCGTTAATCCAGTTCCACTGTGCGCAGTTGTGCATTTGTACAAGTAAGTAGATGCACGAGTCTATCATTTCCCACTTTCCCTCTGATCTTAGCCGACCAGATATCTAGTGCCATAATAAGTCAAGCAGGAACACATTTGTTAACCAATTTACTCCTTGGTCAATGATTTAATCAAGACATTGGCTTTCCATCCGTTAACTAATCTTTGATCTACCTACCTCCTCGTCACAATCGCCGCTCTCACAGTTATTTCTTGAATCCACTGTCTTTCCCCCCAGAGTGAGAGAGGCGCAACACGGTTTGGAAAAAGTTAGCAGCCGAGGCAGGAAGGGGTGGTCCTCAAGTTGTAAAGTTCCCTTCAAAAAAGAAAAACCAGAAGAGGATGAGGAAGGACGCAAAGTTAATGAAGTATGATGAAGTACATTAGAAAAGATGGAGGTGAATTATCATCCGTGTCAACAGTTTTGGGGGAATACGCGCCGCCATATAATCCAAACCGGTTTTATCAGTCAGATTCATTTTATACAGGCAGTAAGCCAAAAAGTTGGTAGCTCACAGCTGAATAGGCTGATAGGCAAATCCAGGCCATCCAAATGGCGAGATGAGCAGAAAGACATCCATTTAGCCACCTAACCAGAAGACCAGCCATTTGGCATGCTATGCAAGCAATCAAAAAGCAGGCATTAAGCACTCAAGCAGGAATTTTGCCAGTAGTGCAGGCAGCAAGAGGGACAAAAGTTTAGGGATTCAAGTCGCTAAATAGACAACCAGCTATTCCTCCAGCCATTAGTCAGCAAGCACAGAAAACCAATTTTAAGCTATTCAAGAAGGCAGGCAGGCATAAATCCAGTCCATCAGTCAACTAGTCAGTCATGCAAGTGGACGGAAATCTATTTAGTCAGCAAGGCAGACCGGCAGACGATCAGTTGGGCATCTAGACAACTAGGCAGTAAGGCAGGTAGGCAAACAGAGATAGCCATGCATCTAGTTAGAATGTAGAGTTATAAGGGGTACAAGTAGAGTTGGCAATAACTGTACGTAGATAAGTTAGTGCGCTTTCTCACTGACCTGGAACATTCCAGTCGCCTAGCTGCTTTAACGGCCATCAGCGATTAATCGAGAGGTACTTACCTACCTGCATAAAGGAGACATAGGGAATGTGGTTGACATGGCATGCTAGTGATTAGGACTGATCCGCTTACTAACGCTATTTTTCTTGTCTGTAGTTAGGTGAATGACGAGGGAATGATAAGCCTTCGTTTCTTTTCACAGAATACTAAACAGTAAATACACGGTTTATGGCGATATCACTGACACTCACCATGAATTCACCTCAGGATCAGCACGCGTACCTATTACTGAAATCTACTGACTAGTCAAATTGTAGGGCTACAGTTAATACGGTCATGAGAATGAAGCAGATATGACACGAGTGACGCTGCTTCGCGTGCAATGCTGGAAGGCACTGCATTTCACGACGAAGTTAAGTGAACAGCTTTAAGTATATCCCGAAGGAAAGGTAAGAATATCTGTACCAAAGAAGTGGCACTTTATTTTATTTCTCCTCTATCTTGAAATTCGGGAACGGTCTACACTGCACTTTTACACGGAAGTGCAAATGTTGGCCTGAGAGGAATTCCAGGCTGTACAAATAGATGCCAGCGAATTAGCTTCAAAGACGTACTGAGAATGGGGAATAGGCTACATTTCCTTATCACTTGCAGCTGCGCTAATCACCTCAAAAGTGCCGCATTTGTGTGGTAGCATGTTAATTCTTTGGAGCGAGATGCAACCCCATTATCTGGTCGTATTGTCAGTGCAATCTGGTGGTGCTGATTCATCTATCTGCCATAAAGTGCTAATGTAAAACATTAAGGCGTAACCTTTCCATCGCTGGTGGTTGTGACATCGTGGACCACCTTTCACTTGCCTCTCGTGTGCTGATGATGGCTTTCCTGATAGCCTCTTGTGAGTTGATATCTGCCCCCTCTGGTGCTGCACATTATGTCATCCTATAAACATACCTACCTGGCGCACAAAGGGGATCGGAAATTGAAAGCACAATGAAGGTTGCAAAGTTGAGAAATCTGCTTTTCCACCGAGAGGACCATGCTGACTCTTGGAGGAATTTGGACTTCTTCCTAGGCATTTTCTACGTGAACGACAGGACGATATGATGGATGTGTTTCCTTTCTGGTCAGTTTGGTGCTTAGATTCACGGATTAGCAAATACTTGTTACAAGCAAAAAAGAACATACCCCACACTTTGAAGCAGTGGCACGTAAGTGCTGTAAATATATAAACTTCTTTTGGAGTTCACAGATGTTCACTGCTTTGGCTAGTATGGAGTGGACTGTAGTGGATGCTATTCCAGTGCAGCACTCACAGAGATAGAATATGCGGTAGAGAAAGGCGGTAATTTTAAGTGATGCATGCAGGCCACTCACTGTGATATGATGCTTTGAAGGGCGACACTCGCAAGCGAAAACATCGTAAATGGCGGTACCGTCAATTGGACAGTGTCGCATTTGTGCACGCACTACATCCTCCGTCCTTACCCTACTTCTTTCCTGTTTCGGTATCCTTAATTGCGAGGAGAGGTTAAGACACACACTCACGCGTAGGCGAAGCTAATTGCAGAGACATTCACCATGAAGAAACTATTGGAGTGTGGGCTTCGTCCACCATCCAACTAATGATTTGCTTACAAATGAAAAATTGCTATCATTTAGTGTAACGAAGGTATTCCAGATGAGCACAATTGGTAACAAAATTTTATCACTATTGCCTCCAAAATACCAGCAAACCACCCACTCATTTACCCACCATGCCACTCAAATCTCGACTTGCGTGGTGCTTCCCCTCATCCCCAACATGCCATTCTTCGAAACGAAGTCAACAACAAGGTCTTTGAAGTTCAAAATGGTTATCAAAAAGGGGCTGCTATAAATTAAAAGTGAAATAGAGCTTTTCATTATCTGTGGACCGCAACCTCTTAGTACTCGTAAAGTAGTTCATCACGAACGCTTCACTGGGCATTGCTGATAAAGTTTTACCTTTTTACTCTACGAGATACTTGAATATAAAACTACGTTCCTTTAGAGTCGTCTTTCCCTAGTAAGTGGGATTCTTTTGTCACCTTTCCTGTCTTTTTAAACGCAACTCGTTTCGACACGGCATGGCGGCTCACATAAACATGCGTAGTTGCGAGATGGGTCTGTTTAAAGCATTATCGCAAGTCACTCACCTACTGGGTTAATCTTCGAGGTTAAGTTGGGACAAAATGGAGGACTTTGCCATTGCATCTCATTTATCGAGATGCGTAAATAAACCCTCATAAGTTCAGTGCTACTTCCGTGAGCGACTCAGTACCTTTTTTTATAAAGTCAGCAAATGGCATGACAATCTTCTCTGCTTGTCATGCATTACGTCCTACATACTAACCCACATTTGTCGACTGATCTCATGAGGCCTTAAATGCTTGGATGTTCAACATGCTAGACTTTGTCTCGCAAGCGCATTTAGTCGCCTGATTAGTATTGCCCACCTGATGAAAATATCCCGTCACATCTGATGCATATCACACTACTGAAGTGTTCTCCTTATTAATGCAGACAGCATGGAAAGAAAAGATGATGTCCTGTTGAGCAGATCAGATATCAAGCCACTTGGTCGGGTCTAATCACGCGTTGGGCTCTGCCACTGTGGGCCGAACATTTTGAATCTCTCATCCGTTGCACAAGGTAAGAGGCAACTGCGAGGTGTGTGACTCTGAGAAGAATCGGATTAGAGGGAAGCAGCAACATCGCGGTACGGAGTTCTGCCTGTGTACGAGATGCGCCAAAGTAGCCAACACCACTCGTGACATGTAACTTTGCACGCGAGGGCACGACCAATGAACAGGTGTTAATAGGGACTATAAGAGAGTCTTCTTAATACCTAAAAGAATAGTTTTTGACGTGCTTATTGACGATCCAGCCATAGCAAAGCAGTGTGGTGGGCTTTGCCATTTGCTGACGTCCAGAATAGCTGATAGGCCATTAGCGTAAGCCAAAGACAATGCCTTTGAGGGATAGCACAACGTGTATGCCACTAGGAAGTTGCCTTGGGTAGAAGTGAGGAAGAAGAGACTATCAATTTGGATGGTGGTGCGAAAGATTTCCAATGACCAACATACCAACAAACCTACTGCTTCAAGGTGAGATTTACTAGAAACGAAGAAATTGTGGGAACCCCCGACTATCCAATAGCAACATAATGCAGCCGATGTTCTCAGTGTTTTTATTACTGAAGAAGAGCACTATAACATCCTTCGTGTTCGTGCCCCTTGGATATGTCAGCCGTCACTTGTGTCATTCCAACATCTCAATTAAAGTAGTCTTGACAACTGGAGAAAGCCGCCATGGAAGCGTGGTCTGCGACCAACCTGTACTAGCACTCACTTTCGCTCCCCACTGCTGTCAATCTATGAAGGGTGGACCATTGAGAGATTACGGCGTCGTGCACTCTGTGATTAACGACACTTTTATACAGCAGACTGGAGTTTCAACCAACCTGATGTTTCGTTTCATGCTCTCCGACTCATTTCACCTTAACTATGTTTAATCTGACCTCAAAAATACAAATAAAATGTGCACAAATTGGAAGAGGAAGCATAGTTTAGCAACCACCACATTGACGTAATACCAGGGCATTGTTTATTACAGACTTTGACGTGGAATGGTTAACGTGGTTGATTTACGTTGACCTCTTGATGTGTCTACAACACAGATTCAAAACATGAAACAACAGTCGGTTGTCGAGGCGCCTGTGAATAAAAAGGGGAGAGAAAGGAGGTAAGGAAGGAAAAAGGAGAGAAATGATAAAATAATGGACTTCAAAGCAAAAGTCTTCCCTTGTTTTACCCCTCATTACTCAGCTGGCCAACACTACACTTGCGGTGGTGACTGCCATCGTCACTGCTGTGGGAGTCGCATTGAGCTAGAAAATGCTTCTACTTTTAACTGCCTACTTAATTCCATTCAGTTACAACGCTGCATACAAACAGACACAATTAAATCACTTTGAGTTTGGAGTTAAAAGCCTAACTTTCTCTACTGGGGCACAATGAATGGGATGCTTGGATGCTAGTTTGCGAATTGATTAGCAGGGAGCACAATGCCATGTTTTTCAAACAGATGCATACATCCAACCACACACAATCAGGCGCCGTGAACTTTTCACCTACAGGTCACCATTTGTCATCTGACCTTAGAAGATCTTAAAGGTCTGACGGTATCACAGGCTTGATACGGGCTCGCCGGCTGCGGTACAGCATTTCCAGTCATATGACTAGCAATCCAGTGCATCGGATGAGTCTTATGCTTCTAAAGCGCCCCATCAGTGTTATGGTTAAGATGGTGCTGGACTTTAGCTGGGATGATTCGGAGAAGAATTGGCATGCTAGCACTCACCAGCACCTCAAGTTTTCTTCTCCTCCCTTGACTGACAAATACAATGTTTTGGTGAAGCAACTCACTATGACAGCTGAATTGACATGATTCCTTTATAAAAATCTTACTTTTTAACTCGAACATATTTTATTGCATGAACTAACAACATTTTTCATGTAAGAAATACCCAACATATTAGTGCAATTTCTTTCAAAAAACTAACATTATCTTCCCCATTCCACATGTGTAATCCATTTGTTTATTATTTGTAGTTGGTTTAATGTACAACCTTCCAAATAAATTAAAAACAAAAATTTGACATCAAGAAATGGACAAACTCCGATTAGTCATGCCAATCGACTAGAAAATGCAGTATTACTTTAACGTTTAGTAAACTAGAGTTACCAGCATCCTTGTCGCAGGGAAGTTAAAGCACGAAACACCAGATGCGTGTTATGCATATTTTCGCCAAAATGACTAGCCTAGCTTAACTTTTTATGGTTTAACATAAGCAAATGAACTGCGCCAATACAGGGCCGCTTCTGCACTTTGTAGCCATTTCATGCATTCACATCAGCAGGATGCATTAGTTCCTTCACTACCATGATATGGCTATTGACCACAGAGCATCAGGGAGCTTTCCCCAGAATTATTTTGCTTAGGTAATGCGCTTTTTCAATGTCAAAACCTTATTTTAAACTTTGTGTAGAAACCTTCAAATGCTAGTATACTCAGTGTTCCTCTGTCTAGCCTCTGCTTTCACACACCTGGAATCAGCATGCTAGCAAGAGAAGGACGTCCTTTAACGGACAAGTAGACAGGAAAGCGAGGTTACATGGGAATTAGATTTGTATTTTCCTTAAAAGTAAATAACTTTCGCTCAGTTTAAACGTTTAACTGTGCTTATAACCTCTCACCCATCATGCCCATTTGAACAAACTCTTTTTCTGGATGCCTTCCTCGGAGCCTTCAGTTAGCATGTAAACCTTGTATGCATATGGGTCCAAGAGCACCACAGACTTAACCATCGTATCGATCGCAAATTGTCACCTTCATCTGCAGTGGAGTGACCGGTGATGCTCGGTTGACCCTCACCAAGATTCAGCTCTAATACATATTCTAACTTGAGGACAACCACACTGAGAAGGTACGAACGTAGACATGCTACATGCCAAAATCATATTTAAGCACAGCTTTGGTCTCTTTAACATCTTACCTTGCTGTAGCTTTAGCAAATACTTAAACTTTAAGCTGGATTGAATATTTGTGTGCTCAGGTTCGATTAATATAAGTCAGTATGGTCATTTACATGTGTGAACAGCAAGCCCGTTCTATACGCATTGCATCGGTTTCACTAAAGCATTATGTTACTCAAAGTCCAGCTGCCTAAGCATTTTGAGAAACAGTATTAATTTTAGGTGCGCATTGACTGCGTATGACCTTAACTTCAAACGGTACTCATTTCGAGAGTGTTAGTATCAGTATCACTTTGACAGCGGACATAATCAAACGCATTCACAAATTGGTAGCCTTAAATGCATGCTAAGGAATTTTGATTTGTGACGAAGCCAATGAAAAGAGAAGACCTTGAAAAACATTTTGGCTTACTGTGCTCATTTGCCTTCGCTTAGTAAAGGGCAGCATTTTCTCCCACAAATCTAAGTAGCAACCAGATCTGTTGGTCAAACACTTAGGAGGATTTACCATTGCTAAGGTCTAGCACACAATTTTGTGAAAGGCAAACCATCAATAGCAACTCCATCTTCGTTAGTAGCCGTTGACGTAGAATGTCACAGACAGAAAAGTTGCCTAATCTGGCGAAGCAATATACCACTGGCGACACGGATTGGCCCGCTGTGACCTTGAAATCATACTGTTGCATGAATATATGTACTGGAAGCCGTGCCGTTCCCTCACATTGTGGGTGGCTACATCCGCAGCTCTACTGTGCCAACCAGCAAGACCGCTGTAAGTTTTATTTCTTCAAATTATTCTTTTTAAGCTTGAAAGATGGAGGTCCTAGTCTTCTAGTCTAAATGCAATCTAAGTTTTGAGCAATTTCTATCGAGTTACCTATTTCTTACAAATGACTACTCGTGGAAAAATGTGCATCGGAAAAACAATGAGTCCACACAAATCACAATCGAGTTTCTTTACGTAAACAATTCACAAAACTTGGAAAGATTCCCGTTCCGCTACCTGAGAACTAGAGGTTTAGTTATATGCATTCGGAATGGATACTTATGATGATTTTGTCAACATTCTTAAGCAAAATTTGTGTTTACACTGACCAAGAAACGTGGCGTCGAAATACAAAGTCACTTGTTTTCCAAATCCTTGATACGCAATTCATCGTAAGAATAAAATATGCCTCAGAACCTCACCCGGCATTGGTAGCTGCTCATTGAGGATTACGAGGGCTTTGTGCAGCTATGCTTAGAGTGTAGAATGTGGAGATGCTTCAGATTTGCAGACACAGAATGTTGAGAAATTGTGTAGAGGGGTTGGTAGTTGTACGTCCACTTGAATGCAAAGCCACGCGAGCACACTTACAAGGGCTATAGGAGTTATCAAGCTACTGAACCTGAGAGTGTGATTTATGTCGCCCAATCAGAAGCGCGTGCTGCTCGCCCCCACACTAACTGTGAATGGTAACCATAGCATTCTTGCTCAACCTGTTACAACAGGCGCTTGATGACTGAGCCTGATGTGTGGCTGTAAGTATGGCTAGAGGTGGGTCGATGGTCTGAAGTGTGACTTGTTTTTTGGAAGCTCTTTGTAATACCTGGGGTAAACATGCCGTCTATTAAATTACTCTGCGTAAGCATTAATTGCCAAATTATTTTGGTGGATTATGCATGTCTCGTCGGTGCCACCAGCATCACGCCAATAGCCCCGTTTTTCAATTCACTTTTATGCTTCTCACTTGTTGAGTTAGGTTGCCATGGTATTCATTGGGCAATTAATTCTTATTCAAACACAATTTGTCATTCTTGTTCCAGGTATAATTTTAAGGTCAATCCTCCCTCCCACTATGGGGATGGCACCCATATGCCCTAGATTTACAGTTACATTGGTTTTGCATTGCAGCGATAGCACCATAGAGAAGATTACCAAGTGGAGAATATTTGGCTAAATGCAGTGAATAGTTTGGAGCGACTTCAGCTCAATTCAGACGTCTTGCTTCATCGGCCTTACTAATCGTCTCACATTCAGATGACTTCTCCAGCAGCCCAACGAACATTTATGAAGGACCTGCAGCAGCTCTATAAGATGATCGACGCCTCAACTGACAGCCAGGCGTCCATTGTCGGAATTGATGAGATGACGGTGAAGGTTTCTTTGCGACCCAAAGCCGGTTACAATGCACACGCAGAGTTCCTAGTTACTGTACAGATCTTTGGTGTTTAGTATAGTATTTATGTTTGTTTGCTAATTCCTCAGTGCATTTTTCCATCCAAAGGCTATGTAGAAATTGGATGTTATTGAGGGCAGCTTTACTAATAATTGTGTAATTTTGACAATGCTCAATTACTTCGGTCGGATGGTATTAACTCTGAGTGACTGTTCTGAATCCTCACAGAAATTGAACCGAAACATGTCTTCATATTATTCTTATGTATGTAGGAATAATTTGAAAACGGTGCTTTTAATACTAGAGAACAAATGTTCAATTTTAGATCGAGTGTTGCGTCACGTATCCTAGGACTTGTCCGAATGCATTTTTCAACTCACCCATATTTCACCCCAACATTGACCCGTCAAGTGGATCGGTGTGTCTAAGCCTTCTCAACAATTGGCGAAGGTAAGTAAAATCACGTTGGACAAAAAACTGCAGCAATTTGAGCTTAAGCGTAGTTCCTGGCATCTTAGGTGGAAAGAAACTAAAAATTCGTAAATGAGATCGACAATTGTAATAGAGAAACCAGAAGAGCTTCATTAATCCAAATTAAGAAAACGGATTGTGGGATGGGGTTGTAGGGCTTGAAAGCAGTCACGAAGACCATTTTAAGCTGTACAGAATGTCGTTTATCACTTTTGCTTGTCTCTTTTGCAGCTGCTACAGCCTGCTAGATTTGGTTAAAGCCCTTCTCTACCTCATTGATCATCCCACTTTTGACTCGCCACTCTATTCATTGGGAGTGCCCGAAGATTCCGCCCAGCTGGCTAGAAATTCGGTGCGTCTGCTTGCTGGTCTTCCAGTCAACGGACACCGCTTCCCACCCAACCCTGTATGGGTCGAGTGGGCTCGAGTTAGCGGTTGTTTACCCAGTGAAGAGGAAGAGGCCTTGGAGGAGGCAGAAGTGGGAGCTTGTATAAATGAGGAGTCTGAGCAAGAAGGCGGTGAAATAATTAACGAATTCACCAATGCTGCGGCACCAGAAGATGAGGTTAGCAGTGGTCCTGATTCAGCTAAAAATTTAACGGATTATAATAACCTAGTTCTTAAAAAATGTTATTATTTACCGCTTCAGAAGTCCATTGTCGCTTCATCATATGCGTCCTCGGATGCAACATCCAATACCATCCCATCCTTTGCTAAGATTCGCTATTTGTTCGACCCTGACCAGGAAAATAATTCCTGGAGTCTTTATGGTAACCGCTGGTCGGCATTTGAAGTCAAATCCCAACGAATCCTTATTTGGCCCCCTAGCAATGGCAGCAAATCCGACAACTTTACAACTTTCTTCTTCATTGAGTTTTTGGGAACCGGTCATCATCGACATGATTTGGGTGATAAGTATAGCAATCTCTTCATTGGCAACGTCTTACACGAATGTCAGTCTTACCCGGAGTCGAGACAAACATCCAGCGACTGCCCATGGTACGCATTTGTGCGGTACCCTGAATATTCTTACCACTCCTATACTTGCTACGGTTCTTCCCTGAACCTTAGCAACATTTTTGAAGATAAAGAAACGCCCACGCATGATCGGACCGCAGACTTTTGTCCTTGGTCAGCAGTGGATGGCAAAGGCATTAATGCTCTATTCGATGGGTTGTTTTTCGAGGACAGTCGAAACAGAGGCAATTTTACATGCTTTTTGGATAGAGACAGTGACGTCGATAGTGGGAGTCAGGGCATCGGTCGCCTCTTCGACCCGTGTTTGTCAGAACACGAAGAGGTTTTCGAGAGCCGGGACGAATTGTCCGAGACAGCGGCTCGATATTGGTTCTTTAACCTCTGGGACGAGGTTTCTGTGGAAGGTGAAGTGTCACTTACAGAAGAACAAGAAAATTATGCCAATGAGACCGACGATGAGAGGGAAAATGTGCTCACCTCTGTCTCTTCGACAACTTACAGGGACGCTGATGTGTCAGGCGCCCCAATAACAGAATGTGTGCATTGCAGACTTGATTACTGGTATCTAGACGAACCTATGGATGCAGGCCTAGCTCCATTACGGGGGTGGATTTTTCGTCAAACCCGATGGCCTTTTCGGTTTGCTCCGCAACAGAGTGTAGACGTCTCAATGACGGGCATTCGAATCCCACCATGGCGAGCAAGTTCAGGTCGAATGATGTCGGATGTCTGTCACTTCTGTTCAAGGAATCAAGACATCAGTAGCCTCGTTCTTCTCGATCCCATGGTAAGTCATCTGGTCACAGAACTTTCGTGTTGTTGTCTACGTGCCAATGCTGTATTTAATGGCTAGCTCAGGCTTCCTTACTTGAATGAAGAAAGTGGCAAATAAATGCATAAGAAATAGTTCACTTGAAGATTGCAATGTAATCTGATTGCAAAGATACTCGCTCTTTGATCTTACCACTAAGTGCAGTTTATTGTGTAGGTGAATGCTTTTATAGCTGTGGTGTAAAAATGTGAAGTAGAATTCAACTATGATTGTGATGCAGGCGTTTTGGTGGTTGTGTGTATGCATAGGCCCTATCACCGCTATCACCTCTGCTCAACTTGATGCGGCACTCTGCGGCACAGAGACCGCAGCTCACTGGCGTTCTCTGGATGACACCACTCGATGCTCTCTCACCCTTCTACCACGTGCCTGTCCCTCTCAACGAACAGCAGAAGGGCAGTGATGATGAGGCGCATGAAGGAGGTGATGGTGTCTATCCCTCACCCATCTGTCTGCGCTTTCTTGCCATTACTGCCTTTTTCACGAATTGGGTGGCATGGCTGTCAAGGATGGAGAGCTACGCTGTCCTTGGTATGTCGCGATTTCGTCCGCTGCTAATCAGTGCTCCTGTGGCTGCACACTTTCTGCGGCCCTTTAGTTTGGGCTGCGGTCAGGCTCCTCTTCTGGACCTTTGGCCCATGTGGCTGCTGCGACGGCTTCTCACAGTCTCGCTCAGATTGTCCCAACTCCACGTCCCTTTCTTCCACTGCAATCGCCAGCATCAGCGATATCTGTTCCCCTTCTCTGATCTCGACGAGATTTGAAGCTACAGTTCTTCTTGTTTCTCCATACCTCTCTCTTTCGCTACCTTATGTACGGAATTTTTTTATTGACACCAATTTTATCTCCTTTTTCCCAAAAAAACGATACTTTTATTCTAGCGCACATTTTAATTTTGTTAGCGGCAATAATGTAACACTCGGCATGCATTCTCAACTAGGGTATTTTAGAGATTTTAAGCGAGTAGTTTGCCATCCATCCGTCACAATGAACAGAGTTCAGCAATGCCGGTATTAGCTTACTACCATTGTTACCGAAACGGTTCGCTTGTAAGGTTACGTTGTAATATGCGAGTGCGAATATTTACTAAACTGCTCTAACAGAATGCAGTATGATCCGTTCACTTAGAGTTTAACATAATTTCAGCAGCTGGGTTTATTGCAATAGAATTGTGTCATCACCGCGTTACGCTGTTCATAGTTGACATGTTACTCACGGCCCAAGTTTTTAAGAGGTGCAATATCCCTTCAAATTCAAAACCGAATAATCTTCCGGAACAGTTGCATAGCAAGTAATCCAGTAATGCCTTCAATCTTCATCGAAAGGCTTAGTTGTCCCATTTTGCTCCGCGCCTCATTGACATGCTATGCAGCCAATACGAGAAGAAAATTTTGGTTTGAAACCATCCAAGTAAAACTCACGTCGTAGGGCAGACGTGCCCGTACCGCATCCATTCTGCTCAGCCGAAATCTGTGAAATAAGGATTGATGTGCCCCTGCGGAAGCATGCATGTGCATGCATTCCTTAGTGGCTAATGACACCTGTATGAAGGCCGAGACACTATCGACACTGCCTAGCGTCTATGTCACCGAGCAAAGTACAATATGCAAGGAGTCAAAGTAACCGACATTCACTTTAATAACCTTTGGCTGCATCAGCCATTATCATGCTTGAAGGATTAGAGGACGGCAAACAAGTTAAGCATGACATACCGGGTGCCAGAAACGTCAGTCACGCAGTTACAGGTGATGTTCTGCAATCGGTAGTTGGTTTTAGTGGGATGAGGCTCGAATAGCTGGTTCGCTTGAATTTCGTGCCATTAAAAAGAGACAGACCTTTAAGTTCGGGTGCAACTTCACATGCCTCACGTTTGAATTTATGCTCTACAAACGGTGCTTATGCAGGTGAACTTGTGTTCTGCTGATTCGCCAGCCCATCAGCCTGAAGGATCAGGAACATGCGAATGACACATGGCGCGTGACCGCCAGCTACAGGCAGAAAGCACAGAATAGGTTTTATTAACATGAGAGCATCTCGCTTAGTATTGGCCTTCTACCAAGTAGCACCTTATTTCAAGGCTGCTTACATACGATGCTGGGGAATCCGAGCAATTGAATGGGGCCGTGGAATTTGAGGCACTGCATAATGTTGAAGGATAAGGCGCAGAAAAAATAAAAAGGATTTCAATGTTAAGAAATGCTGGGCATTTTGGCATCACAAAATGGCCAAAACTGCATGCCGTGTTTGGGTTGCTAGTGACTGAATGTCACTTGCAACTCCACGTCCCTATCCCATTGAGGAGACTGTAACGAACTGTGGAGGAGTGGACATTTGATGGCGGAGACGAGCGAACATGACACATTCTACTAGCATAAAATAAGTAGCATCCAATGTGCAGCGAATCCCGCCTAAGACGCGCACACAGGCATGAGGCGCAGCTCGCTTAACACGATACGTCCTTGGGATGAAGTTATCCAAGGCAGTTAGCGTGAGCTAAACTATTCTTCTGTTTAAGTAAAAATATACGCATGAGATCTACTTGAGAAACCGAACTTTAGCATGCGTATGCATGAGTTGAGGTATTTTGAATGGGAAAGTGGTTCATAAGTATGAGTCTGCATGAGGATACCATTATTTTTTTAGTATCATTTCAAACATGCCTATTTGTGAGTCTTCTGCTTTTCAACCCGAGAATTTGACGGTAAGCGAAAGCATTTTCGTTAAGAAGACTTAGATTGCGTTCCCTTCTCTGTATCAATATTTGTAATATTGGATCTGGCCTGATTTTATGCACGAGTTTACATGGTTCCATGCACTTTGTGTTAATTACTTGCATTTTCATGCACGAGCTAAATAGTTTTGACTGAACGAATTGATCATGTTCACGTGTTTGCGTAAGCGGTTGCATTTCTTCATAGGAGGAGTTGGTTTTAAGTATGTTTACGCAGTTTTACTGAATTGGATTAATTGTATGTGCTTGGTTGGGGGGGGTTTTGTTGCTCAGTTTTCGTGTATACTAGTTCGCTCGCCTGCTGCCTCAAGTTTTGCTGCCAGCACAGCAGCATGGCGAGAAAGATGTTGCGTCGGTTTTCCAGATTTTAGTCTCGTAGTGGTAACTTTCGCAGCGCTCGCGGATTGCGTTGCTCTAGCACCCATTTGCTGCCTGCATGAATACATTGTATTGTGATGATCTGAGATGGGGAGTTAGCCAAAATTGTGTACACATTTGAAGCATCCAGCTGTGTGTCTTACGGATTAAGTATCATGCGGGTTGGTTTTCACGCATAGTAAATGTTACCAAGCCTATCCATGCATACCTCCGATACCAGCGCGTCTATCTACGCAAAGCTTTGCTGAAATAGGATCTGGCGCTAGAGCTAGCATTGAAGACGTGGTAAGAAAAGGCAGCGCAGGTTGGGCTTTGGTTATCAGTGCACACAATAGTCGGTAGGTATGTGGCATTTGGGAAAATTCGGTTGGACAGTGGTTGTGTAATTCATATCCAAATCGCGGCAACCGAATCCCTCACCTCATCAGATAAATAAATTGAAGGTTTTAACTTTCATTCTACATCTCACTGAGTGCTAGGATATGTTCTGAAAAATTGTAAACTGTAGCCTGGATCACCAGAGGCCGCAGATTGATAAAGGCAACTGTCATACCTTCGCAAAGTAACAGAACGCACTGTAATTTCAGGGGTTCATTTATTTATTCGACTTATGAACCCCAAGATTACGCTTTTAAGCTAGGCACCAGTTCCCTTACTATCGCGTTTTGCAAAGTGAAATGCTCCTCATTTGATGCCCTCATAAAATAAGTATACAAGACCTACGACAGGGATCTCATCAGTTGTGCTGGTGCTGAACAAACAGTGATGCTGATCAAGCCTTTTTCTATACACAGATTAAACTTTACAGCCCTCAATCGACGAGCCGTATTGATCACTGTGCCTTATCCGAAAAGAATTTTTACCTCATTTTAGATGCAGAATGGAACTTTACACATTAAAATAGCTTGAGGCGATGGAGAAACCGTTTAAAGTGGATCGGTGGCACGACGTGAGTATAGATGAGGGGCTTGCGGTGTAACTCAGTGTTGAGAATAAATCCAACAGTGAGGTGGGTGAAAGCGCAGAGTATTGTAACGAGTAGCATGCCTCGCTTTACTGTGGTTGGATTCTTCCCGTAGGCACATGTCGAACCGATCAGTGGAAAGTGCTGCGTGCAGCATGACGCCAGAGCTGTTGACCAAAGGGACAGCTTTTTTGGTTGGGATTTGGCGCCAACCTCGTACATCACAACACTTCGGAACTCTGCTCACGATTGGAGCGACTCGTGACGCCAATCTCTAAGCAACTGCGATACTTCTAAGGATTTCGTTAACCTGTGCTAGGGGTTGTGAGCTCACGCTTCACATTTTTACGTTCTTGGATGCTGTTGGAACATTTGCAACCAGCAAGCAGTAACGCGGGCTAGTAATTAATTCCAATAATTACCAAGTTTCTTGATAACATTTGATATTAGTACGCAGTTGGGATAAATGTGAGGAGTGCAGTCTTGCAGTAACAAGCGACGTGAACCGAATTTTACAAAGGGCCTCCTTAAACTAGTAATGCGTAGCACGAAGTATAACAAGCTTACAATCTCCTCCTGAGTGTCAGGTGCTTCCTGCTGTGATCTTTACCAATTCCTTGTTTATTTTACTTTGCAGCAACTGCCAGGTATCAAACCAATAGAGTCCACATTTTGCTTAGGAATTGCAAGGATGAATTGCACCAAGGAGATGCAAGGACATTGGAGAGCTGGGTTAGCATACCTGGGTATTTGTTTGTTGCCACTGCAAATAGTGGCATGTTCACAATCATTTCGCAAGGCTGTGTGACTGGCAAGAATTCAGCTCGCGTATGCTACGTTGCGTGTGTGGTGTTACACTTCACTTAATTAAGAGTGCAATGAATAATTGATGTGGAGAATGGGTGGAAGTAGGAAGTGTCGTGCTTCCTCATAGCCACCACATTAGGAACAAACCTTCGCTAAGGTGCTGCTAGTGGTCGAGAGGAAAGCAAATGAAAAGACAAATAAATAGGGGACAGAGGTAAATTATGCAAGCATGCAATTAAGTAAATAAATAAATGAATAAATCACGGAGAATGCAATTGGAAAACGGTAGTCCTAATAATGTGTAATAGCACGGTGGAACATGCATTAGCAGCACTGGAAGGGGCTGAGAGGTAACTTCCTGCCTGCTTGCCATGCCGCGCATGCTTCTGGTAGCGTAGGAGAAATGGCATCGGATGACAGTGTGAGCTATTAGAAGATGGGCTTTGTCTGACATTGGTGGTGGGTTTCAGGTAAACAAATGAATGTACTCTTTATAAGCGGATGAATGGGTGGGAAACTGAATAATTTGCAATGGAGCTGTTGGATAAAGTTGCAGCGAACTTATTGAAAACGAAAAAGAGCTAGAATCCGGAAACCGATATATGGTATGTTTGTGTCTATAAATCACCTTAAATTAGTCCATGTGGATTAGTGTTAGCAGCATGGTTTAGAGTAAGTAGGGCTCTCTTTAGCATACTTGTCACGTTTCTGTCATATGCACGTCGGTCGTCTCCTTTACCGTGGATATCTCACCCTTCATGGTAAAACGCTTTCGATCTGGGGAGTATGACTATGATGCTGGTTAAATCTGCGCACATAAAGATGAAGAGAATGAAGTGGACAAATTTATATGGGCTTACTTAAGGTAGTTGTGCACTCGTGAGTGTATTTCTTCCTCCATATATTAAAGATGAGCTGGTGGAAACTTTGTGCACGTGACTGTGTGTCTCTTACATAAGAAATTGATAGAGATTTATTACACACATTTGCGTACTTGCGTATGAGCCCTAATTTTGCAGAAATTGAGCAGCTGTCGCAATCAGAGGATGCAAATCTTATGTTGGTATTTAGCAATACGTTGTCTTTCACACAACAAATCGAAATACATAATCACACAGTACTACTCTTTGATTTGAACAGCAAACGAAATTCACTATTTTTAACTTTGGAGCAGTTGTACATTGCTATAGGTTGTGGGAATATAGCATCGTCATATTTAGCAATTCGTTGTATGTGGAGCTCGCCATGGACTCTGGCTTATGGAGCGTGCTCGTTAGTTAGCAATTCCGCTCCAGCTAAATAATTTCTGCGCGTATTTGCTGTCCAAACTTGTTCCTTATACTTGCGCTCAAATGACTATTTTCCTCTGCGATCACTTAAGACATGTGCCTTGCAACGCTGATTGGTACATCACAAAACAGAACGGTGAGGGATCCGTTCAACGCATGACCATAATTTTAAACTCCTCTCTCTCCAACAGTTTGCATACCTTTGTCTTGAAGGCAATACTTCCTTGTTTGCAATGATTCAATCTGGATACTTCATCTTAACTGTCTGGTCAGCTAGGATGGTACAAAATTAAACAACTATAAGGACGTATGTTGATCAAAAAGAAAAACAACAGAAATGCTACTCGCACGAATAATATTAAATTGCAGGACAAACGAGTTACATTGCTGGCAGCATAAAGACTAACACGCAGTCCTCGTATCCTGGTTACACATCGCGTGACTGCCAATTTTATTCTGCCTAACCAGTTATCATGTTGCGGTAACATTGGGCTCGCAAAATTGCTCATACAGATGCAACCTTGACAGTGGCAACCCAACTACAGTAGATTTAGGGCCTGCATTCCGTGACTGACACATCTTTTGCAACTACGCTTTTATCCCCTGGATATCAAGATGTTATAAGGCACGCAGAACTGGACCGACGATCCCACCGCAGAACGCTCATTTTAGATAAGGCATAAGGACTAATGCCATTAGTTTGTGAAAGCCTAATTAATTCCTGGATTACATGACTGCATACGAATGAGGAGACGATGACACTTGGGCCACGGATATGTAGGCATGCCAATTATTGACTACCTTGCAGCAGGGATGAAGTGAAATAGAGAAGTGACTTACCATCTTCAAATGGAACCTCAGCCGGTCACCGGATGTTTGAATTCGGACCACATTCTCGCTTTTTCAAAGATGTCGACATCGTGACCACTCAGACCGTGGCCATGACCTCAAGTAGCTTGTAGAACAGTGGATGAGAAATAGGTCTGAGCAACTGACAACTGCCGCATTTGACTTCCCAGGGAAAGCCTTTCCATCTTAACGATAAATTTTGCAACCTTCTGTATGCAGAACCAGTCCGTCGATTAGGCTCTTAAGCACTAATGCCGAGAAGCAGCAGTTCTCAGCGAAACGTTCAATCTGAAAAGTGGGTAAATATCATGCTTGGACGCCTGTACACCCTCATCCAGGCAGCAAAATGCTGACAAAGCCGAGAAGATGGGCGTTATTCTGCAGCTCAGCGATAGAATTTTGATGGCAGACTAAGGCATGCATATTTGCAAGTGAATGCCATTGATAATTGAGGGGTGATGACTGGGCGCGATAGGAGTACGTGCAGACTCCTCAAACTAGGTCGAATCCAAAAGAATGCTTCTGCGTCGATACCTTACCTAGAAATGGATGATATGGTTTCCTGTTTTTCTGTGTGGCATACGAAGCACGGGTTGAAGGGCAGTTCAGACAGCGCCAACGAAGGTGGTTGGCAATTGGTGGAATAACTTCACGGTACATGATAGGGGAGATGACGAGCGCCTAAAGCCGGTTGATACACATTTGCGAGGAAGACTTCAAGCATTGTAAGGTGGTAAAGATGCCCCAAAGCCCTCCGCCACTCAGTGGCCTCCTCATCGTTCATGCCTCACACAACCACTGCAACATGCATCCTGCTCGACAAGTAATGCAAAACCGGACATGAAGCTTTCTACTAATTATCAGGATGGTCATAACTATTTGATTTTTGCATTTTCTATTCTACTCTGCGCAGAGAACGTAAGTGAGTTCAGCTTGCTGAAGCGGTGTGTTGAAGAGCATATCAAATTCAGTTTTAGCCTCTCTGGTTACCTCGACATTCCCAGTCAAGTTAAAAAGGTCCAACAATGGTGAGCTTAATTTACAAATAACTGCCTTTAAACTGATTAACTAACCTACTCAATCAGCAATCCTTAAGCTAAAATGCAAGGGTGCAAATGTGAAAATCTTGGGATGTTTTAACATATAACTTACAAGCTGCTGTCCATAAGTCAGAAAACTCCATTAGGGATAAATGCACTTGAATTCAGTAAGGAAAGTGGAGTGGGCTCATTATTCTAGTCACCATTTCTTTGCATCACCAAAGTGGTGACTAGAATAATGAGCAGTTCTTTTTTAATCGCTAACCTCAAACTAAAGATTTAAAGTGACTGGCGTGAATTGGCAATTGCAAAATGAAACATAAATTACGTGGCTACGCTTCATTTTCTGCATTTCTTTCCATGTCAACAAAATTGAAAGGGATTAATGGAAACAGGAGTCGGAGTATCCATCAAGAAGTCTTCTCGTACATTCACTGACAACGTAGTAGCAACAGTACCTCTGTGCGTTGAATAACATACAATGGATACATTTTTTTTAATTCTGAGGAAATGTTTATTTTATTAATACCATTGTACACAATGCAAAAATCCACCTAATTTAGGAATGAATGAAGGACGATCACTGATTGAAATACACGTAGACGCGAGTGTCGGTAATTGGACAAAGTAGGTGTTCAGGATTGGCCTTTAAATCCAAGTGTTCCTTGGAGCCAAAGCTTAAAATACATTGCCTAAATAGCCAGCCAAGTGACGGTTTACAGGTTTCGGTGTGTTGAAGACCCTAGCTTCAAGCAATTTTGAGCCCTCTGATATGTGCAAAGGAAAATGAGGCTGGTTGGTGTTTTAAAAATGCACATCATTTTAGTGGCAGGACTAACGTCAATATCCTGGTTTTTGCAATTACGTACCATCGGTTCTAATGTGCAGCAGTCAGCGACGGTTCTCGTCATAAGAAAGCAAGCGAAAAAATCCGTGTAAGGACTGGGAATAATGGTGGGTGCCAGTCTTTCCTTCAGTTCTCGTGCCTTCGTCTTAGGGGCAATGCTTCTCATTTAGCACTGCTTTAGTTTGATTACTTCGCTCTCTTGAGTGTTAGTTGACCAAGGCTACACAACTATTAAACAACCCCATTAAGCCTCGTAGATCGAAAAAGGACAACGCTAGTAATATTTTCCGCACGAAATCTTGCTTAAACACAGAACAAATAAGTCGCATAGTTGGAGCAGTTCTCTCTTTTTGAATCGCAAGAGCAATAAAGTGCTAACCACATAGCAGTTCTCTCTCGATATCATCAACTACAGATGTTCCAGCCATGATGCAATCTAA
Organism: Taenia saginata; assembly: GCA_001693075.2. Classification (NCBI taxonomy): domain Eukaryota; kingdom Metazoa; phylum Platyhelminthes; class Cestoda; order Cyclophyllidea; family Taeniidae; genus Taenia; species Taenia saginata. Next base: position 132,987 of record LWMK02000119.1, read on the forward strand.
GCTCAGCGACTAGAAGTCAGTCTTCATGTTTTGCCCTATTTAATTTGGATTGGTTTTCAAAATTAAATAACTACTTGATGTCATCTTGTTACCACCTCTATCCTTTCACCTATTCGAAATGAGATAAAGGAACAAGTTACTGTAAATGCTAGCAAATTGGTCCTTGATAAACAGCTAAAAAGGCAGCGCATTGGAAATAATGGTCCAATTCCCTAGAGCACCAATGCCTTTGCACTCCTAGAACAAGCAGAATAGACAGAGGAGGATCTAGAAGCTTTAGATTCATGTACTCTTTAGTTGCCATTGGCATCGCTTAGTCACAAGTTTCATAGTTGCGGAGTGCCTCTCACATAAGAGATAAATTTACTGTTGGAAAGTACAAAATGGCAAAACCAGTTTGAGTTTCAGTGTGCTATGTGCTTAGAAGAACCTGGTTAGCAATGCTGCTGATAATGCCAAACATGATCATCACAAAGAGCAGCTAACAGAAAGCCATGGGGTGTGTGGAGGCAACCACTCGGTAGATACAGCTAACACGGGATCCACTACAATGTTACAAGAAGCACTGCTGTACTTGAATGATTCGCTCCAATTCATGGTGCTATCGCGAGCTAGAAGGGAAGTCAGGTTGAACCACACTGATTGTAGGGTGAAATACAAGTTATGGTGGCGTTGTTACATTACCTATTGTCTTTAATTCTAGTGTTTAGAGCTTATAACAGGCAAACTGATAAGTAGGGGAGAAAACTTCTACTTGTGGATAGTTCTAGAAATGAGGTAATTTGAGCTGAAATGGACAAATACTGCGAAGAAGCTAAACATCTCAGTTGATGAAGTGAAAATTGAGGCAACTATCAAGCAGCTGGTGTAGATTTGGTCGCAGTGACTGCTGACAATTACGTCTCAGCTACGAGCAGTGTGGCGCTACCCGCTTCATCTCACCCATACCACGATGGTTAAAATGCCAAGCAAATTCTGCGTGATGTGTGGCACAAGCATTACATGATGAGCCAGGATTTCGTTGCCAAAAATGGAGACACATTTGTGCCAAGTTTTCAAGTGCATCTTGACATATTGCCTTTTACTGTCGAGGTACCAAAGCCACAGTGTTCACACTGCTACTCATGTGCAAGAAGGCGAAATGAACATCACGGCCCTTGTGTGGAATCTCTTTCGCATTGCGCTACATTGCTCCTTCCCTGGGCCTTCTAAAAAATGCAATTTGATGGTGTCAAATATAGCAGTACCCTCGAGGGTTTATGCTACCGCGCAATGGAACTAGATTAGTATAGCTGACAGTTAGAGTCGTACAGTGCATTTGTAGGCTAAATTTAAAAATAAATTGCGCAATTTGATGCAGGCAGGTGACTTTAAAAGAGGCATTCAGATGTCTGCCTAAAATAGATCAACTGCTACTTCTACGGTAAAATGCACTGCTCTCAGCATATACCAGTCCTCCTAATTGGACAGTTACACAGTTCTGAATGTACTTCACCTGAAGTGTGGACTATCATGTCAACTTGCATTGTGCTGCGTTGCTCCGCAGAATACCACAAGAAGACGATAATAGAGCTGACGGCTGGTGTGTCAATCTCCAACTTGTATGTCTGGTTCTTCAGGAGATCGTAAATGTCAAAAACTCAACATTGTGAGTGCGTTAGTGTGCAATATAACTACCTTTCCAATGGGTATAATGGCGCCGACACTCCTTACCCTTTTCCTCCTTTTGTGCTAAAAGTGATCTGATGGTGCATTGATGAAACGTGCGTGTAAAACATGGGTAACGTAAACAAGATTATAAATTTGGCATCGTTCGAAACAAGAAAGATAATAAAGCATTCCATGCGTGTAAGCGATAAAAAGCTTGGCTGGACGTGGTGATTAAGCCACAAGTGCAGTTGCAGTCCTACTCAGAGGTCACCATTTCCTAAACAAAGCGATGGTATAACGAAGACGGCACGATGTCGAAGGACAGCTCGCACGCAATAGCTACCGTCAAATCGACACGGATTTCAACAGTAATTTTCAAAACGTAGACCTGCATTTCAATTTTCCTGTGGTGCCTTTTGGTGTGCCCTGATGACAACGAGCGCGGGTGTTGGAGGCGCAATCTTCCTCGCGATTCATCACGACATGCACTCGAGGCCAAGGTCAATATGATTGTGTATCACTCCTACAAATGCACCAAATTGGGTTTTGCTAATGGTAAGATGCCATTTGCTATTAGACTTTGATGAGCATGTGTGAATTAGTGCTTCACAAGCAGCAGGATTTGGTAGCTAGTTCAAGTTATCCCGGTGTTCTTATGTTTCGATTCAAAGTTATGTCGACCGCTACTACCAATATCATGACATTAGAAGTGAATTCGCCCTATTCCCTGAGCTTGCGGAAAGCTTATTGTGTCATGCCATTAGTTCAGGAGGCTCAGTGTTAGGAGAAACTGGTTCGGGCCTACTCTAAAATGGAGTCGCCTCAACCATAACACGATCGAGTTAATTTGGGATGCTAAGGAGCGGCATTTTTAATCCCAACCGTGCTATTTGTTATGATGCTGACCTCGACAGCCTCCCAATGAGTGTCTCAACTTTGGAAATCATGACAACTTACATCGCAGTCGATAATCTGCATCCTAAAACAGTTTATCGGTGTGTTGCTTTTACCAGCACGGTTGCAGCAGCTGTACCGGATCCGATAAATGCGAAAGACATTTGATGTTATTGTTGCGCATTCGGACCCTAGCTGCGGACGCGGTAGCGTTGTGGAGCCATTTCTTCTCTCTTTGACAGCCAAAATGGCCTATAAATTCAAACATTGCAAAATTAGTGACGCCAATACCACCACCTTTTCTGTGGAGTTATGCTGATTGTCAGTAGTGTACACTCACACGAAAAGTAAAAATGAACTAGCTGCTGCATGCTCCTTGTGCAAAGTAGCTGTGAAATCAACTGGAGATTTAAACAGTATTTCCAAATACATTAACTGCCTAGAAGTCCTGCTTACTGGTTTACCAGTGTGTGTGTGATCATGCAGTACAAATCCATGTCAGCGTAGAAACTCACCATCACCTCCCCTAAGTAGCAGATTCTGCCTTAAGTACAAGAGAATATACGTTGACTTGGCCGTGACAAGATGGTCATTATTTACCCTCACTACATTGTTTGCAGATGGACGACGCACGATCCGTTACACTATAGCATTATTAGAAGGTTTTTACGTCAAGGCGGAAGAAAAGACGATGTCTTGACTAACAAATCCGCCCTCGCTTAAACACCTGCATCAGTCCGTGCAAACCACTCGGCGCTTCATGTGTATGCTCCATCTCTTCGGTTCATCCTCCTCGTCTTTCTCCACTGTAAGCTCCGTGACTCAAGGGATGCAAATTTCTCCTTCCTTTTTGCTTGCCTCAAAATATAGAGACTTCTCACTGCGAATGATAACTGAGTTGCAAATACGAGATTGTCAATAATTAATTCACTTTTGTCATTTTCATCCTAAATTCACTGACTCGATGAGAGCACATACCTGTTGGATGAAATGGAGCAAATCTATTGTGTTTCACGTGAAGGAGGTCCAATACCTACTACCACTCTTCGCTCTTCCAATAATACTGGAGCTTCACCAAGGTCAGTTTGCATGTAATACCGCACGTCTAGCCAATATGTACGAAGAATGTGAGATGAGTGAATGGGGACCTTTGCAAAGAAATTTCCATGTCGTCACATAGCAGACACTGAGGATCTGACTTTGCCAAAGTTTCCAAGCTGGCCGTACAATGCCATATGATCAAGTCGTTTCAGCATAGATTCGGTCAGCTCAGTTATTGGTCACGATTACATTGGCGTCAAGTCAAGGATCTTAGTAACAAATGAGTGCATGCGATTTTTTTAAGTAAGTTACCCATGGATTGCATTCATGTGGATGCAACTCCATTCCAAAATTTGTGTTGCATCAATGATTTGTGAAGTAGGGAAAGAAGACTTCCTTCTACGAAATGGCAGACTTTAGGCAGCGTCTGGCACTTCTTCGTAGTCATAACACTTCTCAACCATATTGAGTGGGCAAACTCCGTGTCCGAAGTAAATTATTATCCTTTTAGCGACACCGGCAAACGCTGGACCGCGAAAGGCTAGTCGTGCAGGAAAGCGGGTAATCTATGCTTACTCCTCATTCGCTGCCTTCGCCCACTATGCTTTGGTGCGTGGCAGTGCTGTAATGCCTGGCCGTATGAATGTATCTTATAAGCGGAAGTTGGCTGGTAAATCAGAAACTTGTGGGCAAAAACTACTGAAGGGCAAGCGAGTCTAGAGCCTCTGTGCCATTCCTTACTAGTTCGCCCTTTTTGGGTGTGTGTAGCCATAGATGGGACAGTATAGTAGATTGCCCCCCTAAAATGTGCTGTTTTGAGCGGTTTTTCATGTAAAATCATTTGCTGGTACTTGCATTCGGTTGCCCCTTTAACTCGTTTCGAATGAGCGGTATTGGTACGCTAAATTGAAAAGACAGATGTGAATGGAAGATGGCATTAAGCAGTTGTTTCATTCCAAACACTAATCCAGATTAAGTCAATCAAGACTTGCAGAATAACTTCATTTTGTTGGACTCATTTGCATAATGGCTGGGACATCAGTAGCTGCTAAGTTTGGCAGGGAAGTGCCGTGCGTCTCACACTGCATACTTCCCACCACTTAATAAGAGGATTTTGATGCAACGATGCTGCTCATTTGTTCTGTGCTCAAGCAAGGTTCGTGCGAAAACACTACTTGTCCTCTTTCCCCATCCATAATGCCCCATAAGTTGCTTAAAAGTTGTTCAGCCTCAGTGGACCACACAACAAGGCGAAGTAGTCAAAGTAAAGCAGTGCGGAATGGGAAGTACTCCCCTTGAGATGAAGGCATGGGAACTGTAGAGGAGGCTAGCAATCAATGTTAGTACCAGGCATTATACAGATTGCTTGTTCGCTCTGCTTTATAAGGTACGAAATGGTGCTGACTAATGTAACTTAAAGTTGACGACATTAAATTGCGCAACTCAGGACATGGAAGTTATTCCTGTCTTTAAAAAGAAGTGCGTTTTGAACGGCAACCCAAACTGTTTTCTCTTTCAAGCGTCATAGAACTCAAAGTTGCTTTAAACCTGGGAGCTTTAACAGGTTAAAACCTGTAAGTCGTCACCTGACAATACATTTTGTAGTTCGCCTCTATTGGACACTCGGGTTTACAGGCAAACATTAAACACCCGTTTTGTAGGCAGTCAAAGTAGAACGAGGTGTAGTTACTGACACCCTCGTCTACGTCTATTGCAATCGGTAATCGTCCTTCATTCTTCCCTAACTTTGGCAGATTTTCTGAATCAATTGCATTGGTGTGATTCTGATTGACATTATATTTTAGGAATTGAGAAAATACTCTTCTTTACTGCAACATAAGGCTCGAAGCTGTGGTTGCTCCTCTATGGATACCCTGATATCTGTTTCAAATAACCTTTTCTTTCTCATCAAATTACATCATATTTATTCTTTTGTCGTGAAACAGGGTGTAGATTCTTAAGCACAGCCATGTAATTACTACTCACATAAAGCCTATGACTGTAGAGACATGCTACGCGCTTTAAGTGGTGTGCAAATTTCGATGTTAGTTTTAAGATTGGCGAATATAGTAAAACATCTGCTCACTAAGATCTTAGTAAATAGTCCAGATTCAAGATGTTATGGCCACATTACTCTTAGAATAATAACTTGATTGACCTCGTAATGGGTAGCCAAAATATTATTGTAGCCAATTACTTGGTAAGTGACAACCATTTCCAGGAGTGACCTTTTAATCTGAAGAAGTGGGTACTATACTAGTGAACCAACCACACTTAGCAGTGTACTGAACCAGGCGTTTTAAATTTTCCTCACCAAAATCGCAAAAAATCAAAATGTAATACCTTGTTTGTTCGAACTGCCGGTTTCGGTCACTTGGGTGGCCATATTGTACTAGCCAGTTGGCCGGCCTCCGGGCCGTGCCGACATCCCTCAAGCCCTCTGCTTACAGAATAGATATTCTGCCCTAGTACAATGCCTTCTTCTACCTTAAAGGAAGTTTCGGCCGCTACACAAATCAGTCTCTTCACTCAGGCATACCACACATTTATCCCAAATATCAATTGCTGCGCTATAAGTGGAAATTTGTAGGTCATTTGCCGGAACACGCAGTGACCTATTTTATTGTACGTCTGGCAGCCCTATTACTTATAAGAAAACTTGTCTCTCTAATGTCTAGTCCTAGGCTTCACTCATGAACTTGATGCGAAGGGATGATTTGATCCGTTTTGTTTACTCTGTATAGAATAATGCATATGGAGAAACAAGATAGGCAAAATTAGGAGACAAAATGCAAACTAGTTCACAAATGGCGGTCCTACATTATTGTTTAAACTTTAGGGGTGAGTGGCTTAGTTAAGCGGGCAGATGGCGGTCATTTGTGAATTAAGCTCACTGTTGGAGGACCTTATCAATCTGGTAGGGATAATTGGGTTCAGCCACTAAAACTGAGAACAAATTTGATTTCTAATCCAACCTGGCTTTTTAGAATTTTAAAACCACCTGCAATCTCTACATCAGATGAAACTAATTAAGGAAACATTTGAAAAGGATAGTCATTCTGGTGAATTGTAGAAGACTCCATGTCTTGGTCACCTTTACGGCAGTTTTGCACTTCTCAGCAATCCAAATGACTGCCGCAATGTATATATGTATGCCGCGTTGGCTAATTTAGCCGCTAACTGAGAGACTGCTTTAAGGCATATTCATCATCCACAGTGTCAGGAATCTTCTCTCGACACCTACTTTATTATGCATTGCAAAATTATTGTAGCTGCTGCCTGCCATCCTCATTGGCAATGTCTAGACTGCTCCGCGACCAGTGCTTCGTGCATCACATCCACTTCTGAGTACGGTATCGGGACAGAAGCTTTCTTTTGGAAATGACCTTATTCGGGGATTCTGCGTGGGCAAGTGGAAATCTTTGCAATGGAATTGTCACATCATTGTAAAACAGACCCCACAGACCTAGCATTCACCATAGCAAACCATGGAGGCTTGGTTAAAGTTACCTGGATCTAAATAAGGGCAGTAATTTGGGAGACGATCGTTACGAAAAGCATGCGAATCCAACAAACCACCGAAACTAGATAACGAGGAAATTAAAGTATCAGCTATGCTTATCACATTTCCCATATCCAATGCGTGAATAATCTGAAATTGGAATGTTAAAAGGAATAAAATTGCGATTTGAACAAGGCATAAATGACCCATCATTGATGTACTCTGAGGTTTGGAAGGCATACTTATCCCTGCAAGCCAACAGAAGTTGTAGTACAGTGACATTGACTTTACCCAATTCGCAGACTCCTAAGTTAAGATAAATTCTGATGATTTGCTTATGGAAGCCCATCAAACAAATGAGAAAGTGTCGTGTCACTTATTGGCTAATTTGGAATGACCTGATAATACTTTGACCGTTGCTTTGGAGAATGTCCCACACATTCGCCATAGCAGCACCATATTACGAGTAGTCGGTATGAGCATCACATTTTGGCATTATAAATTAATTTCTACCATCGCATTTAGACGCAAAGAAGAGCCGAAATAATTTTGTGAACTTAGAAATGAGTTAACAAACATACACTTAATATTTTCAACAAGATGAATAGAATCGGCTGCCAAGTCATGCGTCCGTTGTTCGAATATTGCCTAAAAATTGGAAAAGCAGCATCATTGCACTCCAACTTATCTTTGGCGAGACCACCGTCTCACAAGCAGCAGGACAAACTAAGTACAGAAAGTAGAAATTGAATTACTAAGGATTTATTTCCTCCCCTGTTGTCCCATCTCTTTGTCGCATGCAGTCTCCAGCCTTTGCTTTGAAGATGCGGACGACTTCAAGACCCCAACAGGGAAGAAACAACCATCGGGTGATATTTAGTGCCACACAAAAAGAAAAAAAGAGGGCTGGAATTGGATTAAAAAAAAACTGCCTAGGAAAGCTACAAAGTAGGTGGGCGAAAGTCTTGCCTATAGCAGCTACAGATACTCTCATTCATGCGTCATGCTCGCTTGTTACGAAGGCTGCATTTAAATGTCACAAAGACGCACAAATTAAAAGTGGTTAAAAGTGGATGTGCCACTGGAGACATCGTAATTCTAGTTTAAAACCATGATTCCCAATTTCGCATGAAGGCGTCTACCCTAGGAGTGTTTATCAAGAATATTGAAGCTCTTAAGTTATAAACAGTTGTGGTTATTGCTATCACCACTTGCGCCACGAAGCAGGTGAAAGTCAGTCAAGTCCTTCTTAGCTGTCTTCTCAAGTGACATGAAACTCTCTTCCTCATCCCCTTTTCTCCCTGCTTGTTCTCCTTATTTTTTGTGTCCAGGGCAAAAATGACAATGCGCATATGACCAACGTCAGAGCAAGGCTGATTGGAGGTAACAATCACTTGCACATTCCTTGTTCCAAACGATCTCAACAAATAGCCCGTGAAATTCGCGTTTTCAGATAGATGGAACGACAGGGAATGTAATGACTCGTATTTGCCTCCATCTTTGTCTCTTCCCTCATTTCCACTCCTTCGGCCACTTGTCTTTTAAGTTCCTCGTAAAAGATCTCGAATCTCCAATCCAACACTGACACATTTGCGACAACCCATCGTTCTCGGTGAGTCACTCTATCTGCCTCATCCATCGACGTGCAGATGGGTGTAAGGGCGGCTTTCGGTAGATTTTTGAACAGTGGCATCTGTATTTTGGCATTTTACTCGGTGATGTGCATTATGAGCGACACTGATAAAACTTCTTTACGCTTTTCCGTGCTAAACTATTTGGCCCATGTTCAGCAGAAGTGGGCTGTAGACTAAATTATAACCGTCAGAACAGCAAGACCAATCATTACTATGAATACCTTTGACAAAAACCCTCAGACGCAGACTTAGTCTTCCTATATCCCCATGCTTGAGCCAGAGGTCACGAGCGCGCAGGCCCTCAAACCTAATGCTGCGGTATCGGCACATAGGAAGGCCTCGTGCCTCACTATGGCGCCAGTATACAAGTGCTGACGCATGTACATGCGCTCAGGTGAAAGGCTCTTCTTTAATGTACAAATGAAGACAAGTCTGTGCACACATGTGCGCAGATTACAGACATTTCCTAAAGCATTTGTTCATTGACACACACGTACACTTTACAGAAATCTCTAATAAAAATTTAAGCCGAAATAAGCATATAAGACTCTGACTTTTTTAGTAGAAAAGCACTTCATCTTGAAATTGCGCTTGCTTGTAATCGAGTGTTGCACTAAATGTGCATCAATGCTTGCACAAGTAATTATCTTATCGAAAAAGAGCCATAATTACTTTGAAATTCGTATGAATGAAGTGGATCCCCAGCAAAAAAATGCATGCACTTATAGGTGTCACAATTCGATAGCCATGGAATGTCAAAGTACAATGACGTGAATTTGCTTGCATGGAACTTCTTTCCTGACTTTCGCTAATCATCCAGCCGTCGTACACCAAATGTCTTGTCAACATCCCCGATTTCTCAGCAGAAAGCAAGCTCGTGCACATGATGGTCAGTTTTTACACCATAAATTCAATAGTAAATTGTGATGAAGATCGGATTTGCGCAATTTGAGGCTCAATCTGCAAAGCTGCACCTGTATTGACTGTAAGGAAGGCAGCCACTCGACATCTCACTTAAAGCCACAGAATACGGATCACAGAACTCAGACCACGTTCCACAGACTGAACTGTCGATCGGTCGATTCGCAGCCCATTTAAAGTCCATCTACAGAAACAACCAACCACTAAAACGAAGTTATACAATGCCTTTGTATTAGTTCACTCCATGCCACATTCAGGAGTGATTCATTCGCCAACTTCCCTGCTTAAAAAGTCTATCTACTGCTTAGTTCATGCAGCCTCAACTTGTCCATTTTCAGCTGCTAAGACTTTGCCCGCATCAATGTGCTTTGCCCCCGAAGTAATTCCATTCGTTATAATCTTTATTCTATTCCTCGTATAGAGTTCAAATGTAAATTCAAGCTACAGAGGCATAGTGTGTGGACGCAGTGAAAGCGCGCAGTAGAAAGTGGAGACGAAGATTAGAAGTTACAGGAATGCTGAGCAAATTTCATTACCAACGTACGGAGTAGTTAGAATAACTTAGTCACGTCTCCCTAACCGAATTGTGAAAATGGTGGTGGGTCTCATGGAAGCGGGCGAAGAGAGGTGGAGACCGAGGTTCGCAGGAAGCACACACGCCGAGCAACAGTAGCATGCTTGTACGCACTACCCATCTGTGAAACACATTAAAAGCAGCACCAGGAGAGAAACTGTTAGTCGGTCGCTTGATTCCATCTCTACCTTTGGCTTCTAGAAGCCCCTTGGTCCTCATTATTAAGCTGCATTTCGTCGTTAAATCTGCCTATCTCCGCAAACCTCGCCCTGCATACAGTGGATAGGTGTTCCTCAACAAGGTGGCTTTTTGTGACATCGATACTTTTGAACTCCATTTTCGGGAGTAGATTGCAAATAAACTAAATGGCACTGTTTCAAGCTTGACACGTCCAAGGAGAAAAATACATTTAACTTTGAGAGCTTTGATCAACAAAATCATTAAACGCTGTGCTCTTAAAGCTTGCAATCTATTCTGCCCTCCACTACTCGATAGCACAATAATCTGTAATGGGTGAACTTTGTCGACCGACCAAATTATCGTCAGCCACAACTCAACTCAGCACAAAAAGCACTTGCTAATGTTGTCGTTGTATTCGGTAATGCATGCTGAATCCTCTAATGATACCTCAATACCTTTACGACCCATCTACCACAAGCTTGCAGAACGAGTTTTACTACCTCTCCCATTGGTGCCTACAGCCTGTTCAGCAGGAATATTGCTCACAGCCTCAAGAGAAAAATTTATTATAATTAGCTCTTCACACAGTAGGGTCCACGGCTTTTGCCTCGCATCTGTTGAACGCAAGTAAAAGACATTTTCGAATCCTCCTTTATGCTTACGACTGGCCTGCGTCAGTGAACAGACCACTTCTACGCGTTTATTCACTTGGTGCAGTTCACAGACAACCCTCGCACACGCTCTTACTGCTACTGCTGCTAGAGTCGCATTTGCACCTATGTTATAAGGCCTCTTTCTTTGCGTCCGAGTATTTGTCCATCTCTCAGTGACCTAGGTCTTTCGGGGTCCTCTACGCTCTTTTCCCCAAACTCTGTTTTAATTACGGTCTGCAGCAAAGAAATTTCCCTTAGGTACTGCTTGTTCTGTGGGCCATCAGTTTTCATTCATGTACTCTGCCACGTTGAAAACTTTGCCATTAATAGTCAAACTTCAAGTAGTCAGATCTAGTCAAAATATTGCCATCTGGATGCGTAGACAAAATTGGAGAAGCAGCGACAGCTCCTTAGATTCTCCAAAGTCATCTGTTTGAAGGGTGTATTACTCTAAAATACCCAAAACACAAATGCTCACATAAAGGCCAATTGTGATCATTTGCTAGCTCATTTTGTTCTCCTTCATCAGCCGATGTTACGTTTGTTTGTCACGAGTCGAGCCACCTCAATTCCGTTATTTGTTCAAAGTCTGAATGAAGACGAAAGACATAGGTAAAATGTGTTGGTCAATATTGCAAGCCTGATCTTTTCTTTTGAATGCACGTTGACTTTACAATGAGGAATGTAGGGGTTTCATCAAACTATGACGCATCGCGATTTCGGTTGTGGTGGCACGCAGTTTGGAAGAACAGTGGTTAAGACATTAAGTTCAACAATTGGTCACACCATCCACCGGCAGTGCAATGGCCGAGCCAAGGAAGTTTGCTTAGCCGATACCGAGAACTCAACACTCCCCCTTAAGCAGCATTCCTGGAGCTGCCTTCGGTCGACCTTGCCCGTCGATCATCATAGTGTTGTTGATGCTGTAAAGTGAAAATCCACAAGCCAACCTTGCTAGGCATCGAATTTGAGTGTAAATGAGAAGCCTGTTAACCGTGAACCCAACGTTTCTTCTTAACAATGGCGCTGAAAAGGGAATGGGCTGAGCATCACACATGCATGGAGCTAGTCAAAGGAGCACTGACATGAAGTTTGCGTCTAGTCCTACATGCCATCTTGTTCTGCCCTTGGAGCTGACCATGCATATCCATCCGGCTTCCATGCGGCTAACAGGCAGCTCGGAAAAGCGTGGCACGTTTTCATAAACTGTAACATTTATGTGCTGAAGATAGCTGAGTAGGAATTGCTTGAAGATTATTCAAAGCTAGCACCGCTTTAGCTGTTAGTAGCGATCCTGCAGAACATGGGTCTGGGGTAGTAGTCGAAGGCGATACCATTTTAAGGTCTCATCAAAGAATCGTTGCTACACTTTCACCCGCAGCAGACACTATCTATCTGCTATGCTTAGGCTTAGCACTTAGCGGTAGGGAACAAGGTGGTTTTCCCTTAGAAGTGTGTCCAGTTTTCGCTACCAACACAATAATGACCCTAGGCTTCCCTACTAACAGGAAATGCGTTGCAACCAATAGTAGGTGTTAGGACTAGTGGTATAGATCGAAGGCCAGGTCATCCAAAGATTTTGAAATAAATAGGTTATCGTTGTGTTAATGGTCCATTGGGATTGTGAACAATGCAGAGAACGCTGTATAATAAATGAGGACGAGTAGCTCAGTTGAAAATGCCAGGTAGTACGCTCCATATATAAAAAGGCGACTTGCATTCGTGACCCAAACTGAGAGCATTACAAAGTCATGGGTATGAAAGGTAAGGAGAGGTACCGATAACAATGGAAGGGATTAAAAGTGTTTTCTGATCTTTTGGGTCAGCAACGCCTACCACCAACACCGCCAATGGAAATCTCGCTTCTAAGCTCACTTATTTAAAGCTAGTTATCAATTAACAGGAAGAATGTCTATTAGTTGTCATAGCAGTACGTAATTAAAACCACTCAGACTCAGACTTAGCTTCCTATATTCCCTGCTCTTTAGACACCAGACATGTTCAGAGTGACCGTTTACTGATGGAGAATTCCAATCCGAGGATTTTGTCATCCATTACTTACCCGGTTGGTAACCCCAATGAAGTCCAGGAGACTAGTGTACGCAGTTAGGGATGGTAATTGTCCGCTCATCGTGTTGACAGTAGTGATACAGATCATAGCAAATTTCCGGTTCAATAGTTCGAGAAAGGATGTGAAAAATGCACTTTATTACTTCGTAGAAGCATTCGGACAAAGCGTAAAAATAAGGCAGAAGAGCGCGAATCGATGGTCACAGAGAGTTATAGAATAAGGTTTGGCTGTAAAACCACATTCACAATTTAAAAAGTGATTTCCGACCATAAAGCTTGGAGGTATAGTAAAGAATACACGTAGTGGTCTTTTATTGCTCCTGTTTTTCTGCCAACCATTTTAGCCGCACCAGTAGCCTCATCGACGCGCATTATCCCAAGATAAAGTTGACATGTTCCACTGACCTGTAATCGTCATGACCACAGGTTCGTTCTTCTCAAGCACTACCACGCCTTGAAAAACAATGTCAACTTGCTGCTACCGGACCTCTGCTTATATCCGGAAACACTTTTGTCCTAATGAAACAGGAGCATTTTAAAAAATGCCTTAATAATGAGGTAGTGTAGCTTAAATTAGAGCCAACTTGAAAGTAAAAAGTAAGAAGAAGTAAAAATAAGCGCTTCCCACCCACAATACCGGTTAAAATAATGGGCATAATTATATAGCAAAATAGTACCACTAGCAAATGATTTCACCATCCGGTTTGAGACCCGATTTGCTTTTAATCGAAGCAAGAGCCCTTGTATGATGAACAACTGGTTTGAAGATGATCTACGAGCAATTTGTGTTACCTGTAAGACCACTTCAGACAGCGAAGTAGGATAAGGTTCTCAGGTGGTACGGCCTCCCCATAGTTGACACCAATAGGCGCAACAGGTCCACGATAGCATTTAGTGCTTGTAAATCCAAGAGCAGCAAGCAATTTCAGATTGACTTTCAATTCCTAACAGCAAAGGAGGTACAAAAATTGGGACGATCATACGAAACACATCAGTCAAACAGGCACGAGTCAGTGTTGCCAGTAGAATCCTGTATCCTATGCCATCAGGTTCCTCCCAACTGCGAAAACCAATGAGACGTCTCTTAAATTTCAGCAAAGTGACATCTGAATGTGTATTCTCTTGGGCTTTCATTAAAGGGCTACCATCCGTCAAGGTAGATAAGCAAAGAACAATTCCATCGACGTCTATTTCACCTTCTCTCCCTCTAATGATGCCCCTTGTTTGATAAATGGACTAATGCTTCCTTGTTAATTTGAGTTACTTAATTGACCGTTGTCTGCAGATCCCATGCCAACAGAACAACGCCAATTGCCATCTCGAATGCAGTCAAAGACGGACGTGTTTGTGTATCGCCCTAAGCATATCACACTAGCTACCTCATCCATCACAACTCACTGATCAATAGTGTTTTTAGCTATTCTTACACGAAAGAAATTCCGAGGCGCATCCCGAACCCCTAGTTTATCTATCGCATGAATGCAGCATGTCCAGTTGTGGGTTTAATTCGAATCCCGAAATGAAGCCACTAAATAACTGAGAATGTGAAATCTCTTCTAAGCATTGAAGATCGTAATCGCTTGCCATTTTCCTGATAGCTGGAAAGTGACCCTCCATTTAAACGATCATTACTGCTTTGTTATAATACTGACTATTGCGAAGGAGGAAAAGTAGAATTGGTAACAGATGCGTGGTGAATTTAGGCTGCAAATCAGGCCATAGTCAAGATGTGTGGACGTCATCTGAGGTGGCAATGGGCTTGTAAGAAGTGGACCTGAGGGTTTCGCTTCTAAAGAAAATGGTAAAATTTTGAACCTGACTGGGTGAGGGATGAGGAGAGTGAGGGCACTGTTAATAATTAGTGGGTCCCACTTGATTCCTGCATTGGGAAGGGGACAAGAGGAGATGTGAAGCCCTTTCTAGCAAAGTTGGCCTTAAATGATGGATGCATTGCAAAAGCCTCGGCAAAATCGGCTTGTGATAGGCAAGGATTTGATTGGAATATGGTTAATGGAAGGAAGAGTACATGTCACCTACTTAAAATCCTTTGCATTTGATCGGTGGTCAGTGGGTAAGGAGCCGACACATTCAGTGCTTTCGAAGAGTGCTTTCTGAAGACCTCAGGTTGTACATTGACTAAGGTCATTGACTAAGGTGTAGATTGCACACGGGCACCACTAGTACTTTCCTAATCGACATTTGTTGCCCTTGATTTACCAGTGGCGACGCCATCATTCAAGACAATTCTCGCAAAGTTGCAGCATCAACAGCAAACGAGAACGAGGGTTCCTCCTCTCGAGACACAAATAATTACCCCCCCCCCCTAAGGCAGGTAAATGCACTGAAATCGAATCCCAGTAGACTCACTCGGAGCCTGTGACTCGAGAAACAGCATGTCTGGTGACCTTCAAATCACCACAGATTAACCCCTTTAGGGGTTGATATAATACAATAATATATTCACGCACCAATCCAAACATCGGATTCACCCTTCGGATTGTGCGCTTCGGTCGATTCCTTTGTGACTCTCTGCTCACTTCCCCATTTTCTGCTTGAACCGTCTTTGTGGTTCACAAACCCTCCAAATGACTAATAGGAATAGATGAGAACGTGACACTTAGGGCGTCTCGTGAAATCCATTGTCGGATTGCTTGCACAGTAATACGAGAGCAGAGCTGAAAACGTTCGCCTTGTCAATTTTTTGCGCAATTTTTTTGCAAGAAGCTTGTCATGGAGGCTAACACCCGCTGAGGAGGCGTAGGAATTAAAGGCTATTCATGGGACTCCCTATCACTCCCTTAGTTAGTTGAAATCTGTGCACAAACGCCATAGAGCCAAGGTCAATCACGATCATAAGTATGCATGGCCGAAATCACTCCTTCATTTTGTAATTCTCCACCCTCCTTCCACCAATCACACGTGATCATAGGCATGTCTGTGGACATTGTGTCCATTGAACAAACTACTATGCAAGTAGCACAATAATCATGCAATACTTAGGTGTTCAGGTGAATTCATGTCATTTAATTTGCAGAACACATTTTATGCACAAAGAGTGAAAGGGCGTGGCAATGGGCAATTCAAAAGTTCTTTGCCACAAAATCATTTTGATTGCTTCGAAAAATAAGCGGTTTATTGCATATTTGTTTCCATAATGTTTTAGCTCTGTCTAACAGCAAAATTGCATTTAAAGAGGGAAAAATTGGGCAAATTAATGCCAGAGATAACTTTTTTGTTTAAAAAGCTCTTCAAAAACCTCTTTTAGCAGTCCAGTACACTAAGGTTGGACCACTAGTTTGGAACGAGAGCGCTTTTCAACCCGACTTGTCAGGAATGCCTCATTACATGAGGACCAGTCAGCACTGCGGAAGGAGATGGATTGGTGGAAGTTGGCAGATTCGATATGCCTCTCTCGTCTTCCATCAGATGCCCAAAGTGCTCAGTACCAGAATTAAAGGAGACGTTGATGAAGACAACTACTTTAATCGGCATTGACGATGTCATGCAACATTTTGGCGCTAAAACGTGGAAACCCTCTCGAAACAATAAATTTATCTAACTTAATTTCTTGCCTTCGTCTCCTACTTTAATCTATTTAAGTAGGGTTGATCCTTATATTTGTAGAGCACTGACAGATTTGTCGATGCAAAATTTGGATGGTTTCTCCTCCAATTTTCTCAAATTACACCCAGGCTACAAGTGTTCTGTTAATAGAAGAAATTAGAATAGCATTGCTTTCAAGATGAAGAGTAAAGGAGAGATGGTTTGCATAAATACATCTAAGAGGCTAAGTGAACGCATTTTGCGTTGTGGATTGCGAATGTAAATTTAGTTGAATGCAACATCAAATGTAGTTATTTGTGTGATCACCGTCATTTTGCCTTCCATCAAATTTGATCTCTCGGTTACAAGAGTCCCTAAAAGCCCATTTTCTGTCTGTCAAGAGTTTCGGTTGCACGAAAGAAAAAATTTATTTCAAACCCACGCAAACAGCTCCATGATTAATTCCTGTTCCAAAGCTCGAGTTTGTGCTTACAAGGCTACAGATACGTCTCGTGAAACTCGGGAAGGGAAATTCAGGCCAATGTTGGCCTCACCAAGACCCATGTATCTTGGAGGGGATGCAGCTGAGCGAATTGGCAATGCAGTGGACAGCTTGTCAGCATGCACAGTAGAGGTGTAAAGTTCAAATTATTGCATGCCATGCAGAATGTGTCCCAGTGCTTTTCACACAAAACAAAATGCTTTTTTGCACAATGAAGCAAGTAGGAGACATCAATTTAACAGTGGATATAGAAGCGCTTATGTGAATAAAAGACTTGCGTTAATCAGATCACATCAGAGCATGCCTTATGTGGTTGGAATGTGGTTCTGTTATTGACGCCCCTAGCAAGCAAATTTATGTCTCTCCACCTCTGAAAGAACCACGTCACATTGCCTGTCATCCACATCATTGCGGGGTCACTTTTGCAGGGGTAGGTGACTGGCATCTGGCAAACATATGTTGTGAAGTAACCCTTTTCGTCGCAGTGAGACAACGCAGCTCAGACACAAGTTTATCTCGAGCAGTACTGCTTCCCATAGTTACACCTACCTATTCACGTCCACAACACATTGCACTCTTGACNACATCTAAGAGGCTAAGTGAACGCATTTTGCGTTGTGGATTGCGAATGTAAATTTAGTTGAATGCAACATCAAATGTAGTTATTTGTGTGATCACCGTCATTTTGCCTTCCATCAAATTTGATCTCTCGGTTACAAGAGTCCCTAAAAGCCCATTTTCTGTCTGTCAAGAGTTTCGGTTGCACGAAAGAAAAAATTTATTTCAAACCCACGCAAACAGCTCCATGATTAATTCCTGTTCCAAAGCTCGAGTTTGTGCTTACAAGGCTACAGATACGTCTCGTGAAACTCGGGAAGGGAAATTCAGGCCAATGTTGGCCTCACCAAGACCCATGTATCTTGGAGGGGATGCAGCTGAGCGAATTGGCAATGCAGTGGACAGCTTGTCAGCATGCACAGTAGAGGTGTAAAGTTCAAATTATTGCATGCCATGC